>JAYESA010000003.1:134239135-134839135 GCA_036927795.1 Iris macrosiphon
AGGCCACCTGCCTATGCGCGGTGCTACACCACTGTAATATGACTTAATGCCGAGGATTTACTTCTTTTACCTCTGTGGTGTCACACCACTGTAGCATGGGATACAAGTCCCTTGTAGCGTTGAAACTACGTGCTTCCTGTAAAGCACACCGGACATTCACTCTGTCCGAGAACTCATTAAGGCTTCAAAGTCATCCTTCCACAGGAAATTGTTCTTCATAAAAAACAAGAAGTAGACAACAGGGATTCTGGGTCCGTAACCCCTCAATGTCTCAAATTACTACCCGCTGTTCCTGATATTCTCCTAGTTAATGGTCCTTCTTTGAACCAAAATTTAGATGCCTAGTAGATTTTTTTTGAACTAATAGCATAAAACTTTATGGTAGAATTACATAGACACAATATCAGAATGTCTTCAAGCCTATTTTGGTTGATGTGTCCTCGACCAGCTGGTCTGCCAGGTTCTCCTGACTCTGAACATCAATTACGATAATGACTCCAATCTTTATCAGATTTTTCACTTCCTTGTGCCTCAACCGCACAGTCCACTTCTTACCATTGAAGAGGTCATTTGATGCTACTGCTGTAGTTGCCTGGTTATCGCAGTATATCGGTATCGTCGAAATCTGTGCACCAACCAATAGAAGATCATACATGAGCTCCTGAAGTAACTCTGCTTCATCCGCTGCAGCAGCCGGTACATAAAACTCATATTCCATCGAGGAATGAGAGAGCATAGTCTGCTTCTTCGACTTCCATGATATAGCAGCTCCACCCATGGAAAAGATGTATCCTCTTGTGGACCTTTTGCTTTCTACTTCTGAACACCTGCTTGCATTACTGAAGCCTTCCACTACTGTTGGATACCCGCTGTAGTATAGTAGATACTTTCGATTTCTCCTAAGATATCTTTTCACTTTCTTCACAGCCTTCCAGTGCTCCACACCTGGGTTGCTCGTGAATCGACTCAGCATCCCCACGATGAAAGCTATGTCAGGCCTAGTGGCAGTTATTGTATACATCAGACTCCCGATGACGCTTGAGTACTCAAGTTGCCTGATATTTTCCCTTGGATTTAGCTTCATCTTTTTGTCACACATGTATGGAGTATCGATCCCTGCAAGATCCTGATATCCATAGCATATGAGCATCTTCTCAATATAATAAGATTGTGACAGCGCCACTCCATTGTCTGTCTGGATGATCTTTATCCCCAGGATAACATCAGTTTTCCCCTAAGTCCTTCATACTGAACTTAGATGAGAGAAACTTCTTTGTCTCAGTGACACGTGCTAGATCTGTACCCAGGATTAGTATGTCATTCACGTATAGACAAACGATAACTCCTCTCCCGTCAGCGAACTTAGTGTAAACACACTTGCCCGTTTCACTGACCCTGTAGCCGTTTGATCTTATGACTTTATCAAATTTTTCGTGCCATATCTTGAGAGCTTGCTTCAGACCGTATAATAGTTTTATCAACTTGCAGACTTTATCTTCAATCCCTTTGATGACAAATCTTTCTGGTTGTTGCATGTAAATCTCTTGGCCAATTCTCCATTCAGGAATGATGTCTTAACATCCATCTGATGAATGATTAAGTTTACACTTAGAGAAATCAATATCCTGATGGTCGTTATCCGTACTACTGGAGCATATGTATCGAATTAGTCGATCCCATGCTTCTGAGAAAACCCCTTAGCAACTAGTCTTGCCTTGAACTTGTCAATAGTTCCATTGACCTTCATCTTCTTCTTGAAGATCTACTTACATCCGATCGATTTTGCTCCTTCAAATAGATCTACCAACACCCAAGTATTGTTGGAGGTTATTGAGTCATACTCATCATTGATAGCCTCCTTCCAGAAGATAGTATCTCTGGTCTTCACCGCCTTATCATAGGTAAGCGGATCTGCTTCCACATGATAGGTGAAAAAATCTTCTCCGAAGTCCTTCTGTCTCCTCACCCGCTTAGTTCTCGGTTCTGTTAGTTCTGGTTCGAACATTATCTCTGGAATGATAACTTCTTCATGTACTATATCTTCTTTGGAAGCTTCAGCTTCCCGTGCACCCTCACTATTCTCCGAGATATTCGAGATAATAATGTTTTTGTGCCTTGCAATTTGATTTTCAAAGAATTTTGTGTCGCGAGATTTAATGATATAATTTGATTTTATATCAAGAAACCTCCGAGCATCACTCTTCTCAGTGTAACCCAAGAATATGGTCTTTGTTGTCCGCGTACCCAGTTTTTGAATCTTTAAGTCCGGGAACTTTACATATGCCAGACACCCCCATACTCGAATGACATTCAAGTTGGGTCTGACTTTGAACCAGAGTTCATGAGAAGTGACATTGGATGTTGCGTACGGTACTCTGTTCAGGATGAACATAGCCGTCAATGCTGCTTCTCCCCAAAAGCAGTTTGGAAGACCCGCAGTTAACATAATTGAACGATTCTCTGGTGATCTTTGTCTGCATACAGGCCTCACACTTCTCCACCTTCTTACCCCTATATTTGGAGATAAGCCCTATACTAGACATCTTGTTTATTCTTTTACAATGAACATGTCCTAGTCAATTATGCCATAACTCAAGAGAATAACCAGAAGAAGCGGCTGTATTTTCATTCTAGCAGGAGTTACAAGTTGAATTTTGAACATCCCTTCGGTACAGAAAGCTTTTTTGAAGTATGTTTCTTTGTAAGACATCACCATCCGTCCAATATTAATATCCATCCTCAAGCCTGCGTTGCAGAGCAGACTTCCTGAGACCAGATTCTTGGCTATCATTGGTACATGCTTCACATCCTGAAGCGTCAACGACTTCCCCGAAGTCAAGTTTAGTACCACCGTTCTGGTCCCGAGTACTTCAGCTTGTGCCTAGTTCGCCACCATAACCTTCTCAAATGTAGGCTTGTAGGAGGTAAACAACTCCATCTTTGAGAAAATATGGCAGGATGCGCCAGTGTCCACCCACCAGTCAAAGTCGACACCAGTCGTGGCAACCTGCACAATCATAGCAACCTTGTTAGTCTCACCTTGCTATGTCTGTTTGGGCTTGGATCTGCAGTCACTCCGGTAGTGGCCCTTCTTGCCACAATTGAAGCAAGTCACTTCAGACTTGGGCTTTAGCTTTAGCTTGAATGAAGCTGACTTCACCTTCATATGGTTGAACTCCTTCTTTTTCTTGTTGTGAGAAGCCTTCTGCTTTCCCTTGGAATCACCAGCATGCACCAAATTGGCCTTTGCCAACTATTTGGACAGAAAATCCAACTTTATTTGTCCCCTGGCCTCATCTTCAATGTGAATCCAGTAAAAAAGATCTTTGAGATGGATCTCCATCTTCTTACGGTACATGTCAGTCTTGAACTTGATCCAGCCTGGAGGAAGATTGGTGACGATAGCCCCCATCATAAACTTATCTTCCTGCTTTATGCCCTCTTCCTCCAGCTTCTGCTGCATCTTTAGAAGTTCCTTGACTTGCGACATCATCACTTTCTCATCTTCAAATTACAAAGTAAAAAACTTTTCAACGAGATGGATTTTAGACATCTTTTCATTAGTTTTGTAATACTTCTCAAGAGCTTCCCAAAAGTTTTTCGTCTTCTCCTTCTTGCTGTAAGACTCTGCCATCGAGTCCTCCATTGCATTGAGGATCAATAGCCAGCAAAGGTCGTTGTCTTCTTTTCACTTATTGTGCGCGTCCTGCGCCACACCAACTTCAAGTTCTCCTCCATCTTCAGGGATGGTAGATTATGGATCAACTAACACATAAGCAACTTTGACAAGACGAATATTCAAAAAGATTTTTCTCTTCCAAATATTGTAGTGTTCGCCATCAAACTTCTCAAGTTTGTGAAAGCTAGTATCGAGAAGGTTTGATCGGTTCTCCATCTTACTCGGATCTTGCTTTGAGATTGTTATTCCCGAGACTTAATCAAAGATGGTAGAACCAGAAGTTGAAGTCGAGATCAGGAGTTCACACAACAGTTTTCTTCCTGATATCTTTCGATCTAACAAGAAGATTATATATAGGATCTGATTAAAACTTAAAACAAGATAACAAAAGAATCAGAGAAAACTATCTTCTCGTTCTTTCTTGCAATCGCAGTTGCAAACGGACAGAACATAGTTTACAACGAGCAAAATAGAAGAGGAAAAAAAAGAATAAACTCTGCTTGCTGGGGTGATGAAGATCAGCATTGCTCAAAGAAAGATTCGTTCCCACATGATCTGCTTCTAGGAACCAGCAATTTCACGAATGACTTCTGGAATGCTCGCTGTCACATCTGTCTAGACTCGCACGAACTCCCTGGACTCCAATGGTAGCGGTAGTAGAAACTCTCTTCGTCTCCTAATATTCAAAGTAAGTTCTTAAAGAGGCATGAAGAGAGTATTTATAAAGAGAGGGTAAAAACTCTAGCCGCCCAACAGTTACGGAAAGATAGAAACAGATTAATTATGAATCCCTAAAAGATAGGCACGAATTAATTTCAAATTCCAAAAAAAAAGGATCTGAATAACAAACCGTATCTTTCTATAACCATTCAAATAAATCTGCAATAGCAGCAGCGCATGCGACATCGCATGCGGCAACCCATGCGACCGCACATATGACATGTCCATGCTGTGGTGCCCCATTTCTTCTATTCGGGGAGCGCGGCTAAGAAATACAAGTTAGTATCGTTCGATCGGGATAGATTGAATCAAGAACCCATCCTTGTTATGGATTTGTTTCTTCGGAATCGATTCCCATATTCAATGGACCGTGCCCCGAGGATCGACTTAGCGGTAGAGTCAAGAGGGACAGCTCCGCTGCAAGTTTTCTTGCCTAGTTTTCGCTTTCGCTTTGTTGCTTTCATGCTTTAAGTTAGATTTTGGATTTGTTGCATTTTTTGAACGGTTTCGATGGATTTTATTATTTTCGTTCGTTAAATTGTACTTCAATTCCGAGATTGGAAAGAATGGAAGAGGTATTGATCAGCTGTTCGTGGCAATGCATGTGAACGAACAGTAGGCGACGTGCGAGCGGAGTCTTAAAGCACCTATTTCCTTTCCTTCTCCAACCAACTTGTGAGTGGCTTATATTCGATTCAATTGACCCTTCTTCCAAGTCTTCACATCTAAAATCTTGCATTCTTGCTGGTCCCGATCAAACGATACTAAAGTAATAACTAAAAGATGTCAAGATAAAAAGAATAGACTTGGACTACTTTATGTTTGTCAATTCAACTTGTGAATGGTTACCTTATTGCATGCTAGTTAGTTTAGAATATTCTGCCTATGCATCAATTCTAGTTAGAAATTATACTTCTTCTATAAATTGTGATATCTATGGAACATGCCTGGCTATGCAATAAACTGATCAGAAAGACTATGCAAAAGATGAACCATGCCATGCAACTTGTCATGTACTCGTGTTGCCTTAAACTCCCTCGCTTGATAAATTAGTAGACTACGCCGATCACGGACAACTTGTGCACAAGGTCTTAGTTCCTGCGGACGGTCGCTAGGGCACTAGCACCGATCCGATCCGGACGGAACTCTCCTGTTTAGTCTCATGTGCAAGGACGGAATGGCTTGCAGCGCATCCTATGCTCTCGCTGCATACCATCCTCGTCAGTGACTAAAATTGGTCCTTTTTGGCATCATGTCAGTGATCTCCTCGTATATTTAAACCTGTGTAAGCTAACTTGTGTCTTCGTGGTAGGGAAGGACATGGTAAGTATTGTGCAGGTGGTTCAGACGGGCAGGTTAAAGTCACTGAACGGTGGCAAGTTCATTTCAATAGTTTCTATATATACTACTTGCTTGTAAAATGAACTAAGGCAAGATAGAATGACCACAAATAATATGCATGCTTCTTATAAACAATGTGTTGATTGGTATAGTTGGGTTAGCTCGCCTTCACCAGTATATTTCGATGTATTGACCCTCGTTGAAACAGGTTCCCCGTACCAAGGAGATCCTGCGAGGAGCTGAAGTCACTGCCCAATCCACTCCAGCTGTCGGCGCGTCTTGATCGTGCCTTACTTGAAGCATTTTGAAGCCAGGAGCTAGCAACCTAAACTCAAAGCAGCTCCTTAGGAAAGCTATCGTTTAGCCTTGAGGTCTTTACAGTTTGAAGTTATAGTAAAGGATGTAATGTACAGGACGATTATCTCATTTTGTGCCCACTTTTGTAAGCACGTGCGGCAACCTTCTGACTCGTTCAAGAGTTTGTAAATAGATGTTAATTATCAATAAAAGAGAATTTTTTATGTTTTAACTTTGTATTTCAATTATCTGCGTACTCTGAATATGTGCTCGTTATGCAAAATACCTTAGCCTTGTGCGATGTGCAACCTAGGCACGCATGACGTCACACCCAGGGAACGACTATCGATTTCACTGAATTGGGGCGTGACATATTGGTATCAGAGCCCAGCTTCAAGTTCCTTTGACCCTCGTATCGAAAAAGTTCCTTTAACGATCTATTCCCTATGCAAACTCTTGAACTCGTTAGGCCAAAATAAGATATGTTTATACAATGAGTCCAAAATATATTATGATCCTGATGTAAGTTACCTTCTTTTGAAGGAATGGCTCAAGCGCAAGCATCATCTCTAGCACCTGAAGAGACCCAAGCCCAAGAAAGCAGTTTCGGCACTTCAGGAAGTTCTCAGAGCCAGCGAGCCATGTCCTGTGTCGATCCCATTCAGCAGATGATGCGGATGCTAGAGGCTATCCAACAGAGGGATGAGGCTCGTTATGAACGGGCTAAGAAGCGAGCGGAAGAGAGGCAGAGCAAGTTTCAAGACAATCTAGAAGCCCAGTTTGTAGTCCAATAAAAGCAGATAGATACCCTGCAACAGATCATGCAGAACTTGGCCTCCAACCATTCAGCGACAATAGCAGCGACACCGGTGGAGCAACCCGTGCTTGAAATCAAAATGCCTCAAACTCCAAGGAAGAAGGAAGTGACTGCCTTCGACTTTGTCGACTTCAAGAAGGTCTGCAACACACCGTTTAAAGGGACTGAGGACCCAATTGTGGATCTAGATTGGTTGACTGAACTTGAGGATCACTTCAAACTTCTAGAGGTACCGGAGCAGAAGCATGTCGCGTGTGCCTAACTGCAGCTTCGCTTGAACGTACACGATTATTGGAAAGTGCATCGAAGATCTCTTCTAGTTGACGATGAAGAAGAGACAATCGCATGGGCTACCTTCCGTGGCGCGTTTGAAGAGGAGTTCATACCCCCTCCCGTACGTCGTCAGAAAGAGAACGAGTTCATGCAACTATGGCAAGGCAGAATGACAGTTAAGCAGTATTCAGCCGAATTCAACCGGCTCACCAAGTTTGCAAGCTCCTATTTACCTGATGCGGTGAGTCATGCCAGAAGGTTTGAAGGTGGTCTGCGACCTACCATCCATGCGCACGTGGTCGTTCCCCAGTATGAGACTATGCGGGGAGTCCTCAATCATACCCTATCTCTTGAACCGCAGTATCCTCCAGTTACTACGGGTACTGTGCATACTTCCAATCATAAGCGCCAAAGCAACACAGAAGGAAACAACGCTGCAAAGCATCCAAATAATGGCGGTCAGCAGAAAGGAAATCCAGACAAAACATGTAACTTCTGGAAGAAGCCCGGGCACCTCTTCAAAGATTATCGCAAGAGGCTTGGGCTATGCCTCCATTGTGGTGATCCAACCTATACGATTGATGACTGTCTGCTCCCCTCCAATCAGCGCCCTTAACATTCGAATCCTGCCACAGCACCCCAGGCCAACCGAGCTGTGCCTTATTAAGAGAGTCGTCAAGCTTAAGGTCGGGTGTATACTATAACACGAGAAGAAGCTCTAGCCTCAGTCACCGTTGTGTCAGGTATATTACCTTTTAATAACATACCTACACGTGTACTATTTGATTCTGGTGTAATGCATAGCTTTATATCCACAAATTTTGTCGTGGAAAACAATATAGAAATAACACCGTTGTATCTAGACCTTAGTGTTAGTACCCCGTCGGGCACGAAAATACCTCTCCATTCAGTATGCCAAGGTGGTTACGCCTGTATTAGAGGAAAGAAGCTATCATTAGATGTTTTAGTCCTAGATGTTCGAGATTATGATATCATTTTGGGGATGGATTGGCTCGGCGCTTGCTTGACAACTATCGAATGTGCAGAGAAATGAGTCATCTTCCGCCTACATGGAAGCCGAATTCTGCTACACGAGTAGTCCAGCAACTGATGCATCCAGGGCCTGTATGGTGATTTCTGCGATGTCTGCTCGGTGGATGCTATACTCTGGCTGCGAGGGATACCTAGCGTCATTTCGGGATACACAGCTGAATTACGCAAACGTCGAGTCATCTTCCGTTGTGGCGGAGTTCCCTGATGTGTTTCTGAGCGAACTACCCGGCATGCCACCTGACCGAGAGATCGAGTTCACCATTGACATATTCCTAAATACTCAGCCGATTTTCAAGGCTCCGTACATAATGGCCCCTGCTGAACTAAAGGAGTTAAAGTGCCAACTACAAGAACTGCTGGATCGTGGGTTTATCCGTCCGAGCGCATCTCCTTGGGGCGCGCCTGTGCTCTTTGTAAAGAAGAAAGGCGGAACGTTATGACTCTGCATCGATTATCGGGAGCTGAATAAGGTCACTATCAGAAACAAGTATCCTCTGCCCAGGATAGATGACCTCTTCGATCAGCTGCAAGGGGCAACGGTGTTCTCAAAAATCGATCTTCGCTCGGGCTACCACCAGCTGAAGATTAAGCCTAAGGACATGCCCAAGTCTGCGTTCCGAACCCGCTATGGACATTACAAATTTTTTTATATCGTTTGGACTGATGAACGCTACTGTCGCTTTTATAGATTTGATGAATCGTGTGTTTCGACCATTCCTCGATAAATTTATGGTCGTTTTTATCGATGACATCTTAATATACTCAAAGAATAGGGATGAACACGCAAGACACCTGCGGATGGTGCTTCAAACCCTTCAAGACAATAAGTTGTACGCAAAGCTTAGCAAATGCGAGTTCTGGTTGGATAATATATCCTTTCTAGGGCACATTATTTCTGCACAGGTCATCACAGTTGACCCAAGAAAAATAGAAGCCATCGTGAACAGGAGGAGGCCTGAGTCAGCTAGCGATATTCGGAGTTTCCTTGGTCTGGCGGGCTACTACAGAAGATTTTATGAGGATCGTCTCGCCTCTGACTCGGCTCACTCGGAAGGGAGTAACGTTCGCGTGGACGGACGACTGTGAAGCTTCGTTTATGGAGTTAAAGCAACGCCTCGTCTCAGCACCAATTCTTACCCTTCCAGACTGACCCGATGATTTTAAGATATATAGTAACACCTCAGAAAAGGGATTGGGATGTGTCCTTATGCAAAAGGACAAGGTAATAGCCTTTGCGTCGAGGTAGATGAAGTCTCATGAGAAGAATTACCCAACGCATGATCTGGAGCTAGCAGTAGTGGTGTTCGCGCTGAAGGTGTGGCGCCACTACCTTTATGGTGTGCCATACGAGATCTATACGGATCATAAGAGTCTAAAATATCTCTATACTCAAAAGGATTTAAATCTTCGACAACGGCGCTGGCTTGAGCTCCTTAACGACTTTGACCTGATGATTAGATACACACCTGGCAAGGGTAATGTTGTAGCTGATGCACTGATCTAGTATTCGTTGGGAGCCTGACTATTGATGACAAGCTGCATCAGGATATAGAAGCTTTGGGCATTATAGTTATAATTAGATACAAAAAGGGGGCGCAAGTGGCTAAGCTGCGCCTCAAACCTGACTTGTTAGAAAAAGTCAAGTTCGCTCAAAAGGATGACCAATTCCTGCAAAAGTTGCAAGGTCTTATCTCAGCAGAAAAGGCAACCGACTTTGCGGTAGGCACGGACGGGATGATCCGAGTAAAGGAAATATTGTGCGTTCCAAATATTGCAGCCCTCAGAAAGGAGATACTCACGGAAGTCCACTATGCAAGTTATACTTCACATCTGGGTAGCACAAAGATGTATCACGATCTCCATATGACGTTTTGGTGGCACGGCATAAAAAAAGATGTGGCGTTGTGCGTATCAAAATGCATGGCTTGTCAGAGGGTAAAGGCCGAGCACTAGAAGCCGGGTGGAGAGATGCAGAACCTCGCTATACCGGAGTAGAAATGGGAATACATAACAATGGATTTCATTGTTAGTTTGCCTAAGACGCAACGGGGAATGATGCCGTCTGGGTCATCGTTGATCGACTCACCAAGTCAGCTCACTTTCTGCCTATCAAAAGTACTTAGAGTGCCGATCGCCTGGCTCAGATCTACCTCAACGAAATCGTTCGGCTTCACGACGTGCCCGTATCCATTGTCTCCGATAGAGATGGCCGATTTCTATCACGTTTCTGGGAAAGCCTGCAGTCAGCAATGGGGACGAAGTTGAAGTTCAGCACCGGCTACCATCCACAGACAGACAGTCAAACAGAACGTGTTAACCAAATCCTTGAAGACATGCTACGACTCTGAGCCTTGGACTTGAAGACGAATTGGGATATGCATCTACCGTTAGCCAAATTTGCATACAATAATAGCTTTCAATCCAGCATTCAGATAGCACCGTATGAGGCATTATATGGGCGGAAGTGCAGATCCCCGATCTGTTGGGATAAAGTTGGAGAACGGCAAATTCTTGGCCCTGAACTTGTGGAGCAAACTGTCCAAAAGATTCGTTTGATCCGGGAACGACTAAAGGTAGCTCAGAGTCGTCAGAAGAGCTACTCAGACACGCATCGATGACCTCTTGATTTCTTAGAAAGCGATCGAATATTTCTCAAAGTCTCGACCATGCGAGGAGTTACCAGATTTGGAGCAAAAGGGAAGCTAAGTCCAAGATTTGTTGGTCCTTTCGAGATACTAAAGCGAGTCACCTCGGTCGCTTATCAAATGGCCCTGCCACCGTCACTATCTGAAGTGCACGATATCTTCCATGTTTCACAGCTTAGGAAGTATGTGTACGACCTGAGTTATGTGGTGGATCTTGATCAACTAGACCTAAAGGCAGACTTAACTTATGTTGAACAACCTGTGCAAATCTTGGATCGTAAGGAGCAGCTACTTCGAAGTCGTTCGGTTCCTCTTGTGCGCGTGCTTTGGTAAAATCATTCGGTCGAAGAATATACTTGGGAGCTTGAGTCTGAGATGAGGGAAATGTTCCTTTCATTATTTCTTAGTGCTAGGTTCTAATCCTAAGTTTCGTGGACGAAACTTCCAATTAGTTGTTTAGGATGTGGTGCCCCGTTTCTCCTATTCGGGGAGCGCGACTAAGAAATATAAGTCGGTATTGTTCTATCGGGATAGATTGAATCAAGAACCCATCCTCGTTATGGATTTGCTTCTTCGGAATCAATTTCCATATTCAGTGGACCGTGCCCCAAGGATCAACTTGAACGGTTTTGATAGATTTTGTTATTTTCGTTCGTTGAACTACACTTCAATTCCGAGATTGGAAAGAGTGAAAGAGGTATTGATCAGCTGTTTGTGGCAATGTAGGTGAACGAGCAGTAGGCGATGTGCGAGCGGAGTCTTAAAGCACCTCTTTTCTTTCCTTCTCCAACCAACTTGTGAGTGGCTTATATTCGATTCAGTTGACCCTTCTTCCAAGTCTTCACATCTAAAATCTTGTATTCTTGCTTGCCCTGATCAAACGATACCAAAGTAATAACTAAAAGATGTCAAGATAAAAAGAATAGACTTGGACTACTTTATGCTTGTCAATTCAACTTGTGAACGGTTACCTTATTGCATGCTAGTTCATTTAAAATGTTCTGCCTATGCATCAATTCTAGTTAGAAATTATACTTCTTCTATTAATTGTGCTATCTATGGAATATGCATTGCTATGCAATAAACTGATCAGGGAGACTATGCAAAAGATGAACCATGCCATGCAACTTGTCATGTAATCGTGTTGCCTTAAACTCCCTCGCCGGATAACTTAGTAGACTACGCCGATCACGGACAACTTGTGCACAAGGTCTTAATTTCTGCGGATGGTCGCTGGGGCACTGGCACCGATCCGATCCGGACGAAACTCTCTTGTTTAGTCTCTTGTGCAAGGACGGAATGGCTTGCAGCGCATCCTATGCTCTCGCTGCATACCATCCTCGTCAGTGACTAAAATTGGTCCTTTATGGCATCATGCCAGTGATCCCCTCGTATATTTAAACCTGTGCAAGCTAACCTGTGTCTTCGTGGCAGGGAAGGACATGATAAGTATTGTGCAGGTGGTTTAGATGGGTAGGTAAAAGTCACCGAACGGTGCTAAGTTCATTTCAGTAGTTTCTATATATACTGCTTGCTTGTAAAATAAACTAAGACAAGATAGAAAGACCACAAATAATATGCATGCTTTGTATAAACAACGTGTTGATTGGTATAGTTGGGTTAACTCGCCTTCACTAGTATATTTCGATGTACTGACCCTCGATGAAACAGGTTTTCCGCACCAAGGAGATCCTGTGAGGAGCTGAAGTCACTGCCCAATCCAGTCCAGTTGTCGGCGCATCCTGTTCGTGCCTTACTTGAAGCATTTTGAAGCCAGGAGCTAGCAACTTAAACTCAATGCAGCTCCGTGGGAAAGCCATCGTTCAGCCTGGAGGTCTTTACATTTTGAAGTTATAGTAAATGATGTAATGTACAGGACGATTATCTCATTTTGTGCCCACTTTTGTAAGTCCATGCGGTAACCTTCTGACTCGTTCAAGAGTTTGTAAATAGATTCTCATTATAAATAAAAGAGAGTTTTTTCATGTTTCAACTTTGTGTTTCAATTATCTGCGTACTCTGAATATGTGCTCGTTATGTAAAATACCTTAGCCTTGTGCGATGCGCAACCTAGGCACGCACGACGTCACGCCCGGTGGACGACTATCGATTCCACAAAATCGGGACGTGACACATGCGACCCGCCCATGCGGCCCACCCATACAACCGCACATCAAATGCACCTGCGCTGATGCTGACGTGCTAAGTGCGCCAACGAAGCGCCACTTTGCTCCCTTGAGCCCGAGCGCGAGCCTGAGTCCGAGTTTGAGTCCGAGTCACTAAGCCCCAAAGGGGCTTAGCTCCTATGAAAATAATTCCAAGAGAATGACAAAAAACATAAATGCTTTCATTGAGGAGTTAATCCTTCTTCATCCTAATAAAATACCCCCACATGGCACCCATGTACCTCACCATACTCCATGTGCACAACTCAACACAAGCAAAACATTATATTGAGATACACACTTGGTGGTGTAGCTAGTGTGGGACTATCTTTTATAGTCCAAAGGCAAAAATACCAACACGTGGCGGCCATCCGAACAGCCACCGGGTCCCACCTCGCCCCTCTCCTCCAATGGGCGGCTGCCACGTGGACGCCATGTGGCCGTCACGTGGCAGTTGTAAGAGGGTTGTAGGCATTTGATTGTAGTCATAGCATAGTCCTTTTTTTAAGGCTGAATTGTAACTTGATATATTTAACTATTTCAGTTTTTGAACTTAATATCCTAACTTTTTTACTCGATAAATTGATACTATCAACTTTTAAATAGTTTTAATTTGATATCTAAAAATAAAAAAAAGGGCAAAATTAACCCTCATTTTCTACCGTGCTGCACCCCCCCCCCCTCTCTCTCTCTCTCTCTCTCTCTCTCTCTCTCCATGTGCAGCAGCACTAATGCGCACGGGGAGAGAGCAGGGACGGGGTGGTGCAGCCGGGGTTGGGGGTTGGGGTGTGATAGCCTTGGGGGAGAGAGAGAAAGAAGTGGATGAGCAGGGATAATTTCGTCTTTTTTAGGATATCAAGTTGATGCATATCAAACTTTAGGGTACCAAGTTCAAAAACTGAATTTTTTTTAAGGATATCAAGTTACAATTCAGCCTTTTTTGAATTATCAGTAGCTGCGACATAACCATCAGATTCTTGTTCAAGCTAAAACTAGAAGAATATATCCATCTTATGGAGAATTTGTAACAATATCAAACCAAAAAACACCTTTTATGTTCTTAGGGTTTTTGGTTCACAGATTTGGGAGAGTAAAATGGCATAAATTCGAATTTTGGACCACTTAACGTATTTGGTTAGAGAATTTGGAGACGAGATTTACTGTGATGTAACATAAATAGTAAATCTTATATGTCACACTAAATCCTTATTTTGATATCAGCATTTTTTTACTTCGAAGTATAACGCGGAAATGGGAAATCTGTATTCTCACTTTGAACGTTTGATTGAAGGACTACTTTCTCTTTACTTTAATACTTTCTTAAATAATAAGGACTTCAAAAGTTATAATTTTAACTTATTTCAACAACTATCTAAATATCAAAATTTTAGAAATTTTCAGTTCCAACATTTACCTTTTCAAAAGTACGCTGACCCAAACTATTTAACTAAAAAAAATATATGTATAACCAAAGAGCCAGGATTTTCTGGTTCATAATTAGTACCAAGTCTTTGACAACTGATCTAGTTAACAAGTGCACAATTAATGTGATGGGTATGTTTGGGTACATAAATAATGACATATATGCAAGAACGAGGAAGAGTTCAGAAATGGTTGATTGGGTCCTTTAATGCCAATCTTCTATGGGTGTTAATATGGTCAATAAAATACTGGCAATACCGAATGAAATATCTAGTACATAATACTATAATATGTGTACGTGCTTTAAATATCAAATATTTCTTGGAATAAGCAAATAATATTTTTAATTTTTTTTACTACTTTATAAAAAAAAAATTACTTTCTTTTGAAACAAAAACTATACTACTATAAAAACTAACAACTTGTTATAATATTGTAACAACTAACAACTTGTTATACTTATGTCTATGTTTCAAGTTTCATCACACTTTCCAATCTCTTATCAATGCAGGAGAAGCTGTCAAAGCCAGGTCTAGAAAGAGGCTGGCTGTATTACAAGATTTTTGAACAGTACACATGACGGAGCTGCCGATGACTACAGATTTGGTTAATCCTCATATTAGTTATGGAGCACTAGTTATGATTCTTCTTTGTTCTATGAATCAAATGTTAATAATGCTTTGTATTCATTCATACTATTTAAGTAACATGAAGTTGATTGAAAACAATTTTTACAAACAAAAGCTGCATAAGTGATTCAATCAAGCAAAAGAAAAAAATAATGATGATCGATCAACTGAAACCAATATATCATATTCAAGTAAAAAGATAAATTTTACAAACGAAAGCTCCATAAGTATCCGAGGACACCTATGATGGTCTCTTTACCTAACCTGGTCCGAGCCCAGTCGACGTCCGTGGAAGTGGTTAGCCCCAAAAACTTGTAGGAGTAGGTGGTGTAGATGTCTAGTCCACAGTCATGACGGACAGACAACATGTCGGAGGAACTCCCATGTCTTGGTCTCGATTTCGTCAAGACGTGCTGCGAAGCACTCAATAATTTGAATAGAGAATTTAGAAATAATTTTGGCCAAAACTTAATAAAGGGCAACATTAAATGAATATAATCCTTTTGATTCTCCATTAACACATGCTCAATTATAAGCCCAACTACATCCGTTTTGAAAATTTTCCTAAAATAGTAAAAGAGGCCTTAGTACTAAGGTAGTATATACATGTTGAATTATTTTAAAATAGTATACATATTCTGAATAAAATTTTGCATCATTACCATTATATTTGGCATTCATGAATTGAATTGTGTATCATTAGCACTATATATGACAAGGATGAATTCTTTAGTGTGCATAAAAAATCAGCATGTTGCATGTCTAAAGTGTGCATTTATACGCATTTATTATCTTATTAAGTATACGTGGTCCGCGCGCGCGCGCGCGCGCACACACACATATATATATATATATATATATATATATATATATATATATATATATATATATATATATATAAAAGGAATGTATCCATTAGAAATTGTTCATGGAATTCAATTGTATAATAAATTTGATGAAAATGTTATTTGGCATGTCTGTATATATATTAGGAATGCATTCATTAGGAATTGTGCATGGTCCGGTCAGTCTGTATATATATATATTAACTATAGAAAATTTTAACATTTTTCATATATATATATATATATATATATATATTATCATGCAAATATAATATATTTACATGAGTAAAAAACTGACAAATGAATAATTTGTTATTTTAGGAAGTCTAAAAGGCATTAAATGAATTCATTATCATATTTACTATAAGTGGACTTATTTGGCATCCATGTTGAAAGTTGCTAATTGAATTGTTCAAATTGAATTTCGTGGACTTATTTGACATTCATGTTGAACAGTGCAAATTGAATTTCGTATGTTGTGGATTTATTTGACATGCATGTCGACGGTGCAAATTGAATTTCGTATGAGTTCAAAACTGGCCGGATTTTGTATATATATAAGGGTATTTATAGAATAATTTTTTTTACAGTAAAGTCTAATTAGTTTTGATATTATAAAGTAGAATATATTAGCATTAATGAATATATTTAAAGACTAACATTTTTACGAGAAAGTTTTCGGTGGGAAGGATTTATGAATGATTATTCTGTCTTATGGTATAATAACATATGACATTATCAAAAGTAATTTTTTTTAATAATTATCAATATTATTAAGATAAGATTACGAAAATAATAAGATATTATCAGCTATTATTATATCATCGACTGAGTTTACCATTCACCACAGCCACATTTTGAACACGTCACGCTTAAAAATTTCTCACATTCCGGATGTAAGTTCCTCGCCTTGTCATACACAAAGTATAATACCAGTTCGTCACGTGCCCACTATGTAACAACGAAAATGACCATAGCAGAATAAGAACAATTGTTCCTACTCATTTTTTTTGGAAAAAAATAGTTAATAGATATTTTTCAGTGTCGTCCTCACTAAAGTTCTCTTTTGATCCACTATTTCAATTTATCTTTACTTGCCTATATGCTATAAACTAAAATCTAAGTTGTTTATTCTAATAGGTTTGAAATCATTTTAGATAAAAAAAATTTGTTTGTCTTTCTTTCATACTTTATTTTAGAACTTTGGTATATATACTTTTAAAAATATTTTCTATTTTTTAATACTAGTATTGATTAATTATTTATCCCTTTTAATATATTTTTATTTATTTATTATTATTATTATTATTTTTTACTTAACATAATAAATTCTAACTCTTATAATTATTATTTTAAAAGTTTTTTCCACCCATATATTTTGTATCTCTGTTTATTTTTTTGTTTTGTATGGAGCCTTATATTAAAGTTATCTTCCAACAAAAAAATGTAGTCTCTCAGTTCCTCTTAGACCATTTTCAATGTGAGTTTCTATCTTCCATATTTTATTGGAAGAAATTTTATTTAGAAAAAATTTCTTTCGATAGTAATTTTTATTTTAATTTCTATCCTAGGTGACGGTATTGATGTAGGATAGAGACTTTCTATAAAAAAAAATTTACATAGATAAATTCTTATAGAAATTTTTGGTCCCTCATGACAATTATTATTGGATCCTACATCACTAAATTGATCATTTCATTTTCTGGCTCGTAGGATAAAAATAAAAAATTATTAGAAAGTATTTTTTGTATTTATATAATTTTAAGGTAGAAATTCAAGCAACTAAGATAGAATTTTGTTTAAAGTACAATATCAAATAAGATACCAACTCAATTTTAGACATCTCTATCGGAGATGGTCAAAGTATGTTTGTCAAACTGATGGTCAATATTTCAAGGTTCGGTACGAGAAAAAAACGTTAAAGTCCCGCCAACTCTATTTAGGGAGGGGGACGAAGCTAGGGCCACGACAAAGCCGCCCGCAATCACGGCTGACAATCTATTGGGAGTTCTTGTTTGCGTTGGCGATGCAGATCTTTGATTAGGGAGACGAATGAATGATGGTTGCATGAGAGAGAGAGAGAGAGAGAGAGAGAGAGAGGATCACATAAATCCGGATCCAAAGGTCAAACTTAGTGTCTCAGTATTCTTGCTAGCTCTTGGAATTTTCATGGGCCCGCCCTATATTTTTGTTTCGTCTCGAGAACAACTTGGAAGAATAATTAATGGCAGTCTTACTTTAGCTTCAATGAGCTTAATTACAGCATCTAGTCGTCAATCACTAGCTCACTCACTCACTGTAGTATCACTACTGTTTGGATCTTAAGTGAGCTCAACCATTACGGGACCTTCAATTAATCCTTTCGCCAAGTCCGGTTCCTGCTCCTGCTTCTTATCAAGGTTAGCAAGTCGTTGAGCTCATCTAAGGATCCGGAAGCGAAGATGAGAGGACTACGTGGAATCACTGCAGGATGGTCTCGTTTGGTTCATGAAATTATAGAACTGGATTTTTTTTTTTTTTTTTTTTTTTCTATGTTTGAATACCAACAAAGTATGGAAGAAAAAGAAAATAATTTCTAATAGAAAGAAAAAATGAAAGGAAAACTTGTTCCCTCCATCCACCCAATAATTCACTTTCCACATTTAAGTAATCACTTTTTCTTCAAAATATTTTGACATTTTCAAATATCGAAAAAAAAAATCGATGAGAATTACAATTTCTTCATAGAAAAGAAAATACCAGAAATTGATTTTTTTTTTCTTTCCGCGAACCAAATGGGATATTAAAAGTAATTTATTTTCGAGAAAGTGGGTTAGAAATTAGACGCGTTATGCTTCTGACTTTGATAATTTATTTTTTTAGTGTATATATATATATATATATATATATATATTATAGAATCAAGTAGAAGTATCAAAAGTCTCATTTTTAATTGGTCAAGAAAAAAAAACTAAAAAAATCCAAGTCACACAAAATTCATCATTCAAAACTAAATTACTAAATCTCACAAACTCCAGTATTGTACAAAACTAAATAAGCCAACTCACACAACTCCTACTAGACAAAATTAAATATTCTAAATCACATATCTCCCACATATTTTTATTTAGTTTTGGGGTTTCTTACGATATTCTAAATTTGCGTTTAAGTCTCTTTTTTGGACGGTCAATCAAGTCAACCGTTCGTACCACATGTTTTCTTGAATTCGTTTTAATGAAACGCCCCATAGTCTCCAACTAAGAAAAAAAAAGGTTATTTAGTTTTAGAATCTCATATAATATTAAAAATTTGTGTTTAGGTCTCTATGTTGTCTAGAATAGGATTTGGGCTCTTTAAAGAATAAAAAGATAAAAAAATCTTCATTAAAAAATGGATTCCGCTTGGGGGTGTTGTGAGACTCATCTCACACGACTTTTATGCGGATACGTATTTTGTGCTAGTTATTGCATTTTATTGGATCTCGAGAAAGCTCAAAAATTCTCAAAATTGAAACTTTACTACCTAACCGGTATATCGACGGAATACTACAGTATACTGCCCGGCAGATATTTATTTCACTTTCGAGATATTTTCGAGATTTTTCTCTATAAATAGTACTCGAGATATTTTATTTTCTTTCTTTCTCTTTCTCTCTCCTCTCTTCTTCATTTCTCTCTCGAGCATGGAAGCGTGGTCTTGAGACCTGGAGTGTGGTTTCTGAACCCCTTCATGCTGTTGGACTAAAGGTTTAGGTTGGGAGCTAGCGTTAGGCAAGTACACCTTGCCTATTTCGTGAACTTCTTTTACTTTCTGTCATTTTACTTTCCTAGAACTTTGGTTATTGCTTTTTAGCTTAGACTTGCTTTACTTTTATTGTTCATATAGTGATTTCTAGCCTAGTAATCTTCTCGGTTTTGATTTCTGGTAGAATGTCATTCTGTTCTTTTTTGGTAACTCGATAACGGAAATGGTAGCAGAGTTGTGACCGTGAGATTTAGTCCATATTATGATATGAGACTTACCCTAGACTTGACTTCTTGTTAGACTTAGTTCTGGTAATTTTTGGGGTTTGATTTGTGTCCCAAAAATTAGACTTGAATTAATCTAGTTTATTCTTAAAACCGGCATACCGACGGTATACCGATTTTGACCGACTTGATTTCTAGATATTTTTCTGTGAACCCTATCGTCATACCGACGATGTACTACAGTATATTGACGGTATACCGATCTTTCTATCATTGTTAGATATTTTTCCTGGCCGGCATACCGACGGTGTACTGGGCTGTGCCGACGGTATACCGATTTGTGGAACTTTATTTTTCAGTAACTTTTTTCCTACTTGGAACGGCGTACCGACGGTATATTACAGTATATCGACAGTATACCAATTTATAGAAATCCAGAATTTGCTGTATTTTTTCTATTTCTGGACCAGTGTACCGACGATGTACTAGACTATACCGATGGTATACCGATCGTGCTATTTCTTTAAGAATTCTTGGTTTTTCTTGATTTCATGTTGAAACTTCTGGTTTTTGCTTGGACACGCGGTGACTTGACCTAATTTTGGACATAAACTTACATGGCTTCAGATGACTTGACTTGACTTGGCTTTACTTAATTTTATCCGGCTTTGCCCGGCTACAAGTGATGGCATGATTGGTTGGACTTGAGTTGGCATAAGTTTACATGGCTTCATCAGACATGGCTTGACTTGGTTTTACTTGGTTTCATATGTTTGGTCAAGGATTTACATGATTGTACATGGCTTTACCTAGTTTCACATGGCTTTACCTGACTTCACACTTTGCTTTATCTGGCTTCACTGGTGACACATGGCTTGGTTGTTGTCGTGACTTACATGAGTCCGGTTGTGCAATGTATATTAAACTGGTTTATATTGCTATTAGAACTTGTTTTGTTGCATCATGTCTAGGATGG
Organism: Iris macrosiphon; assembly: GCA_036927795.1. Classification (NCBI taxonomy): domain Eukaryota; kingdom Viridiplantae; phylum Streptophyta; class Magnoliopsida; order Asparagales; family Iridaceae; genus Iris; species Iris macrosiphon. The sequence goes on from JAYESA010000003.1 coordinate 134,259,945, forward strand.
ATTCTGCGGAATGCCACACCCGGATTCATACAAGAAACTGCTAGGGGTTTATAACTAGAGATTCACTTAGTACAATGGGTAGAGATTTTTTAAGATTGCATGCAGTCCCGATTATTTATACAGTTATCTTGAGGAGTATCCAGTGGTTTATATTGTGGAGTATCTTGAGAAGTATTCGGTGCTGGTTTGTGCGTATGGATATCCCGGACGGACTGTAGGGGCATGCGATTAGAAGAAACTCTAGCATCGCGTCGCATTATAATTATTAGTAATTATGATTGTGATAACCCTAGTTAGCTAAAGTATCAAGTCGTACTTATATGATTTACCGTAATTTATGGATGATGGGCAATCGAGAGTCAGAGGATCATGATAACAAATCATTGTCTACCCTCTGAGTATGCTCTCTAATCTCAAAACCCACGTTGAGATCGAAATCAGAGGATCACACAAGAGTTCCTCTCTGATTATTCACGACCCAATAAACAACTCGCCTACGCCGGCGTACGACGAGGACGAGGTCGGCAGCAGGGGAGGCTTCCACTCGGACAAAGGGGGGCTACCACTCGAGCAAAGGGAGGCGGGCGGGGGTGGGGGTGTCGAGTGAGAGAAAGAGGAGAAAGAATTTTTTTTTTTTTTTTTATGTGGAGAAGTGATTCAGAGTTTTGGCTCTGATACCATGTAGAAAGGAATAGATTGAATGATTCATTATCAATAAATGAGTACATATATATTTAGGAAAGGCTAGCTACTCTATCTATTATTTTATTCGATGTGGGACTAAAGTCTACTGATACTTTAACAACATGTATTCCACACCCATTGTAAGAGCACCTCCAACCCTATTGTGACTTCGAAAAAAAGTTGTTGCACATAGGAATGATAAAATTTTATTTAAAAATATATCTCTAATGCAATTGTCAAATAAATTATGAAGCTTATGTCACAAAAGTTATAGAAGACATTATCAAGTTGATTGTCTAGTTCTAAACAATACATTTGACGGAACTAGACAATATATTTGACAATGTCTTCACCTCCATGTCAACAATTATGAATAAAAAAATATTTAGAAAAAATAAGAAGAGAAATTGTTTTGAACATTGAAAAAGAAGTAAACATCTCATTACTTTTGCATTCAATTCGACTACAGAAACTCAAATAAAAACTCAAAATAATAAATTACAATATGAACATGACACGTGGATTTCGCTAACATAAAAAGTGTACATATTATACAATTTAGTTCCGGCAAAAAAAAATTCAAAAGATCATATACATGTAATCTAATGGTCAAGTTTTAAAAATTAAGAACTCATGAGTTCCTCTAGAATTAATTATTATTATTATTTGTTTGTTTGTTTGTTTGTGTGCATCCGAAAAGACTTTTCGACATCATTATTTTTTGTAAATATAGTCATGTCATATAGAAAACACGTTGCTATATAGGAATTATGACACAATACAAGATAATAGGATTGGAGATGCTCTAAAGACTTAACAATATAGTTCATAATTTTATAGTTGGGTGGACATATCATATCCATCCCACAAATAAAATTCGCTTGCCATAATATGAGGAAATTCCAGCAATGCCTCGGTGGCAAATAATAATAAAATTATTATTCATTTTAATGTTTGGATGAAAATGGAGACAAAGAAAAACATTTGATATGCATGTAGCTGGGTTGGAAGGATTTGATCTTAGCGTTTGATTCGAGACCAACCTAAATAGATTACAAGTCTGTGAATTGCTACTCAGATTCCAAACACTTGTTAAGTGAGATGAGGAAGTCTGGTCATTTTTTGGATTTTAGGTATACAGTAAGTATCCATGTTTTTACCCTTGTTAAATTTTAAATTATGAGAAAACCTTCTTTTCGGTGGCTAAACTCAATACAGTACGAGTGTTCCTCTCTTTAGCAGTCAATCGTCATTGGACTCTTCATCAACTGGATATCAAAAATGTCTTCCTCAACGAGAACCTCTTCGAGACCATCTATATGCAGCAACCTCCCGTTTTCGAGTGTACGCCGGAGTCTTTGGTATGCTATCTCCGAAAATCTATCTATAGTCTATCTCCTCGGGCCTGACTCAACAAGTTCAGCTTGGTGGTCCAGCAGATTGACTTCTATCGTAATGGTGCGGACTCCTCTCTCTTCATTCATCGTTGGACTCAAGACATCGTTATCATTCTGGTACGTGTAAGTGTTTCTTTGTAGGATTTCACTACATCATTTATTCAAACTCTGGTATTAAGGAATTGATTCCACTTCTAAATCAACATGTTTTAAACTTTAAACCCCAATGTTCACACTCACCATGTTCACACTCATTTCTTTCGCTGTCACCTTTGTACTTCAGACCATGTGTTAAGGGCGAAAAAGACGATATGGTTTTGTCAAGGATTACCTACTTGGACAATTGGTATCATGCGCCATGGGGGCCGAGCTAGCTACATAGGGGAAAAGTAGGATGGATGGTGGTGGAGGTGGTTCCGATGTCCCCTACAAAATTCGAGGAAAAGAAGAAAACTAAGCTCAAGTTTATACACTTTTCGCTACATCTAAGACTAAGTCCAAGTTAATATTATACACTTTACTCCATAGAGTGGAATATCTCGCTCCGTCCCTTTAAGTATCGGCTTCTTTCTGTTTTTTACTTTCATATTTCTCAATTGGTTGGTACGTAGAATCCAATCATTGTCTTCGAAAAATCTAGGCTGATGACTGTTCTTAGGGGTGGAAGTTTGATCAAGAAATCAAAGAACTATTCCTAAAGTGTTAGTTTATGGTCTATAGCTTTTGCTCGAACTCTTCCTATTTCTAAGTGAAGTTACTAACTCTTCTTATTCATAAGAGAAGTTTCCAACTTTTCTTATTGCTTAAGGAAAGTTACCAACTCTTTGTGTTCCTAAGTGAAAGTTACCATTTTTTTGTGAAATGACAACATTATGAACAAGAGCATGATGGGAAGCTCAATTTTTTATATAAAGGGTTTTGGTCCCCAAGCTAGACACGTACTTCTAAAGATTACACCATCAAAATTGAGTTTTCATAGTTTGGAAGTCCAAACCCAGGAGAAAGAAGAAAGAAGAGAGTACTAGAGTTCATCCACTGTTGAAGCAACAATGGCTGGAGGTTAGATTTATTGGAATATTGTTATTTTGATCCTTTTGTTTATTTCCGCATCTAGAATCACATTGAATTACATTTGGTATCAGAGCTATCAAATACCTCTGCTTTGATGCTTTTAATCATGAAAATTGCTCTCTGTTTTGACATATTTTTCATGGCTGAATATGTCAAAAACAAATTTAATTTAAATTTTGAGTTAACTCTTAGTACTGTTAGCTTATATCAATCATGGGTTTGAGTATTGTTATCCATCATATGTTCTTTCATAATCAATCCATGCATGTTCATTGTAAACAAAGGTTCGTAATCCATGTAGTTTTAATGCATTTGAAGTATCTTCAGTTCTCTAACTACATGTACCTTTCTTGATGTCTAGATATAGCATATGAATATATATTGTATGGTAGATAGTCAAGGAACATTGTTGAAAGAATGTATTGCTCTGGAAAGGGGATGCATTTTTATTTAAGATTGCTCCATTTATTTATTTTATTTTAAAGTTATTGCTTATGTGTATTATAATTAGAAATCATTAAGTTTTTTATTTCTAAGATGTAATATGCAATATAATTGTTAATAAGCAGTAAGAATTAATTATGTTGGTATAATTTATTTAAGTTATTATACATGTAAATTTATAGCTTTATTTGCATGCAATATTATCTAAATTGTGCTAAATAAATTTTAATTATAATTTTAACATATAATTTCAGTCAAAATTGTTTGGCATATTAAGATGTTCACCATTTAATTAAAATAATTGTTTTAGGCATTTAGTTGAGCCTAAAAAATAAAGAATTTGAATGTCTAGTGAGCCATATAATTTTAAATAATTAGGGAGTAGCCACAACATCTTTAATTATTTAAAGTTATATATGAAGTGGATTGGGATCACTTAATGGACATTAATTGTAGTTAATTATATGAATATAATGATATTACCCCACAGGAATTTTATTATATTTATACAATTAATTAGGATTAAAATATTAAAATTAGTTCTTCTTGATTTACCCACAGGAATTAGGAAGAATTAATTTAATAGTTTTATTATAAAGTAAAATTAATATGATCTGATTGAATTAGAGATTTAGCCCACAGGCAATTTTTAATGAAAATTAGATTCATTTTTTTTTATTGCATGTTTTACATTGGTAAAACATGAATTCTTTTAAAAGTCTCAAATATTAATACTTGTAATCTTTATGCATTTTTATCCAATATCTCTGATATTCACTATGAGGTTCCCGAACTTAGGGGAGATAACTTTAAGATTTGGAAGGAGAGAGTTCTCCTTCAATTAGGGTGCATGGACATAGACTATGCTATTAGGAAAGATGAACCACCTAATATCACTGATACCAGCACACCGGCTCAAGTTCTTTTGTATGAACGTTGGGAGAAATCCAATCGTCTCAGCGTAATGTACATTAAGACTAAAGTTAGTGCTGATATACGTGGTTCAATTGAGCAGTACGAGAATGTCCGTGAACTGCTAAAGGCTATTGGTGAGCAATTTGTCACTTCGGATAAGGCCCTAGCAAGCACCTTAATTATGAAATTCATAACCTTAAAGCTCACCGGTATAAAAGGTGTACGCGAACACATAATGCAAATGAGGGACATAGTGGCTCAACTCAAGAAGCTCGAGGTGGAAATGTCTGGTTCCTTCTTGGTGCACTTTATCCTCAACACTCTTCCGCATCAATATGGACCTTTCAAAATCTCTTATAACACACATAAGGATAAATGGACCATCAATGAATTGATGACCATGTGTGTTCAAGAGGAAGGAAGGTTGGTGATGGAGCAAGGAGAAAGTGCCATGCTGGTAACGCAAAAGAAAAGAAAATCTCAAGCCAGTCAGAAAGAAAAACATCAATTTCCTCCCAAAGCTGACATTAAGAAAGACGATAAGTGTTTCTTCTGTAAAAAGAAGGGACATGTGGAAAAAAAATGTCTGAAATTCCAAAGTTGGCTTGAGAAGAAAGGTAACCCTACCCCATTTGTGTGTTATGAATCAAATATGGTTAATGTAAATATGAACACATGGTGGATTAACTCTGGATCTACAATCTATATTTCAAATTTCTTGTACGGTATGCAAAACCTCAGGAAGCCCGTGGGAAGTGAGCAAAGTATCTTATCTGGTAATAAGATAGGCTCTCATGTGGAAGCTATAGGGACATTTTTTTAACTTTAGATAGTGGTTTTATTTTAGAATTGCAAAGGACTTTTTATGTACCAAGTTTTTTACGAAACTTAATTTCAATTTCTAAACTTGTGTCATTTGGATATTCCTTTCATTTTTCAGAAATATCCTTCAGTTTAAATTATAAATCTGATTGTGTTGGGAATGGTATCTTGTCTGATGGTCTTTATTGCATATTCTTACAAAATGATACCACTTATAATTCATTGCATGTCCAGGCTGGCATTAAGAGATGTGTTTTAAATGAGGATTCCTCTACATTATGGCACCAGAGATTAGGTCATATCTCCATAGATAGAATTAAGAGGTTAGTAATTGATGGGGTACTTAGTACTCTAGATTTTACTAATTTTGAGACTTGTGTAGACTGCATTAAGGGAAAGCAGACCAACAAATCAAAGAAAGGTGCTAATAGGAGTTTCGCCATATTAGAAATCATACACACTGATATTTGTAGTCCAGACATGGACTCACATGGTCAGAAATATTTTATCTCTTTCATAGATGATTACTCACGATACATGTATCTCAACATGCTTCACAATAAAAATGAAGCATTAGATGTCTTTAAAGTTTTCAAGGCAGAAATAGAGAAACAATGTGGTATACAAATTAAGATTGTGAGATCAGATAGAGATGGAGAATATTATGGTAGATACACAGAAGATGGACAAGCATCTGGGCCATTTGTAAAGTTTCTTCAAGGGCATGGCATTGTTGCCCAATACACCATGCGTGGTTCCCCGGACCAGAATGGTGTAGCAGAAAGAAGAAACCGAACATTACTGGACATGGTGAGGAGTATGCTTAGCAGCTCAAAACTTCCTAGATCCTTGTGGACTGAAGCACTTAAGACATCAGTGTATATATTAAATCGAGTTCCAACCAAGGTTGTTCAAAAGACGCCATTTGAGTTATGGAAAGGTTGAAAACCGAGTTTGCGACATATGCGCGTTTGGGAATGCCCGTCTGAAGTGAGAATTTATAATCCACAAGAAAATAAGTTGGACCCAAGGACCATTAGTGCATATTTTATTGGATATGCTGAAAGACCTAAGGGGTACAGATTTTATTGTCCATCTCATAGCACTAGGATTGTGGAATCAAGAAATGCTAAATTTCTTGAATATGACTTGGTCAGTGGGAGCGATCAAATTAGGAACATAGTTTCTGATATTGATCATACAGAGTCTCAACCATACACTTCAAGTGATAGATTGATTGTTGTTCACAATACCCCTCAAGAACAAATGGGTGTAGAACAACCAATTACTGAAGTCCAACCAGTCATTGAAGTTTCACAAGTTGTTGACAACATTCCAGTAGATCAAGTCAATCAGGAGTTTTCTGGCACTTCTGAACTGCGAGTTGAACCTCATACTTCCCAGGAAGATGATGGTGCAACATTAAGGAGATCTACTCGAACTAAGAGATCAACAATTTTTGGTGATTATTTAGTGTATCTGCAAGAATCTGACTATAATATAGGAGTCAAAAATGATCCTGAATCTTTTTTACAAGCCATGAGTTGTAAAGAATCAGAATTATAGTACAATACTATGAAGGATGAGATGAATTCCATGAGTTACAACGATGTTTGGGACCTTGTTGAGTTGCCTAATGGAGCAAAAGCCATTGGCTATAAATGGGTCTTCAAAACAAATAAAGATTCATTGGGCAACATTGGGAGATATAAGGCCAGACTTGCTGCAAAGGGATTCACTAAGAAAGAAGGAATAGATCACACGGAGACATTTTCTCCTGTATCTATAAAAGATTCCTTACGCATTATTTTGCCATTAGTAGCTCACTTTGATTTAGAGTTGCAACAAATGGATGTAAAAACTGTATTTCTTAATGGAGATTTAGAGGAGGAGGTTTACATAAAACAACCTGAAGGATTCCCCTCTAGCAATGATGAGCAATTGGTTTGCAAACTCAAGAAATCCATATACGGTTTAAAACAAGATTCCCGCCAATGGTATTTAAAATTTCATAACGTAATTTCTTCAATTGGTTTCATAGAAAACGTTATGGATCAATGCATATACCTTAAGATCAGTGGGAGTGAAATTTGTTTTCTTGTTTTATACGTGGATGATATCTTACTTACAACCAATGATAAGGGTTTACTTCATGAGGTGAAACAATTCCTCTCTGAAAATTTTGACATGAAGGATATGAATGATGCATCTTATGTCATTGGCATTAAGATCCATAGAGACAGATTTTGAGGCATCTTGGGTCTGTCTCAAGAAACCTATATCAATAAATTTTTATAGAGATTTTGGATGAAGGATTTTTCACCTAGTGTTTCTCCCATAGTGAAGGGTGACAGGTTCAACCTGAACCAATGTCCGAAGAACGATATTGAGAGGAAACAAATGCAAAACATTCCATATGCTTCTGCTGTAGGAAGCATGATGTATGCTCAAGTCTGCACAAGGCTTGACATTGCATTTGCTATTGGAATGTTAGGACGATATCAGAGTAACCCAGGTATAGATCATTGGAGAGCTGCAAAGAATGTTAGGACGATATCAGCAATCAAGAAACCAAAGATTACAAGCTTATGTACAAACGGACGAGCAATTTAGAAGTTGTAGGCTACTTAGATTCAGACTTTGCTGGCTGCGTTGATTCACATAAATCAACATCGGGATACATTTTTATGTTGGCCGGTGGAGCTATATCTTGGAGGAGCATTAAGCAGACATTTACTGCTACTTCTACTATGGAGGCAGAGTTCGTAGCTTGTTTTGAGGCGACTTTACATGGTGTATGGCTTAGGAGTTTCATTTCCGGACTTAGAATTATGGATTCTATCTCTAGGCCATTGAGAATATATTGTGACAATTCAGCTGCTATTTTTTTGGCGAAGAACAACAAAAGCGGAAGTCAAAGCAAACACACCGACATTAAGTATCTAGCCATAAGAGAACGTGTTAAGGAAAAGAAAGTTGTTATTGAGCACATTAGCACTGAATTGATGATTGCTGATCCTTTGACTAAGGGCATACCACCGTTGAAATTCAAGGATCATGTAGCGAACATGGGACTTGGTTCTCTTATGTAGTTTCTATTGTACAAATAAAGTTATTAATAAAACTCTTATTATGATATTTTCTCATATTTAAGTGCACTTTATTTAATTTGAGAAAATTTATTCATTGGACCAAGAATGAACATATGGTTTATTCATTAAGTTACGTTGCCACATAAAGTATAATATTAAGAAATAAATGTATTATAATACCTGAAAGATAATAATCATCATATAGAGGACCTATCGTCACGATTCATGCGTTTATTACTTAATATGAATTGTAGTTGGTTTTAAGATAATACATTGGATTAAAAGTATGGGCCAAGTGGGAGAATGTTAGTTTATGGCCCATAGATTTTGCTCCAACTCTTCCTATTCCTAAGAGAAGTTACTAACTCTTCTTATTCATAAGGAAAATTTTTAACTCTTCTTATTCCTAAAGGAAAGTTACCAACTCTTTGTGTTCCTAAGTGAAAGTTACCACTTTTTTGTGAAATGGCAACATTATGAACAAGAGCATGATGGGAAGCTCAATTTTCTATATAAAGGGTTGTAACGCCCCAGTCCCAAAAATACGTAGGACTAGGACACGTAAGCATGCCAGCCGCATGGATATGGCAACTCCAATATATGGAAACCAAATTCATACGTACGCTGTAATATGAATATCAAATCCACAAGTGGTATAAAATGTAATACAAGTCACAGGGTAAAATCTAAATCTCATCCACCAAAAATTATATAGAAATAAATAACCAGTATCTATGAAACTAGATCTCAATAAGAAGTATCTAAGGATGATAGTTGGATGGAAACAAATCCACTACCAACTCGGATATAAGAGCAAATACAATATGAGTACAACACAATAAACACAATATAAGAATACCAGCTATCAATCACGGACTCGAAGAGAAGACATCCTCGGATCACATGTAACCATCCAAATCTGTGCTCCTACAAATACTCAAGAACAGATACACCTGGCAGAGGACCAGGTTCTCAGAGAGACGTAACAAGATACAGAAAATACGAGCCAATTTGAATACAGTAAACATGCATCATATTTGAAAATAGATAAGTATGCTGTACAGGACAATCTATATGAATGCAAATGAGGACAACTTTTCGACGTATGGGCAAGGGTAGGCTACTCGATCTAATCCTCACAACCTCATGCTCGTCAGTGGACATCATCAGCCGACATACCTCTGGGGTAGCGACCCTCGGACTCCATCAATCGACATACCTCTGGGGTAGCGACCATCGGACACGACCACCATAGTGCGTGCTAGTGACTATGGTTTACCAGAGTGGTTAAAAGCCCATACGCCTAATGATTGTCCTCTTGATACTAAGTGTCAAGTGTGTGTCAACATATCTAATATATAGTAATGACTGAAAAGGAACTACACATGCAATAAATAAACAGAAATGCAATAAATATACAGAAATATACTCAGCATGTAAAATACTGTAAATAATTTGGCAAGGTATCTTGCCTGGGGTCCTGCTGCTGGTATGAATCAGAGTCCAAGTCACAGTCCAAATAGCCTATGTATTACAAATTTATCACGTCAAAAGATAATTTATTTTAATTTATTTAATTCTGTAATAATTACTCTAAAATACTATTTTAATCTTATTATTCTGATTTTTATGTTAATTCCTAAATTTTGTCCAAAGAAACTGAATTTTATCAATTCGAGACTCATGACACGCAAATCGAGACGATCTGTTGACCGAAAAGTCAACCGACACAAACTCAACTTTCATGCATGATTTCCTGTAGGTTTCAGCATCAAAAACATGCTAGAATTTATGGCTCGTCCGAATTCAAATTCGTTTGGGAATTATGGCACATACAAATTTTTGTATTGTGCACCGATGGTTAAATTCTAATCTAGAAGTTCTACAGAATTAACAGTATATAAATACTTAGAATTAAATTCTAAGAAAAACATATGTCAATTATCTAGACATTAGCTTTCCGAAACTTTAAACAGTTCATGATTCTGATTCCTGGTTCTCCCGAAATCGCAAAAACATTAAAACACGTCTATTTTCGGATATGCTGTGCTCTACGAATTTTTTAGAATTTAATACTCATAATTTTATAAAATAATTTATATAATCCGAAAGCTAACCTCAATATCTTTCTAACGCAAGAAACTAGGCCTCGTTTGGAGTCCGGAGCTATGCGCAATGGCTTGTGGAAGATGAAGGAACCCTAGATGACAATTCTCCAAAATCTCTCTCTAAAATAATGGGATAATTAGGGTTATAATAATATATATATACAGCTGAAAGGATATTTATAGGCTGACACATGTCAGAATCTGATTGGATGATTTTTGTTATATTATTTGTTTTTGATTTGAGTTTATCAAAACATTATTTAAGTCATTTTAAATCTAAATAACTCAAAATAAATATTAAAAATAATCATAAAAATCTGGAAAATTACAAAAAATATATTTTGAATTTAAAAACTCTAGAAAAATATTTGGGATAATTTTATATTCATATATTTCCTACTATAATTAGGAGAAGCTCTAAACATTAGTTTTACCCATATAACTAAAAATAAATACTAAAATTATTCCAAAAATTCTAAAATAATTCCAGAAAATATATAATAATATTATAAACCCTAGAAAATAACGTGAGTCCATTCTATATTCCTGAGATTGCACAATAAATTCTACAAGTCCTAAAAATTAGTTATTAGCCTAAATAACTCCCAATAAATACTAAAATATTCAGAAAATTCCCAGAAAATTCTAGAAAATATATTTGACTATTTAGAACCTAAAATAAAATTTTGAGATATTTTTAATTAAGTTTGAACATAAAATAAATTCTTCAAAGTCCTAGAAAATTAGTGTTACTAGTTTTTAATTAACTAAAAATTATAAAAAAATCCCAATAATCTAAATTAGCCTAAAAATAATTCTAAATAAATATTTATATAAGTAAATATACTAAAAAAATTTATTTTCTAATTAACTAAGAGAATACTCTAAATAAATTCAACATCTATAATAAATATAATAATATAAAATATACACAAAATACCTATTTTGGGTGAGGGAGTTTACAATCTACCAAACTTAAAATAATTTCGTCCTCGAAATTAAAATAAGGTATAATTTGTTAAATCCTTCACATTCGTACATAAGGTACGTCAATCGCAATCTCTTCTAAAAATTTAAATAACAAAATCTATTCAAATCTATCGCGATCACTTCAAAATTAAGATAACCACTTTTTAAATCAAAATTCAACCTGTCGTAATCTCTTCTCGATTTTTTTAAATAATCAACATCCAAATCTAACTCAAGTCTATATGACATCCCACATCAAAATTTATATCACCATTTCCAACTGTCATAATCTCCTCTAGACTTTGAACAATAAACAATTCTAATCAAATTTTATTCCTATTCTCAAATTAAGAATTTTGTACTCTTCAAATATTTAAACTCAATTTACATCCTCAATATTTCAAATAGGTGACCCAACAATCAAAATTAAACTTTTAATTTAAATCATCAAATTGTAAAATTTAAATCTAATTCACCAATTGTTCAAGTCTAAAATTCTATATTTATCCTCAAAATTTAAATCGATGATTCATTCTTCAATATTCAAAATTTAAATCATGTGCTCAAAGTATAAATATTTGGTCCGCAATATCAAGATTTTAAAATTTATTAAATCCTCATTATCTTAATCCTTCTTTTAAAATTTCTTAAAATTAAAATGACTTGAATCTCCCAATCTAATCTTACTTGATCACAATCTAAAAAAAATTCCTCTCAAGTTGACAATGCACTGCTACCCAACTTAGAATTTATCCATCTATCACAGAAGGCTATATACTTTAAGAAAAATATTCCTTAATTTATTTACTCATGTCATTCAATCCTCAAAACTTCAATGCCGATTATATCATATATGATATGTCCTTAATTACAAAAGAATAATCCTCAAGTATGTGATCGGCCTACGGGGTATATCTAGTACTCTCTGTGTATTAAACTTATACCAAGCACGAGGTTTCGTCTTTCCGAAATAAGGGAAGACGGAGACCAATAATAAAGAGTTCAAGGGTGAGGTAATAGAATAGAAGTATCGAGATCAAGGAGTTTAAGGAATTTAAATGGGAATTGTCAAAGCAGTTGTGGATTGAAATCCTATTTTGGTAATTTTTTGTTCGCATGCTCGTATTAGTACAGTTATGTAACCGATACGATCCGCTCAGACATATCTAGGGGCAAGTGCAGGTGTTTATTAGTCAATTATATATCTCAATCCACGTAAGGTAGTATTGCGAAGGGCGAATCAAGCGCACTATGGTTGATCAGACCGTAGTACTCTGATTCTGAAATATATTATTGTAGCGCTCCAATAATACATATCATGAACAAGGTCGATAAGGAATAAGCTTGCAAAAGCTAGGCTATAATAGCAGCATAAGTCAAGGTAGTACAGCAAATATAAATACGTTGGATTATGATGAAAGAAGGTACATAATAATTCAAGTTCACAAAACCAAAACAACTAAGCAACAATAATAAAAGACTCTACAATCTCTACAGTTATCATACAACCTCCTTGTCTAAGTCGCTAGTCGACCAAATAGGGGCAAGGACCTCTAAATTCTATTGTTTGAATAAACACTGTCGTCTTTTGCTAATATACAATTAATGTCATCCAATTACACTTCAATAATGGGTCAGAAGACTATGTGATACTAGGGTGTGAGGTATACTACATAACTTATAACAATTGAACTACTATTTGTAATTGTCTTAAGGATACCGTAGAAGCTCCTATTAAGATTTACGAAAAGGGGTCTTAGTACCTATTAGGGTATCTGCTTTCATTACATAAGTCATGGTCGTCTTAAGCCTTAGTCATAGTGCTTATAGAACAAGTGTCAATAGCAAGAATAAAAAGGTTACTAGTCTCAAGGGAAGGGAATATAACTCGTATCGAGGTGAGGGTACAAATTACGCGATTTAAAAACTAAGGGTTAATCATCGGGTCACAGTCTATAAAATAACTTAAACTATCAAGTTCTAACTACTAAGCACACAACTTCAAAATTTAACATTAACAACTATAATCCTAGCAACTATATGTCCTTAACACAAAATAAAATCACCTGGCTTATAATCAGAAGTGTCAGATGGCACAAGTTGAAAGATGAAGAGAAGAAACGTAATCAGTCGTCGCACACTAGCGAGCGCTATGGTCACAGGGGAACAATATATGAAAATAGATGGGCTCTAGATAGCATCATGGTTTTCTAAGGGAAAGGGGTATGCTAGTCTCTGTGTTTGAGGTATGATTAGAAAAATATTCTATGCATTGCTCTTGGCTTTCTAAGGTACTGTCTGCTTATCTCAAGACAAGAATCTAAATTTATGGTTCTCCAATACTCATCTAACGGCGTGGGTTAGGTTCAGTCCTAATATTCACTTTGGTTTTCTATTGGTTTCTCAATGCTAGGGGCAACCATAATGGTAAACTTCTAACTAACTCTAGTAGTGTCTATACTACTCTCAAGTCCTCATAACACATCAAGGGATAATGGTAAACCAATTCTAGAGATAAGGAATTCTAGGGTTCACTAGACATCCTAAACTTAGTGGTGTGTCAGCACTCTAGTTGTACTCTTAATAGGAAGGTTACCCTACTTATCATCTAACAACAGGAACTTCTATATTCTAGGAGAGACTATAATAAAAAAACTATTATGGGAGTACAGGAATCAAGCAGGATGCAATTATTCAAATAGAACAGATTAGAAGAAAAATGAGTCATATTCAATTGTGGACGATCCTATACGCTAGTCCTAGGTGCAGGCTTGTTCGGTACAGTAACGTAACCGAGATAATATGCTCTCGACCTGCATGGGCCACCACAAAAATATGTAACGTCCCAGTCCCAAAAATACGTAGGACTAGGACACGTAAGCATGCCAGCCGCATGGATATGGCAACTCCAATATATGGAAACCAAATTCATACGTACGCTGTAATATGAATATCAAATCCACAAGTGGTATAAAATGTAATACAAGTCACAGGGTAAAATCTAAATCTCATCCACCAAAAATCATATAGAAATAAATAACCAGTATCTATGAAACTAGATCTCAATAAGAAGTATCTAAGGATGATAGTTGGATGGAAACAAATCCACTACCAACTCGGATATAAGAGCAAATAAAATATGAGTACAACACAACAAACACAATATAAGAATACCAGCTATCAATCACGGACTTGAAAAGAAGACATCCTCGGATCACATGTAACCATCCAAATCTGTGCTCCTGCAAATACTCAAGAACAGATACACCTGGCAGAGGACCAGGTCCTCAGAGGGACGTAACAAGATACAGAAAATACGAGCCAATTTGAATACAGTAAACATGCATCATATTTGAAAATAGATAAGTACGCTGTACAGGACAATCTATATGAATGCAAATGAGGACAACTTTTTGACGTATGGGCAAGGGTAGGCTACTCGATCTAATCCTCACAACCTCACGCTCGTCAGTGGACATCATCAGCCGACATACCTCTGGGGTAGCGACCCTCGGACTCCATCAATCGACATACCTCTGGGGTAGCGACCATCGGACACGACCACCATAGTGCGTGCTAGTGACTATGGTTTACCAGAGTGGTTAAAAGCCCATACGCCTAATGATTGTCCTCTATGATACTAAGTGTCAAGTGTGTGTCAACATATCTAATATATAGTAATGACTGAAAAGGAACTACACGTGCAATAAATAAACAGAAATACAATAAATATACAGAAATATACTAAGCATGTAAAATACTGTAAACAATTTGGCAAGGTATCTTGCCTGGGGTCCTGCTGCTGGTATGAATCAGAGTCCAAGTCACAGTCCAAATAGCCTATGTATTAAAAATTTATCACGTCAAAAGATAATTTATTTTAATTTATTTAATTCTGTAATAATTACTCTAAAATACTATTTTAATCTTATTATTCTAATTTTTATGTTAATTCCTAAATTTTGTCCAAAAAAACTGAATTTTATCAACTCGAGACTCATGGCACGCAAATCGAGGCGATCTGTTGACCAAAAAGTCAACCGACACAAACTCAACTTTCATGCATGATTTCCTGTAGGTTTCAGCGTCAAAAATATGCTGGAATTTATGGCTCGTCCGAAATCAAATTCGTTTGGGAATTATGGCACATACAAATTTTTGTATTGTGCACCGATGGTTAAATTCTAACCTAGAAGTTCTACAGAATTAACAGTATATAAATACTTTGAACTAAATTCTGGGAAAAACATATGTCAATTATCTAGACATTAGCTTTCCGAAACTTTAAACGGTTCATGATTCTGATTCCTGGTTCTCCCGAAATCCCAAAAACATTAAAACACGTCTATTTTCGGACATGCTGTGCTCTACGAATTTTCTAGAATTTAATACTCATAATTTCATAAAACAATTTATATAATCCGAAAGCTAACCTCAATATCTTTCTAACGCAAGAAACTAGGCCTCGTTTGGAGTCCGGAGCTATGCGCAATGGCTTGTGGAAGATGAATTCTCCAAAATCTCTCTCTAAAATAATGGGATAATTAGGGTTATAATAATATATATATATATAGGGATGTACCTGCGGCTGAAAGGATATTTATAGGCTGACACGTGTCAGAATCTGATTGGATGGTTTTTGTTATATTATTTGTTTTTGATTTGAGTTTATCAAAACATTATTTAAGTCATTTTAAATCTAAATAACTCAAAATAAATATTAAAAATAATCATAAAAATCTGAAAAAATTACAAAAAATATATTTTGAATTTAAAAACTCTAGAAAAATATTTGGGATAATTTTATATTCATATATTTCCTACTATAATTAGGAGAAGCTCTAAACATTAGTTTTACCCATATAACTAAAAATAAATACTAAAATTATTCCAAAAATTCTAAAATAATTCCAGAAAATATATAATAATATTATAAACCCTAGAAAATAACGTGAGTCCATTCTATATTCCTGGAATTGCACAATAAATTCTACAAGTCCTAAAAATTAGTTATTAGCCTAAATAACTCCCAATAAATACTAAAATATTCAAAAAATTCCCAGAAAATTCTAGAAAATATATTTGACTATTTAGAACCTAAAATAAAATTTTGGGATATTTTTAATTAATTTTGAATATAAAATAAATTCTTCAAAGTCCTAGAAAATTAGTGTTACTAGTTTTTAATTAACTAAAAATTATGAAAAAATCCCAATAATCTAAATTAGCCTAAAAATAATTCTAAATAAATATTTATATAAGTAAATATACTAAAGAAATTTATTTTCTAATTAACTAAGAGAATACTCTAAATAAATTCAACATCTATAATAAATATAATAATATAAAATATACACAAAATACCTATTTTGGGTGAAGGAGTTTACAAGGGTTTTGGTCCCCAAGACACACTTCTAAAGATTACACCATCAAAATTGAGTGTTCATAGTTTGGAAGTCCAAACCCAGGAGAAAGATGAACGAAGAGAGTACTAGAGTTCATCCACTGTTGAAGCAACAATGGCTGTAGGTTAGATTTATTGGAATATTATTATTTTGATCCTTTTGTTTATTTCCGCATCTAGGATCACATTGAATTATATAAAGATCTTCAAGTACTTGTATAGGAGTGATCTGCGGCGTAAATCTAACAACACATAATTAGAAATTAACATAGTATCTTACTTCTACGATCAAGGAAATCCCAGGTAGGCACATAAACTAAAGCTTAATCTATTCAATAAAGCAGACTCTTCCAAAAAATCATCCATCTGTTTTGTACTAGCCATCCTGGCACATAATAACACCAATTAGAAACTAGCATATTCTCTAGTTAATTATATATCTCCATTGAGGATGATGCCCTCCTTAAAAAGTTTGTCTATTTTTTGACTATTTCTTTTTTTTTCTTTCTATTTTTGGCTAAATTTTAACTTTATACTATAAACTATTCCAGTTTATCAACTTCATAAACTAAATACCCTAAGTTATTCCAGTTTATCCACTTTATACCCTGAGCTATTCCAATTTTTCAACTTTATATCCTAAACTTTGGTATGTATCAACTTGATGTTGGAGTGGGTGGGATTCCTAACCTATGTGAAAAATACCTCGGAGTAGGATTGAGTATTTCTATATATAATAGGAATAACTCAATTCATTTGGATTGGATATTCCTAAATATAATAGGAATATCTAAATGGATTTGGATTGGATATTCCTACATATAATAGGAATATATCAATGGATTTGGATTTGGATTTGGATTTGGATTTGATATTCCTATCTATAATAGGAATGCTAGTTGTGGATTTGAGGCTATATATGTGTGTCTCCTGGTCCTAAAATATATATCTCTCTCTCTAAAAAAAAGACAAAGAAACAAGGAGAGAAAAGGAGGCAAGAGTGTCATTGCAACATTGGAGAGGAGAAAGAAGGATTGAAGGCCATTTCGACGAAGGAGATCAGTTTCGGATATTTCTCGTTGTCTTTCTTCTTCGTGGTTATAATCTATTTTCTGTTCCAAAAGAGTTATGGTGATCCGTTTGGATCGGTGAGAAGTTTGTAAGGAGTCGGTGTATTTCTTATTCTATTAGTGGAGGCTTTTCAGGGTTGGACTCCGATCATCCCGTGGTTTTTCCCGCAAGAAATTTCCAAGTCAAAAATCTCTGTGTCTGCGATTTGGGTTTGGCATTTTTGGTTTGTGCATTTTGCTCGGTTCTCTCACATGTACTCTCTGGTTTGGGGAACGGTTTATGCACTTTCGTTCCCAATAAAGTGGTATTAGAGACATGTTCTGGAATTTCAGAAGGGTGTCATGAGTTGACAGGCAAACCAGGAAGGAAAGATGGACGTGAAGCCGGTGCGGATGGTAAACCTAAATGGTACCAACTATCATTACTGGAGGAGCAAGATAAAGGATCTGCTATTTGTCAAGAAGCTGCATCTGCCGGTATTTGCTTCCGAGAAGTCCAGTGACAAATCCGAAGAGGACTGGAATTTTGAGCATATACAGGTGTGTGGGTACATCAGGCAGTTCGTTAACGAGAACATGTACAACCACGTTGCCAGTATAGAGCACGCGAGGACACTGTAGGATAAGCTAAAATCTTTGTATACAAAGAAGACCGGAGTAAATAAATTGTTCCTGATCCAGATAATGATGGGTCTGTGGTACAAAGATGGGGCATCAATACGGATCACTTGAGTGAGTTCCAGGGAGTGGTTGACCAGCTATCCTCGATGGAAGTCAAGTTCGACGACTAGGTTCAGGGACTATGGCTGCTGTGTACATTTCCAGACTCGTGGAAGATCGTACGAGTGTCTATGATCGCTTTTTCTTTGGAAGGCGTGGTCAGTCTGGAGTTTGCCAAGAGCGAGGTACTGAATGAAGAGATGCGGAGACGTTCTCAGGGCACTTCATCCATATCCCACTCAGAGGCGCTTGTTTCAGAGAGCCGCGAAAGGGGTAAAAGCAGGGGTCCAGGCGGCGGCAGAGACAAAAGCAGGGGAAGGTCCAAGGGTCGTGTCACCCCCACTTTTTGGACTAGGGATATTTTTGTCTTTTCATAATTAATGAGTAAATGATTGCATGATAATCAATTTTATTTAATTTACAGTGACCTTAATTGATCGTTGCACTGTATAGTTATTCGATAACTAGGACGCTACGCTAGCTTTGTCTTCCAACAGATTCACACCTTGTCCTAGACACGCCAGACCGTTAATTGATGCTTGTGTCCCACATAAATCCAGCCTTTGTACTTTTATTTAATTATAAAATACCTCCTTGCATTTAATTTTAATTAAGCAAACAATAAACCTATTTCATGCAATTTTCGTAATTTTATTTAAAACCCATTCGAACCCTAGCCCATTGGAATATCTCCATAATAAGCCAAGGCCTTTTCCTAGTATTGACCAAAGTCAACATATTCTAGGTCAAACCCACACCCTTGTATATAAATATATATCATCCTATTTATTCCTTCTCCTTAAACCTAAAACCTAATACTCCAGCCGACAATCTCAACCCCCCCGACTTTACTGTTCCTCGCCAAACAACTCGTCGAACAACCCCCAAGCGCCGGACCATCGAGCGCTGAACCCGCTGCCACCAAACGCTGCACCTGCTGCCCTGAGCGCCGAACGACGCCGCACGCTGTCGACCGAGGTTCCCGCCCGAAGCCCGCACGACTCGCTGCACAGACCGCACGACCGACTCGCTGCACAGACCGGACGACTCGCTTGCATGTCGGACGACCGCTGACCTCGCTGTACCCGACCAGAGCAGCCCTTCGACTCGACGACGCCGCGACACGTACGTCTCATTTTTGCGCCCAGGTTCGAGTCCCCTCTCGCGTACGTGTACGCGTATATGCACATGCGTATTCCTCCTTGTATGCATGCGTATAATTATCTATGATAGTATACATGTATCGTATAACGGTAGATTGGTGTGTTTGTATGTACATATTATATATGAATATAAACCTAATTAGTATATATGTATGGTACATGTATTAGTATAGGGTTAAATGTATTTTTGGCACATATATATATGGTATCTCTCAATTAGTATAAATACATATATATACGTATTGTATATATCTCCATAGTATATATTTAATATATATAAAGTATTAATTCTATTTAAAGTATATATATATATATACATATGTCTATTATTTTGTAACTAATGGATATTATGAATATGTTAGATCATATTGTAGATGACTTGAATGTAATCAAGGATGTCCTATAGTTACATCGACCTGTGACCCTGTAGCATGATAACAGACTGCCAAATGTACACTGACGTACTGGCGAGACCATACTATTGACTGTCTGTTATGCACAACAACGACATATGTGACCACCCCCTAGCGTAGCCTGTTGAGATCATTAAATTGATTGTGAGCTGGAGTATTGTCTGATGAAATATTGTATTACATGGTATGTCTATAGGACTGTTGTATCATCCAGACGATACCTTGGAACCCGGACAGTGGTATTGCCAGCTAAGGACCACAGGCGAGTACATTCTCTGATAGTTTCCATTATGTTGATTATCTCTATAACTCTTGTTGTATAACGTACTTGACTCTGACACTGTTGTTTACACGAGTTAGCATCATTGAGACCTGTCATGAGGAGTCGTGATTGGAATTCATCGTGCTAGCTGGGAAAACGGGGAAATATTAGTAGCTTATGTGATCATACCCAACTTTACATGCATCATAGCTCACCCATACCTCACGTCGGTGCAGCCTTACCCTTACATGCCTCATCGCTGTTACATCTGGTTAGCCTGACCTATTGGGGATGACCGCTAATCAATGTAATGAGTCATATAGTTCCAAGCCGATCACATGATATACTGATGTTTCACACACTTAGTTAGATGATTCTTGACATGCATCTCTAGTATATTGGTCTAGCATCTCTACATGTTCTAGTTATTATTTTTGTACACACTTATATACCAGTTCATTGTTCTTGCATGTACTTGTAGTTCTATTCATTGTTAGATGCATATTGATGATGATGTTCCAGTATTTCTTTATTCCAGCATTTCCTTTATTCCAGTATTTCTTATTTGCCAGTATTTCATATATGTCTTGTATTTCTTTATACTGTGCTATAGATTTTGTCAATATATGTGGAACTACTGTTAGAGGTGTATTTCGTTCCAATCCTGACTGGATATTTTTTCCAGAGAATCTTGAGGATTTCTGTACCACGCACTACGGACCAAGTATAGATGCAGATTATGCACCAGAGCTCCTAGAGGAGATTATGCCTCTAGATGAAGCATTGCCTACAGCTATCTAGATAGTATTTATTTATGCTTGAGACTTATGGAGGTTGTTTCAGTTTATGTTTAGACTTATGTTAAGTTTAATTGGAGACTTGTGTTGGACAGCTAGACTATGAGTTATCTTTATGTTTGAGACATGGTGTTTAACTATGTCATTTCCTTTTTTATCTTTTATCGTGCCTTATAGTTGTTGTGATTGAGTTACCTTGTGAGATTATTATGAGATGTATATTGACCTCCTGATGGAGATGGATATCATTGACAGGTGTTTAGCTATATAGTATTACTGTGACCTAGACAGCGTTCTACCGTCGATGCTGCGGCGTAGGCTGGACGTACCCACGCTCTCGTGCCCCTATACCGGGTGCGGGTCATGACAGGTTGGTACGAGTACTCAGAGTGTTACCATTGTGGCAAGAAGTTCCACATCAAGCAGAACTATTTCGCTTGGAAGAGAGAGAAAAAGGGCGATAAGAGGAAGCAAAGTGGGAACACTATAGCGACGGCCTCGACACATGGAGGCAACATGATCATTGTAGGTGATGAGGTAGTTATGAACCTCACCTACGATGACAACTATTGGCTGGTGGAATCCGGTGCTTCAGCGCACATATCTCACAATAGGGCATTATTTGCTACTTACACAACAGGCGACTGTGGAGTGTTAAAGATGGGCAATAAAGATGTATCATAGGCGGTTGCCATTGGAGATGTACACTTGAGGACAAAGACGGATGCAGTTCTTGTTCGCAAAGATGTCCGTCATGTCCCTGATATCCGTTTCAACCTCGTATCGGTTGGAAGGTTGGATGCCGAGGGTTTCTTCAGTCTCTTCGGAAACAGTCAATGAAAGCTTTCCAGAGGTTAAATTATGATTGCCAGAGGAAGCAAGAGGTCCGAACTCTACTATATGGAAGGGAGCGCACAAGGGGCACAGGAGGTTAACGCAGCTACTGATGAGTCTACTGAGTTATGGCACAAGCGGCTTAGCCATATTAGCCAGAAGGGGATGAGCTACTTGGTGAATAGGAAGGTGATTACAGGGATAAAGTCTACAAAGTTGGAGAAGTGCATGTACTGTTTGGCGAAAAAGCAAAATAGGGTATCTTTTCAAAGTCACCCAAGTTCAATGAAGCCGGCCTTGCTCGAGTTGATTCACTCGGATGTCTGCGGTCCTATGAAGGTAAAATCCATTGGTGGTTCTTCTTATTTTGAAATATTTATTGATGAATGTTCTAGGAAGTTTTGGGTCTATACCTTAAAGACCAAGGATTAGGTATTGCCTACTTTCAGGACTCTATTGAAAGGGAGACGGGCAAGAAGCTATTTTGTGTTTGGTCGGACAATGGTGGCGAGTATATCAGTCCCTTTGATGCTTATTTTAGAGAGCAAGGGATACGACACCAGAAGACTCCAACAAAGACACCGCTGCTCAATGGTGTAGCGGAGCGGATGAACAGGACGCTAATGGAGAGGGTGCAGTATTTACTGTCAGAAGCTAACTTGCCAGGCAGCTATTGGGGTGAGGCACTTTACACGACTGCTTATGTTATTAATTTATCTCCTAGTGCTCCTTTGCAGGGTGATATGCCTGACAAATTATGGTACGGTAAAGAGCCGTCATACAATCACCGGCAAGTATTTGGTTGTAAGGCCTTCGTACATGTACCGAAGGATGAGAGATCCAAACTTGAGCCAAAGACGAGACGGTGCATCTTTGTCGGCTAAGGTTAGGATAAGTTTGGCTATAGACTCTACAATCTAGTGGGAAGAAAGCTCTACAGAAGAAGGGACGTGATATTCGTCGAGGATCAGACCATGACCAACACTCAGGATTTTAAGATGCCTTCTGAGGCTAAGGAATTGCCTGAGTTAGAGTTATTTTGCTTCGAGCAGTTCCCAGAGGATATCGCAGAGGATCCAATTATAGGGGAGCCAGTACATGGAGTTACTCCTAACCTTGATCATCATCCTACTGATGGTGGTCAGGATGACACTCAGGAGGATGAGCATGCCGAGGAGACAGTTCCTGGAGGGAAGGAGGCTGTAGATATATAGCCAGCATCGGTGGTTCCGTTGAGGAGGAGCGATAGAGAGCGTCGACCATCCATGAGATACTCACTGGGTGAGTATGTGCTACTGACTGATGGGGGAGAACCTAAAAGTTTTGCAGAGGCTATGGAAGACGAACACATGCAGGAGTGGATGGAGGCCATGCATGAGGAGATGAGTTCCTTGGAGGCCAACTCTACTTATGATCTGGTACGGTTGCCTAAGGGCAAGAAGGCTTTGAAGAATCGATGGGTATTCAGAGTAAAGCAGACAGATGATGCTACTCGCCCTCGATACAAAGCGAGGTTGGTAGTTAAAGGCTACGATCAGCAAAAGGCATAGTTTATGATGAGATCTTTTTGCCAGTCGTCAAGCAGTCGTCTATACGGGTTGTGCTCGCATTGGCAGCCAGTTTTGACTTGAAGGTCGAGCAAATGGACGTGAAGACGATATTCCTCTACGGTGATCTTAAAAAGGAGTTGTACATGGAGCAGCTAGAGGGATTCTGTGAGAAGGGTAAGTCATATTTGGTCTGCCGGTTGAGGAAGAGCTTGTATGGTCTGAAACAGGCTTTGAGGCAGTGGTACATAAATTTTTAGTCGTTTATGGGGGAGCATGGCTATGCACGGACGACGTCGGATCATTGTGTTTTTGTGAGGTACTTCGCCGAGGATGATTTCATTATTTTGTTGCTTTATGTTGATAAAATTTTGTTGGTGGGTCGGAATGCCACCAGGATACCAGAGTTGAAGCGCCAACTGAGCGCGGCCTTCTCTATAAAGAATTTGGGTGCAGCGAAGAATATTCTTGGGATGGAGATCAGCCGAGAGAGAGAGAGAGAGAGAGAGAGAGAGAGAGTCCAAGTTGCTACACTTATCCCAAAAGAAGTATATTCACCGGGTACTTCAGCATTTTGGGATAGACAGGTTGAAGAAAGTGAGTAACCCCCTTGCGGCTCACTTTAAATTTACTGAGGAGTAGTGTCCATCTACCGAGGATGAGAAGGAAGATATGGAGCGAGTTCCATATGCCTTAGTCGCGGGGAGTCTTATGTATGCTATAGTATGTACGAGGCCAGACATTGCTCACGTAGTCATCACAATTAGCAGGTACACTTCCATTCCTAGAAGGGTACATTGGAGTGGGGTCAAGTGGATTCTACGATATCTTCAGGGTAGTGCCGATTGGAGACTTTCATTTGGTGGTGACGAGCCGAAGCTGGTTGGATATACCGATGCTGATATAGCTGGAGATGTAGAGATGAGGCGATCGACTTTGGGCTATGTGATAATGTTTGCTGGTGGAGCAGTATCATGGCAGTCATATTTACAGAAGTGTGTTGCCTTATCGATGATAGAGACAGAATACATTATAGCGATGGAGGCTTAGTTATTGTGGATGAAGAAGCTGCTGCAGAAAATTTGGCTAAAGTATGAACAGTATCCTTTGATTTGCGATAGTCATAGTGTTATTCACCTTGTGAAGAACCAGATATTTTATGGCTGGTCTAAGCATATTGATACCCGATATCATTGGATACGGGATGTGGTTGACAAGAATGAAGCGATGCTTGAGAAGGTTCATATAGATGACAACGGAGCAGATATGTTCACAAAGGTTCTACCAAGGAAAAAGTTTGAGTACTGCAGGCGGATCGTCGGGATGACGACCCCCTCCACATAGTTGTGAAGGGAGAGATTTGTTGGAGTGGGTGGGGTTCCCAACCTGTGTAAAAAATACCCCAAAGTAGGATTGAGTATTTCTACATATAATAGGAATACCTCAATTTATTTGGATTGGATATTCCTAAATATAATAGAAATATCTCAATGCATTTTGATTGGATATTCCTACATATAATAGGAATATGTCAATGGATTTGGATTTGGATTTGGATTGGATATTCCTATCTATAATGAGAATTCTAGTTGTGGGTTTGAGGCTATATATAGGTGTCTCATGGCCCTAAAATATATATCTCTCTCTAAAAAAAAGACATAGCAAAAAGGAGAGAAAAGGAGGCAAGAGTGTCATTGTAACATTGGAGAGGAGAAAGAAGGATTGGAGGCCGTTTCGAAGAAGGAGATCAGTTTCGGGTATTTCTCTTTGTCTTTATTCTTCGTGGTTATAATCTATTTTTTTGTTCCAAAAGATTTGCGGTGATCCGTTTGGATCGGTGAGAAGTTTGTAAGGAGTCGATGTATTCTATTTTTTTGCCCTACCCAACCCCCATGGCTCCCCCCTATTCTTACCTTCTAGCGCCAAGCCCCCACCCCTCATCCCCAGCGCGCCGGTGCCGCCACCATCGCCGCTGCCAGAGAGAGGGAAGGGGGTAGTTTCGTCAGTTTTTTAAGGGTATCAAGTTTATGCATATCAAATTTTAAGATTTTTTTTAAGGTTACCAAGTTTATGCATATCAAATTTTAGAATATCAAGTTAAAAAACTGGAATAGTTGTTAAACTTTCTTTTTTAATTACTTCTGAATTGGTGAAGCCTCCAAATCTCATTGAAATATACGAAGGGGAACTAAGGCCAGGATGAAGATGATTTCACGAATTAAGGATTAACATGATTTCGTGCATTGTTCCCAATTCTCTCAAGAATATTGCTTAAATAAAGTAGACTTGAAGTATCAACATAACAGTGTAAGACTTCATCAGTCATAAACTAATTACGAGAATATCTTATTACCCTAATCAATACTGAACAGACGAAACTCAAAAAATGCAGTAGTTATTCTAAATATTCAATGTTGAGTTATATTATTTTCGAGACTTAACCAAAGACGGAAGAACGCGTGGTCGAGATCAGAGGTTCACACAAAAGTTTCCACTCTGACTATTCTCAACCCTGAACTTCTTGACCGCTTTGTCTTTTGACTTGAGCAGATATACGAACACATATTTCGAGTAGTCGTCGATGAATATAATAAAATACTTCATCCTGGCCTCTGTGGAGAACTGTTTGAAGTCCCAAATATCTGAGTGCACCAACTCCAGAAGATTTGTACTTCGGTTAACCCGTTTGAACAATTTTCTTGTGATCTTTGTCTACGCAAAGACCTTACACTTCTCCACCTCCTTACTCCCATATTTGGAGATTAGCCCTAGAATGGTTATCTTATTTATCCTTTTACAGTGAACATGTCATAGTCTATTATGCCATAACTCAAGAGAGTAACCAGAAGAAGAGATTGCATTAATATTGTTTGCAAGAGTTACAAGATAAAGTTTGAACATCCCTTCGGTATAAAATACTTTTTTGAAGTATGTTCCTTTGTACGACACCACCATCTGTCCAGTATTGATGTCCATCCTCAAGCCTCCATTGCAGAGCAGACTTCCCGAAACCAGATTTTTGGCTATTATCGGTACGTGCTTCACATCCTGAACTGTTAGTGACTTCCCCGAAGTCAGATTTAGTACCACCGTTCCGGTCCTAAGTACTTCAACTTGTGCCTGGTTTGCCACCATAACCTTCGCAGATGTAGGCTTGTAGATGGTAAACAACTTCTTCTTCGAGCAAACATGGCAGGATGCGCTAGTATCCACCCACTAGTCAGTGTCAACACCAGCCATCATAACTTGTGCAATCATAGCAACCTTGCTAGGCTCACCTTGCTCTATCTTTTTGGGCTTGGATCTACAGTCTCTGTGATAGTGGCCCTTCTAGCCACAGTTAAAGCAAGTCAAATCTGACTTGGGATTTGGCTTCGACTTAAACGAAGCCGACTACACCTTGAGATGGTTGAAGTCCTTCTTCTTGTAGTGAGAAGCCTTCTGCTTCCCCTTGCAGTCGTCCACATGCACCAAGTTGGCTTTTTCTATCTGCTTGGATAACGTGTCCACTTTGTTTTAAGCTCTCAACTTATCTTCAACATGGATATTATGCAGTAGTTGATCAAGGCTAACTTGCATCTTCTTTCGGTGTATGTCGGAGATAAAATTGCTCCATCCTGGCAGAAGCTTGGCTACAATATCCCCCACGACAAAGGCGTCGATTAAGGGCATGCCATCATCCTCAAGTTTTTGACGTAACTTGAGAACCTTCTTGACTTGAGGCAACATAGTCTTGTCGTCCTCAAATCGCATGTTCCAGACCCTTTCAGTCGCATGAATCTTGGTGCGGTTCTCATCAGCCTTGTAATGCTTGTCTAGAGACTCCCAAACGACCTTAGCATGGTTCATGTTATTGTATGACTCCACCAGAGTATCCTCCATGGATTTCAGAATCAGAAGGTTGCAAAGGTTGTTGTCTCTTCTCCACTTGTTCTGCTTAGCAGTTGCAATAGCAACTGCCCGAACAGTAGCATCATTGCCATCTGGAACAACCGGCTCTGGTTCTGTCAGAACGTAGTCCACCTCTGCAAGTTAAATATTATGGCAGACCTTCCTCTTCCAAGCATTGTAATAAACCCCATCAAACTTCTCAAGTTTGTTAAAACTAGTGTCGAGAAGTTTCACACGGTTGTTCTCCATCTTTCTCGGATCTTACTTTGAGATTGTTATTCCCGAAGCTTAACCAAAGATGGAAGAATGCGTGCTCGAGATCAGAGGTTCACATAAAAATTTTAATCTGACTATTCTCGATTTCCATGAAGAACAATATAAAGATCCTGATTACAACTTGCTCTCAAGATTATAAAGGAATCAGAAAAACAAACTTCATGTTCTTTCTTGCACTCGCAGATGTAGACGGACAGAACAAAATTATAACTAGCAGAAGAGAAAAGAAAGGAGAAGAAGGACATCTGCTTGCTGGGGTAATAAAAATTACTATTGCTCAAAGCAATATTAATCCCACACGATCTGCTCACAGGAACCAGCAAGTTCACGTAGTACTTCTGGAATGCTCGCTATCACCTCCTTACTTGGACTCGCATGAACTTCCTGGACTACAATGGCGGCTACAGCAACTCTCTTTGTCTCCTCTATTTTGAAGTAAGCTCTTATTGAGGCACGAAGAGAATATTTATAGAGGAGTCTATCCGCCCACTAGTTACGAAAATATAGGAACAACTTTAATTCAAATCCCACAAAGATAGGAACGAATTAATTTAAATCCCACAAAAAATAGATCTGAAAAAGCGACCATATCTATGTTGATGGGCTAAGTACAAAGTGCGCCAACAAAGCGCTACTTTGCGCCCTTGAGCCCGAGTCCGAGTCCGATTCTGAGTCTGAGTCCGAGTCACTAAGCTCCTCTTATGGAAATAATTCCAAGATCTTGACAAAAAGCATAAATGCTTTCATGAGGAGTTAATTATTTTTTCTCCTAGGAAAATACCCCCACATGACACCCATGTGCCCCCCAATACCCCATGTGCAAACATCAACTCATACAAAATATTATATTGAGATACTCTCTTAGAAGTAAATCAATCAATTATTTTCTCTCTACATGGTATCAGAACCAAAGCTTTGAATACTTTTTCCAAAAAAAAAAAATCCAAAAGAACAAGATGAATTTTCTTTCCCCTGTCTCTCACTCGCCCCCCCCCCCCCGCCTTCCTCTACCCGGATGGAAGCCCCCTCAGCCTTCCTCTGTGAGTGGAAGCCCCCCCGGGTGTCATCGAAGTTTCCTGCTGGTTTGCCTACGGGTGTCGTCAAACCCGTGGTTTGATCATGGATAATCAGAGAGGAACTCTTGTGTGATCCTCTGATTTCAATGTCAACATGGGTTCTGAGATTAGATAGCATACTTCCTGGGGAGTTTTGCACAAATCTCTATTTCTAGTCCTTATTCTGGCAAGTTCTATCCAACGTGCATATCTCATGCCACATGAGTTTGGGGGTATACAGATAGATGGAGAAAGTCGTAATCGCATGTAGGCGCATGACACGTGTTTGAGTTTAGTTTGACCTCGTCCTTGTGTGCAACTGTGGAGATGGGAACACTTGTGACTAGTCATGAATTGAAAAAGATACTGGAGGGGTGGCCAGGGTATTTCAGGCCAAATTAGAGGATACATCATCAAGTAGGATAGTCATGCCCGCACCAGAACCGTCGCTGGTGATAAAGAAGTTAGAGTTGTTTCCCAATGACATCAAACTTGAGGGGACAAAAAACTACATAAGTTGATCTAGGAGGGCATTGTTGAACATTCGGACCAAGGGGCTTAAAAAATATGTGAAGGGAGAGTACACTGAGCTAAAGGATAAGACGAGTGCTGAGTGAAGCACATTGAGTCACCTTAATTCTCTGGTAGTTTCTTTGATGCTGGCTTCTGTATCACCATCCATAGCTGGGATGGTGGAGTCGATCTGTAGTGCAGCTCATGACTGGACAACATTAATTGGGATGTACTCTGGAGCTGGGAGTTTCATGATGATGACGGAAGTTAAGGAGAAGATTGATGCTACCACACAGGGGGAGAAGACGGTACTCCAATATGCAGCAGAGCTACGTCGCTTATAGGCAGACTTGGACTATTATGATCTACTATCATTGTAAAATTTGGCAGATGTTCTCCTTGGAAAATAGTACCTTGAGCGTAGGCATGTGGTTCATTTTCTCAAGGGTCTGAACCCATATTTTGAGGCAAGGAGGATAGCAATGTGTCATCTGCCATCTTTTTCGTCCCTGGATAAGGCTGTTGCATCGATAGAGCAAGAGGAGATCTTACAGAAGGTGATGAAAGGCGAGACCTCACAAGTTGTCCGTCCTTTATTGGTGGTTCCTAGTTCTCCCAGCAATGATGACAGGGAGTACTACAATTGCGGGAAGAAAGGGCTCCTCAGCTACAACTACCCTCAATCCCGTAATTCTGGTTGTGGCCGAGGAGGCAGAGGACAGAGAGGTGAACGTGCAGGTCATGTAGGCATTGGATGCGGAGGCCCAGGGAGTTGCTCACCAAGCTGTGACGGAGGAGACCACTACCGAAATGACTGAAGCTGAGATGATAGAGCTGGAGGAAATACGCCAGTTCACGCTTCAGGTTGAGAGTTCTAAGGGCAAGGGATTGGCCACTCAGGATCTGGATAACACTACCTACCTTGGTAACTTTACTGGTTACGCTGCTCCGACGAAACCCTAGAGGGGGTGAATAGGGTAATAAAACTATAAGCACAATTACTAGCAGTAATGCATAATAAAAAAGGAAGTAGGAATTCAAATACGCGATGTATCCTGGTATCCTTCCTCGAGGCACTCCAGTCCCGGAAACTCATGTCCGGCTTGAATCCAATATTTAAGCAAATAGTATATCACAAACTTTGATCCGAAGACTCGATAACTTCTTACACACGAGTTTTGATCCGAAGGCTCGCAAACTTCTTTCACACAAGAAAGGAGTTTTGATTTTCTAGAACAAGTAAAAATCAAAGTTACAACTCTTGGATAACTCTAACACTTTTTGGTAGATGGTAAATCAAAAGCTTGGTAGAGTTAAAGAGCAAAGGCTTTTGGTGGTTGAACAAAATTAAAGCTCAAAAAGATAGATATGAATGAAGAGATTCAATGTCCTTAAATACAAAACCAAAAGACAAAAAGGTATTTAATGCACAAAACTGTCAGCCAATGGTATATCATCGATATACTGTAGTATACCTTCGGTATACCGTCCACTCTACAGTAACGGCTATAAATCCATCTATTGGGTACAATAAATGCATCAAATCTGACCATTGGAGTTTGAAGAATTCAAACCATTTTATAATTGGTACACCATCGGTACGATATAGTGTACCGTCGGTATGCCGGTCTAAAGACAGAGAGAACAAAATATAAAATATCAGTATACCAACGGTACGAACCAATGTGCCGTCGGTATGTCGTTCCAACGACAGAGAGCAAAAATATATAAAAATTGGTATACCGATGGTACGAACCAGTTTGTCATCGGTATGCCGCTCAAATGAAAGAGAGCATAAATATATAAAAGATCGGTATACCGAAGGTACGAACCAGTATGCCGTCGATAACCGCTCAAACGACAAAGAGCATAAATATATAAAAAATTGGTATACTGACAGTACGAACCAGTGTGTCGTCGGTATGCCGCTCAAATGACAGAGACCACATATATATAAAATATAGGTATACCGACGGTACGAATCAGTGTGTCGTCGGTGTGCCGCTCAAATGACAGAGAGATCAAATATATGTAAATCGGTATACCGGTGGTACAAACTAGTGTACCATCAGTATGCCGGTTTAGTACTAAAGTTTGTTTTGACAGGTATTTAACCTAGTTTTCAAGATTTGTCGACCATCATGAGTGTTTCACATGTTTGCTAAGACATTTCTCGGATAAAAATAAGGAGAGACTTGAGCAGGCTGGTCTTGAACTTTAGCCCTCATTTTTCAAGTTATTGACATATTTTATTGCGCGTCTGATTCGAGAAGTGTTCACGTGGATTGTTCTGAGTCCAATGAGTCAATTTTTCTTTCTGTAATTTAAGAGACTAAAACAAAAGATATATTAGTTAAGTATGAATTAATCAAAATTAATGTGCCAACAATCTCCTCCATTTTGATAATTGACAAACTATTAATGTGCCAACAATCTCCTCCATTTTGATAATTGACAAACTAGTATGGGTTAATTAAAATGGCTCCCCCGTAATTAAGAATCTCCCCCGTAATTAAGAATCTCCCCCTCAATAATATATTTCTTCCCCTTTGTCATTTAACAAAAATGGATAGGAGGAGCACCCACCAGAAAAAAAAATAGTACAAGAAAAGTAGTTATAGTAGAGGAAAGACTAAGGCCCCATGGGCAAATAACATGATATATTAATGGCCGATACTTAGGCCGTTGAAAAACATCCAAAACATATAAAGTTCTTGCTAGGACAACAAACCACACAAAACAAACCTAGTCCCCGTAGGATCACAAAAGACTATAATAAAAAAAGATAACAAAAAGAAAAACACCAACTAGACCCCCATCACACCAACTGAATCAAGAACCACAATGCTCTCTGGCAAAAAGAAGCTATGCGAGATCACCATCACCATCAGGAGAAGGAGTAGGATATACTCTGAAAGGATCAATGCCGTAAGGGTACATGAATTCGTAGGCATTGGGATCAATAAAATGAGGGCCTGTAAAATCTGGACCACGAGTGTTAAGGTCGAGATAGTCATTTATGTCATGAATAATGCATTGAATAAAATAATATTGGTCATGAAGCCCACTGTGGATCAGATTTCCAAGGCCGCGGGTGTTGGCTTGCATCCTCTCTTCAGCCTGATCCATCCGCATATCAAAGTAGTGTTAGAATAGAGGCATATAACGTGCCTGGGAAGTTGAGGACGGGGCGTCTGCAGCAGGAGTTTGAGTTTGGGAACCCGATGGTTGAGAAGTAGGAGGTGGAATAGGAGTGAAAGATCAGGCTTTGGTTAAGTGAGTAGGAGGGTCCTGAGAATAGCAAAGAGAAAGATCAACATCCTTTGCTTCTAAAATGAGGGTAATGAACATGGTAAAATATAGGGCTTTCTTGGAAGAAGAGTGAACAACCATAAAGGAGTTCAATATGGTTTTTGGAAGGGACTATGGTTTACGAGTAAACAGATGATACATGCACACAAGCGCATCAGAGGTGATAGCAACATAATTTCCAGACTTAGGAATGACAGTGTGACATACAATGCGATGTAGGTCAAAGTAAAAGGGCTCAAGTTGTTTGGAGAGAGTGGGTAGTGGGGGAGGGTTAGGACATTTGCAAATGATGTGACAAAAAGTGTCGAAAGTGAGATCAGGGGTAAGCGTTAGGGTAGCAAGAGTAGGAAGTGCATCACCGCTATTGGGAACCCCGAGAATGTCAGCAATATCTTTAGCGGTAAGGCGAAAGTGTCGTCTGTTTACCAGAGTTTCAATAGCATTGTGTGCCAGATCTGGGATAAGATTGCAGTAGAACATCCTCACGGCATCAAGATAGACGCGAATGGATCGGGTGAGGAGGGGTGCGATACCAGCAGCCTCAAACAGCCTTAGCTGCTCGTCAAAGATGTTGAAGTGGATAGGCTTTCCGTCAAAGGTCTTCTTGGAGTTGAAG
The DNA here is from genome assembly GCA_036927795.1 of Iris macrosiphon. Taxonomy (NCBI): domain Eukaryota; kingdom Viridiplantae; phylum Streptophyta; class Magnoliopsida; order Asparagales; family Iridaceae; genus Iris; species Iris macrosiphon. Next base: position 134,293,320 of record JAYESA010000003.1, read on the forward strand.
GTTTGGAACCAGGCATCGGCGACATCCGTAGATTTAAACAGCTTTCGGTCATAGTCGCCAGCGTTCAATAGTGAAGGTCGAAAAGTATTAACTAAGGAGGAGGAGCGTATACTCTTTGGGTTGGACATGGTCTTTTAAAAAAATTGTGGAGAGAGAGAAACAATGGAGGACGAGAAAAAAAGTAGTTTTTAATAGAGAGAGGGAAGATATAACAGTGGAAAGAGAAAGAGAAGGGAGGGGAGCATTAAATGTGATAGGAGGTTAGAGGGAGGTAAGGAATAGGGTCAAAAAGGTGATGGAAAAGAAAAAAGATTTGAAGGGATATGAAAGGATAGAGAGTTATGGTTGTTGGAAAGAGAGAATAAAGTGGGGATAGAAGATAACAAAAAGGGAAGATATTTGAAAAGAGTGGGCCCCACAAAATAAGTTTGGAGAAGAAAGAAAATCAAAAAGTACAAAATGTAAAACAGCAGAGAGAAACGTTGGTTGTTTTTGCGAATCGGTATACCGCCAGTATACTGAAGTATACCGTCGGTATACCAGTTTCAAAAAAATTGCAGAAACAAAAAAAATGCTAAAGATTTTTGGTCTAGAAGGATGGAGATAAATTCAGAAGACCTATTTCACGGCAAATGAACGAGAAACGATCCTCAACAAGAGGTTTGGTGAAGATGTCAGCAAGTTGGTGTATAGTGTCAACAAACTCTAGTTGGATATTCCCTCTTTGTTGGTGATCACGTAAGAAGTGATGTCTAATCTCTATGTGTTTGGTACGTGAGTGACAAATGAGATTCTTAGTAAGATTAATAGTGCTAGTGTTGTCACATTTTATAGAAATAGTACTAGAAGATATATAATAATCTTTAAGAGTTTGTGTCATCCAAAGAATATGTGCACAACAACATCCGACTGCAATGTATTCAACTTCGGTTGTGCAAAGGGCAGAAGAATTTTATTTTTTGCAAAACCAAGAGACCAAGGATTTTTCAAGAAAGTGACATGTGCCGCTAGTTCTTTTTCTGTCAATCTTGCATCCTGCAAAATTCGCATCCGACTAGCCCAAGAGTTCAAAGGATGAGATTTTGGGATACCAAAGACCCATATTTAGTGTGCCTTTGAGATATCAAAAAATACGTTTAACGACACATAAGTGTGATTCCTTGGGATTTGCTTAGAAATGAGCACACCTACAAATACTGAACATAATGTCCGGACAACTAGCAGTCAGGTAAAGTAGGCTACCGATCATACCTCAGTACTTACGAATATCAACTGATTTACCGTCGTCATCTTGATCGAATTTTGTTGTAATGGCCATTGGAGTTCTCATAGTTTTGGAAGAGTCCATGTCAAAATGCTTGAGAAGATCCTTTGTGTATTTGGCTTGATTGATGAAGGTTCCTTGAGGATTTTACTTCATTTGAAGGCCAAGAAAGAAGGAGAGTTCTTCCATCATGCTCATTTCAAATTCAAGGTGCATGACTTTTACAAATTTTTCACAAAGCACTTTATTAGTAGAGCCAAAAATGATATCATCAACGTAAATTTGAACTAATAATAACGTACCATTATGAGATTTAATAAAGCGAGTAGTGTCAACTTTGCCTTTGGAAAAATTATGAGAAAGAATAAAAGAACTAAGACGCTCATACCAAGCACGTGGAGCTTGTTTGAGGCCGTAGAGAGCCTTACGAAGTTTGTAAACATGATCAGGAAAATAAAAATCCTCAAAACGTGAGGTTGTTTAATAAAAACGTTCTCTTTGATAAAACCATTTAGAAAAGCACTTTTAACATCCATTTAAAATAATTCAAAATTATTAAAATAAGCAAAAGCACACAACATTCTAATAGATTCTAAACGAGCAACGGGTGAATAGATCTCCTCATAGTGGATACCTTCTTCTTGACTATAACCTTGTGTAACCAACCATGCTTTGTTTCGAGTCACAAAACCATCCTCATTAAGCTTATTTTGAAACACCCACTCAGTCCCAATAAAAGGATAGTTATTGGGTCTAGGAACTAAGTCCCAAACTTGGTTTCGTTCAAATTAATTTAGTTCATGCAACCAAATTCATCAAGAAAAGCATCATTAATATTTTTAGGCTTAAATTGGAAAATAAAACCAACATTTGCACAATGATCTCTTATAGAAGATCGAGTGCAAATGCGGGTGGAAGGGTCACCAAGAATAAGCTCTTTGGGATGGTAAGAGACAAATCTCCATTCCTTAGGTAAGTTGTTTGGAGAAGTCTCTATAGAAGAAAAATTGGATGTGGTCACAACTTCACAACTAGGTGATGGAGTATCATTTTCTCCTATTGAGGTATTTTCCAAAATACATGGGATGGCATCATCATCATTAGAGCAAGATGTGGCAGTGTTAAGCTCATTAAAAGAGACATTGATAGATTCTTCAACCATAAGGCTCTTTTTTGTTGAAAATACAAAAATCTTTACTATGCATTGAACAACCAAGGAATATACCTTCATTGGCTTTTTCTTCGAATTTGCCTAGGTTATCCTTGGTGTACAAGATAAAACAAGTGCAACCAAAAACTTTAAAAAAAATCAATAGAGGAAATTTTGTTAAACCAAAGCTCATGAGAGTTTTGTTAGAAATAGATCTAATCAACACCCTATTTATAACATAGCATGCCGTATTAATGGCTTTCTCCCAAAAATATTGAGGAAGCTTATATTGGTTTAACATGACTCTTGCCATATCACCAAATTTCTATTCTTTCTTTCCACAACATCTTTTTGTTGTGGAGTGCAAGGACAAGCAAAATCATGACCAAAATTATTTTTAGTGCAAAAACTTTTAAAATCGACATTGTCAAATTCTCCTCCATGATCACTATGAATCTTATTGATCATAAAGTCTTTCTCATTTTGAACACGTTTGCAAAAATTAACAAATTTATGGAAAGTATCACTTTTGTTTGCAAGAAAAAATACCCAAGTAAATCTCAAAAAATTATCAACTAAAACAATGGCATAAAGTTTTCCACCAAGACTAGCGACTCTACTAGGACCAAAAAGATCCATGTGAATGAGTTGAAGAGGTTTAGTAGTACTTATAGAGTTTATTGATTTGAAGGAAGATTTTGTCAACTTACTCTTTTCGCATTCTTCACAAATCATATCTTTCTTGAAGGGAATGTCGGGATGTCCTCTTACAAGTTTCTTTGTGGCAAGACGAGAAATATTGTCCATGTTGGCATGTCCAAGTCTCCTATGCCAAAGCCAGCTATCATCATTCTTAGCAACTAACACTATAAAATTATGGTAATTTAGCGACTAACCTGGCGACTGACTAATATTGGTTGCTATTTAGCGACTAACTAGCGACTTAATTTCAACTAGTTGATATTTTAGTTTAGTGAAAAAGATGGTTCATCGCAATTTCGTCGCTAGTGTGTCGGTAAATTTCTTGAATTTTTAGCGACTGAAATTGTTCGGTGCTAAGCAGTTGGAAATATTTTATTTTATTGTTAACATGCTAGCGACTAAAAGTTTATTTGTTGCCCAAAACCTAAACTCAGTTGGTACCCTAAATAATCCTCCCCCCCAAAACTCCAAACGTAATACCCAGCCGATCCCCCCAAAAAATCCTTCCCCCCAAAAAGTCCTCCCCCCAAAAACCCTTCCAAAACTTAAACTCAACCAAAAAATTTCATTCCAAAATATCGATCCCCACGCGCGCCCACATCCGCCTAAAAAATCGTTCCAAAACCTAAACTCAGCCAGAGAACCCCACCGCCCACATTCGTCCACACCGAGTCGTGCCGCCCACATCCTCCCACATCGGAGCCGCTCTGCCTACCCCGGAGCCCCGGAGAACCCCGTCGCCCACATCCGCCCACACTGGAGCCGCACCGCCCACACCGGAGCCCCGGAGAACCCCGTCGCCCACATTCGTCCACACCGGAGCCGCATCGCCCACTCCGAAGCCCCCAAAGAACCCCGTCGACTGAGTACCCGGATCAACTCCTCCTTACGCCCACACCGGAGCCCGACGAACAGGCCATCCACATTGTGGATCAGGTATAATGTTTTATTTTTTTAATTTAATTATTATGCTTTGATTTGCTATTGTATGACCAAAATTTGATAACATAATTTGATTTACAAATTTTTGATAAAATTGCAACAATTTTCTTTCTTCATAGAGTAAAATTTCTTTTAGTTATGTTAAACACACATCATACATGATGTATACACTTAACAAACACCAGGACATAGCCACAACAAGCACTTGTCGCTGTCATATTCGAGTCCTAGTCTAGATCAATAATGCAAACTGAGTTGTGTTACCGGTATGGTATAGATATACAATCTATCATATTTTTAGTTAAGTATAGACGAAAAATTGACATTGTTTATAGAATGATGAGGATGGATGTTCTCATGTATATATCATTCACTGCAAGCCTAAACTATATTATAGATTGATACAAAAGGTGAAATTATAATTTTTGTTGGTCCATTTCATGTTAGATTTCTAGGTTTAGAATGATCTACATATTTAAATAATGAAAATGGGAACTCCATTTTACTATAACTTTGGTGGCTAGGTGACATAACTTTAGTTGATTGATCTCCTTGATAGATCATTGATTAAATGTGCTTACTCCTCCCCTTCCCTCTTGGAGTGTTTTCTTATTAGTTGGACTAATATCTCTATTATATATATATATATATATATATATATATATATATATATATATATACTCACATTGTCACACATTCACACAATGATGTTTCTCACAACTATTGGTTTATGAATCTAGGAGTTTGACCTTGCGAGTAGGTATTATATCAGTGCATGTTCTCACGGTCGTCCAGGGACACGTTCAAGGGGGAGTTTTGAGCTTAAGTTGTTTGGACTGAGAAAATCCTTACAACCTTGGGTAAGGAAACAACAAAAAGTTCACCATTTATTCAGTTCGCCATAGTAGATATATAGTTTGAAATCTGTATCGCTGTCAATGACTCAGGATACCATCAACTCATAAGTCACTGGCAATTTTCCTTTCTTATATAACCAGTTTGCCCTGATTATTTACCATAAAAAAACTTGAATAACTATATATTGCATTTTTTATATATAATAGAGATCTTGAATGAAATTAGTTCAAAATAAGTATTTTATATATTAAAATCAATTCAAGATATGATTGTCTATATATATCATCCTATTAGGTCATCAGATATGCCAAACCCTAACCTGATATCAACCTTGGGTAAGGAAACAACAATAAAATTCTTTCACCATTTCTTCAGTTCCTATAACAGATTTATAGTTTAAAATCTTTAATCTATATTCAAGTTTCTAACTATTTATATAAGAGCAAATGATTTGAGTGAGTGTTGCAAGTGTGTTATATATGACAATTCTGAATACCTGAAGTTAATTATTTTACCTGATGAAAGGATACCTGTAAGTTTTATCATCTGTCAAAGATTTACTTTCTCATGACTTAATAGGATGCACACGCATGCCGCAGTCGAGCCCTTCATCATAGTTACGAGAAGCCAATTAAGCACGATGCATCTGATTCACAAACTACTCGACCCTCATTTGAAGGACAATATGCAGATAAATACACTTGATGTTTGTATTGTATATGAAGTTCTCCATTTATATTTATCCAGGAACCATAAAAACTGAACTCTTAATGTTTGCATTGAAATATATATGGTTTTTGTATTTCTTAGTACCAAAAAGAGAGAAGCCTAGATTAATAAAATGACCCAAAGTCACAAATTCAAAATATTCTCTTAGGGTTATTGCATAAGGTTAAATTAGATTTTAATTTAACTAGGTTAGCTAAATTGTCACTTGAATCCTTTTTCTTTGTCTTTTTGACACTTATATTGTTATAACTATGACTATGTTAAAACTAGAGGGAATTGTGATAGTTTCAAAGTAGTGACTCGATCTTTTGATCTACAAATCATATTTGATATGTAATCAATATTTCTTTTTGAATGTATATGGTGCAAAATCATTCGCACGGGTGAAAACAACGAGTCGATACTTAGTTGACCTTTCCTGGATGTACAATCGGCGACATGAGAGCAAGATTGGTCTGAATGATGATTTGAAGGCAGGCGTTAAGGAATTTCTCAAATATGCTAGTAGCCAACCTGATTTCATATATGGTAGATTCATCAAGTTTTCTTGTGTCAAATGTCATAATAGACCATTCAAAGAGATAGATCTTGTAAGGTAGCATCTTTACAAGAAGGGTTTCGTACACAACTATAAGGAGTGGACGGCTCAAGGAGAACCATTGTTCCCGCAATATCAGTTCTCCTTTGATACGGAGGTCGGAGAGTCCACTGCAGGAGATTACTTCGAATATCAGTAGCAAAACCTGGCACGGACGATGATATTTGCTGCGGTCGGACCTAGTTTTGATCTGGAGGATCCGAATCCTGATGCAAAAGAGTTTTATGATATGTTCAAGGATGCTGATACACCGATATACCCAGACTGTGATACTCATTATATCTTATCTATGGTGATGCGGCTATTGAACGTCAAGTCTGGTTTCAACTTGCCACAAGAATGCTACGATCGGATCATCCAGTTTGACAGAGAGTTGTTGCCGAAAGGATCAAAGAATTTTCCTGAAAGAATTGTATCCATGTAAATTACTAATAGAAGATGTCCCCTTACCCCTCTACGGAGTGGGCAATATATACTTTTGGGGAAATTTCAAGTTAACCGATTTCAAGAACTTGATTTCTTCGCATGCATATTCTTTGAATTCAAAATCTAAGTGTTATGTTTCAAAATGGATCAAGTACAGAACAAATAAGTTAGGTTGAAAATTGAGATCAGTAAGGTCCCATGATTCATGATCTCGAAAACTTGTTTCATCTTTAGATAATTTTTTTAACAACTCTGTTTATATTGGTTTGGTTTTTTTTCCTTACAGACTTGGAATCTTAATGGGTGGTTGTTCTGTATTTCCAATCTTATATTCACCGTAACCCCTCTCTTTGTAGATTTAGAAAATTGAGTAGCTGGGGATGTTCTGTATTTCCAATCTTATACTCTGTTTAACATGTAGTTTGGTTGTAATTTTATATATTCATGATACCTTTATATATACAGGAGGCCTATGAGAAATTGGAGAGTCATGCCTCTCAGGCCGCTGATTAGGAAGGCGGGGCGACTGGTACTAGTACGCCACATATGCCCTCTGGGAGGAATGACTTGTGGGTACAGGTTGTTGGAAGAGAAAAGGGCGGTAGTTTGTACGGTACCGGGTCGTTAGTGTTGCAACCGTCGATATACTCCAGAGCTCTTCCACCTGCACAGTCTACTACTGGTCCTGCATAGACTAGTTCTACTGGCATTCTTACTATAGAGCAGATGACTACCATGATGTTCGATTTTCAGAGACAACTGAGACATATTACGGAGTTGGTGTCTCCTAGCAGTGCTCCAGATGGTACCACTGCTCCTTCTGGTACTCTGATTGTTCCTCCTCCTGCTGCTACTGCTCCTTCCTTTACTCCGGCTACTATTCTATCGATATCCGTTGCTCCTCCGACTATGTCTCCATTTGTTTCTCCTCCGGCTACTTCTGTTCCAGCTAATGTTTTTACGGTGAGCCAGCAGCAGGCATTTGTTACACTTATGACGCAATTTATAGGCAGCATGCAGCCACGATCGTCTTGATTTTCTATACTTATCACTAGAGACATTAGTTTGTACTTCTTATAGTTTATATTTTTGTATGGATGTTGTATGGTCATATATATATATATCTTCTTCTTTTTTGTTTGTGTAATTTGTGTGTTATTATTTTTGTTTATAATATTGGTAATTATTGTGATGCTAAAAGATGTTTGCATTGTATTTAAGTGTATTGTAGACTGGTTTATATTACTGTTACAGGATGTGTATAACATTGTCGATAAATTTGAAAAATATAAATGCTTCAGCGAATAACCGACGACTAAAAACTGGGGAAAAAATATACGAAGCGACTAACTAGCGACTAACGAGCAACTAACCGGCGACTAAACTTTCCGTCGCTGTATATCAACTATATTTTTTCGTCGCATTTTCGTCGCTACGACAACGACGAAAAAGTTAGTCGCTGGTTAGTCGCTATTTTTTGTCGCTAAAATAGTCGCTAGTTCATCTGTACAGTGAAGAACTAGCGACGAAAAATGAACAGCGACATTGCTTTTAGCGACAAAAAAAAGTTAGTTGCTAGTTAGTCGCTATAATGCTTTAGCGACTCAAAATGCAATTTTAGCGACTAAAAAGGCAGTTGCTATTTGGCTATTATTTTGTAGTGTAAGCACCTATCATTATTAGTACCTTTAACAAGCTAAAATATATAGATGTTATTTTCTCTAGTGCCTTCATATACTAAGGTGCCTTTTGTATCCTTAGAAATAAGGCATTTGTATTTAGTGAAATATACTACATAGCCACTGTAAGTGAGATTGCTAATGCTGAGAAGGTTATGCTTTAGATTTGTAACAAGAGAAACATTGTTAATACAATGATAGGGAGGGTACCGGTATTACCATTACCAATGATGTTCCCCTTTAAGTTATTTTCGAAAGAGACATAATCTTCCTTTTTCATCGATAGCGTTGCAAATAAAGTGACGTCCCCGGTCATGTGCCGTGAGCAACAGCTATCGAGAATCCACTTGCTTCTAGCATGTGATGAAGGGTCCACCTACAACATAAGTTGAAGATGAAGACTTTGGTACCCAAAATCTCGTGGGTCCTTGAATGTTAGTCCTAGGAGCCCATTTAATTTTTTCCATATTGACATGAGTTCTAACTTGACATTTATAAGAGGTGTGTCCCATCATACCACAATAGTGACATGTAGTAGATGATGAAGAAGAGTAGGTGTTTTGAGCAAAATCTTTGGCATGATATCTATAGTAAAAAGCATAATGTAGTACAATATTGTGTGACTTCTTCATATGGGTCCTCCTTTGTGATTGTAGGTTGTGATTATGAAATCTATGTGGTATAAGATAATGATCATGCATGTTGTGTCTCATATGTGTGTTTCTTTGATCATGTGTACCATGTGAATGGTGATGTGAGCTAAAAGTATTTTTCTTTTCGCTCTTGTATTTAGTGAGAAGATCATTATACTTAGTGGTGATTGGTATTTCTCTTTGGGAGGCAATGATAGTTCTATTTCTTGTAAGATCATATCCTTATTGTAGAGTTTGACACTCGAAACTCTTCTCTTGTAGATCTTCTTGAGCTTCATTTAGTTCTAATTTAAGAGACTCGATTTGATCTATTTCACAAACAGGAGTCTTCCCTTTGATATCACTTATCACCTTTGTGATTCTCTCTGTTTCCTTTTTAAGACATTCATTCTCTTTTACGGTTTTCTTACATTTATTTTTCAGAACCTTGTAATCATCATGATGTTCATAAATGGCCTCTTCTAATTCATTATAAGTAAGATTGCTTATAGAGAAGTCGTTTTGTACCTCATTTGAATCTAGTGCCATAAGACATAGATTTGCAGTGTGTCCGGAGTCTTTGTCATGATCTGAGTCGCTAGCCTCACTTTCACACCAAATGCTTGTGTTATCATACCTTCTTGAAGATGTGCTACCCTTGTTGGCTTTCTCATGTCTACTGGAGTCTTTCTTCGTTAGAGGACACTCCTTCTTGATATGTCCAGGTTTTCTGCAATTGTAGCACGTTGGATCTTCATCATTTTTTCTTCTTTGATGAGCTGCTTTGTTGAATCTTAGAATTTTTTTAAATTATCTAGAAGTGAGAGCGATTTCTTCATCATCAGTGTCGTCGTCATCAGTGTCTATATTTGAGGAGTGCCTACAATGATTGACTTTTAGAGCATGAACTTTCTCTTTTATCTTTTCTTGTGTGGATGCATCATCTTGATCCTTCATGTCTAGCTCATGCGTCAATAACTTCCCCATAAGCATTTCTATGTTTATGATTGTAAGATCATTTCCTTCGATAATTGTTGTGGCTTTAGGGTTCCATTTCTTGGTGAGTCTCCGAAGTATTTTTTAAATCTTTTCACTAGTGGGATATTCATTGCCAAGAGAAGCAAGAGGGTTAACAATCTCAGAGAATCTAGAAAATATAATAGTAATAGATTCATCAGTTTTTATTTTAAAATATTCTTACTCTTGTGTGAGTCTACTAATTTTTTACTCCTTAACTTGAGAAGTGCCTTCATGTGTGACTTCAAGAAGTTTCCATATTTCATGTACGATTTTGCAATTAGAGACTCTATTGAACTCATTGCTATCAAGAGCACAGTAAAGAGAGTTCATAACCTTAGCATCTCTACAAGACACATTCTTGTCACTTTCAGTAAGTCTTGCTACGAGTCTTTCTGAAACAATGTCTTCAGCAACTACTTGATGTATTAGAAGACCTTTCATAACACACTCCCAAAGGTCATAGTCTATGGATCTTAGATAGATACTGATCAAAAAATTCCAATAGGAGTAGTTGGTTAAATTGAATAAAGGAGTTCTATTTGTGGAGTGCCCCTCAGTGCTATTTAAGCTGGAGACAGGGCTTATTGCCATTTGATCACTCTAAGGAGATTAGTCCTTATACTAGAGTATAGGCTCTGATTCCAATTGAAGAACCCTAGAGGGGGTGAATAGGGTAATAAAATTATAAGCACAATTGGTAGTAATAATGTGTAACAAAAAAGAAGCAAGAAATTCAAACACGCGAGGTATCCTGGTATCCTTCCTCGAAGGCACTCTAGTCCCGGAAACTCATGTCCGGCTTGAATCCATTATTTAACCAAATAGTACATCACGAGCTTTGATCCGAAGACTCGACAACTTCTTACACGCGAGTTTTGATCTGTAGGCTCGCTAACTTCTTTCACACAAGAAAGGGGTTTTGATCTTCTAGAACAAGTGAAAATCAAAGTTACAACTCTTGGCTAACTCTAACACTTTTTGGTAGATGGCAAATCAAAAGTTTGGTAGAGTTAAAGAGCAAAGGCTTTTGGTGGTTGAGAAAAATTAAAGCTCAAAAATATAGATATGAATGAAGAGATTTAATGTCCTTAAATACAAAACCATAAGGAAAAAAAGTATTTAATGCACAAAACTGTCAGCCAACGGTATACCATCGGTATACTATAGTATACCGTCGACATACCATTCACTCTACAGTAACGGCTATAAATCCATCTATTGGGTGCAATAAATGTATCAAATCTAACTGTTGGCGTTTGAAGAATTCAAAATATTTTATAAACGGTAAACCATTCGTACGATATAGTGCCGGTCTAATGAAAAGAGAAAAAAATATAAAATATCAGTATACCGACGGTATAAACCAGTGTGCCATCGGTATGCCGCTCCAACGGCAAAGAGCAAAAAAATATAAAAATTGGTATATTGAAGGAACGAACCATTATGCCATCGATATGTCGCTCAAATGACAGAGAGCATAAATATATAAAAGATTGTTATACCGATGATATGAACCAGTGTGTCATCGGTATACCGCTCAAACGACAGAGAGCATAAATAAATAAAAAATTAGTATACCAACGGTACGAACCAGTGTGTCGTCGGTATGCCGCTCAAACGACAGAGAGCATAAATATATAAAAAAAATTAGTATACCAACGGTATGAACCAGTGTGTCGTCGGTATGCCGCTCAAACGACAGAGACCACATATATATATATAATATAGGTATACCGACGGTACGAACTAGTGTGCCGTCGGTATGCCCCTCAAACGACAGAGAGCTCAAATATATAAAAATTGGTATACCGGCGGTAAGAACCAGTATACCGTCGGTATGCTAGTTTAGTACTAAAGTTTGTTTTAGCAGATATTTAACCTAGCTTTCAAGATTTGCCAACCATAATGAGTGTTTCACATGTTTTCTAAGATATTTCTCGGAAAAAAGAGAGGAGAGACTTGAGTAGGCTGGTCTTGAACTTTAGCCCTCCTTTTGCAAGTTATTGACATATTTTATTGCACGTCTGATTCGAGAAGTGGTCACATGGATTGATCTGAGTCCAAGGAGTCCATTTTTGTTTCTGTAATTTAAGAGATGACTAAAACAACAGACATATTAGTTAAGTATGAATTAATCAAAATCAAAGTGCCAACATGCTCAAATGGGAAAATATATTCCTGTCATGCCCCAATCTTTCGCAGGTAATCGGCCGTCCCCGCTAGGCACGAATCACCGCACCAGCGCTCCCGCGGGACGATCATTTCCATCGGGACAAGATGTCGTGCGAGCATGGGGTTGCCCCCGTATAAGGCAATATCTTTAAAGTTGTGGCTACATCGAATCGATCGAGTACGCAGCAGAGGGACGGTGTTGTAAATAATAGTCTATCTGAATATACGGGGCAAAGATCAAGGCACAAGGTTCTCTGAATATAAGGGCATCATTTCATACATTATGTCCCTCTATACAAAAGTATCTTAAAACATCGATACAGCTCAAGGCATCGAAATTAGATTTCTGGGTCCTGGGGATGAGGTACGGCTATCGCTTCCTCGGACGATCCAGCACCTGCGAACAAGAAAACTGTTGGTGGGTCAGCACTTTGGAGAAAGTATTGGTAAGTCTAAAATCAACGAAAAGAAGCAACATTCACTAAAACCAACACTAGGTAATTATGTTATAAAATATTACATTACTAGTGATCTTTCTAGTTTTACCTAGGTTCATTTCATGCAGTACAGAAATGGAGTTATATTACTTCTTTTGAAAACATCTTTTAAATCAAAATCAGTTTAAATACAACCAATCATAAGACAACCAGTTCATGCACGATGTACGAATCAGGGTGTGCGCAGCATGTCTCGTGAGCTATACTTAAGACTTCTAGGGACAATTTAGCATTTAGTGGAGTATCATTCAATCAAGCAAACAACCAGGAACTATCCATAAGATTTCGGTCCTCGAGAAACTCAAGATCACTAGAGGTAATCCAGCTAACCAATGACTCTTTTATCTGATGCTATTAGCAGCTGCGACTCATGGTTCAGCTCTATACTAATAGTCATTGTTCGACTGATGCAAATGCATGAAACACTATCAGATAAACTCTATGATGCACATGGTCATGAACAAGCAGGCTATAAATATATATACCCTTGTGTTTCTTATCCCTTGTCGATCGGTTATCCCTGCAACAGATATACAAGTTAGCACAATTTGCATAAATATATGGTTCTCTTTTTCTGTCTGTCTTTGCATCAAATAGTTAGGTATACAAGAAGGCTGTCCTAGCATGTACCCTAACTACCTGAATGCAGCTATCTCCATGAACCAGCTAACTTCTCTAACACAAACACAAACTCAAACTCTTCCCAATAGAAGCACGGCCTCCCATCTAATAGCCACATCCTCCTAGATCCCGTAGGACCAGAACTTCAGGATGCACTATTAGTCTTACCCCAACAATCTCCATCCACCATTCTAATAGCCACGCCCCAAACTCAGGGTGCACTATTAGTCTCCAAACTTGTCGTTTAGCCTCCATCCCCCGCAAGCTCCTCGATAACAAGCACATCACACTTATAACACAATATGACAATACACGCATTCAATCCAACTATCTCTTACCTAATAGCCGCACCCTCCTAGATCCCGTAGGACCGAAAATTCAGGGCGGGCTACTAGTCTCTTCACAAACAAGAAGCATTTATTCTTATAACAAAACAAGCATACATTCCAATAAGCTTTTTGTATCCAAGACAAGCAATTATATACATAATGACAAACATATATATGAACGATCTTTACTTAAAGCAATGCATGGCACGGGTCTATTTATCTCTTTAAGTTAGCATACAGTTCTATTCTTTATTTCTCTAGCATGGCAAGGTTCGTTCGATAGTTGTGTTAGTGTAACTAGCATGCACATTTCTTTCCTATACTTAGCATGGCAATAGTTCTATCTCTTTTAGGCATGCAGGTTCTTGTTCTATCATTCATGCAAACTTATTTTATTAAGCAAATAAGTATTTCAAAAACTCAGATTCATTATTATCGTATGCAAGAATCAGAGAATAAAGTTCTGCCCACTCACTTAGATCAGTCAGCTCCTGGTTCAACAAGAAGCTCTTAAGGAAGATATATTTTTTGAGTCAGCAAACCGATATCTCTTGTACATAGTGCCAACGCAGAGTGGGGTACTATAATTTCGGTTCAAGCACTTACATCCACTAAATCTCATACTGGTTGGATCATAGACTCAGGTGCATCTAGGCATATCACAAGTGCATATAGTGAGTTTGCATTATATTATCCAAGCAAGCATATTCATCCCAAGACAGTTCGGACTGCTGATGGGACATCCTAACCCATCAGAGATACTGGCTCAGTCCATTGAACTTCATTTGTTACCCTGTCATATGTATTGCATGTTTCTTTATTTGGTCAACTTACTTTCTGTTAGATCTCTCATTGATCAATTGAATTATACTGTTATTTTTTATCGGAATGTGTTCTTTCGAGGAAAAGTCCACGGAGAAGAGGTATGGGACTGGCATCAGGCGTGATGGCCTTTGGTACCTGGACTGGTAGGATGCAATGCTTGCTGCTACTACTAGTGAAGGTCCAGAGACAGAAGTAATTCTCCAACACTGCAGATTGGGGCATTTATCTTTTGATAGTTTGAATAAGTTAGAACCTGAGATAATGAATAAAGTAGACAAAAAAATGTTATTTTGTAATGCTTGTGAACTTGGAAAGCATACACGTTCTACTTATAAAATGGTTGGTCTTCTAAGTTTGAGCTATTTGTACTTGTTTATTCTGATGTTTGGGGACCGTGTCCTACTACCTCTATCAGTGGATTCAGATGGTTTATTACCTTTATTGATTTCTACTCACGTATGACCTGGATCTACATGATAAAGCAAAAAATTTGAGGTGTACAAATGTTTCCAAGAATTTTCGACATATGTGAAGACCTAGTTTGGAGTACATGTGAAGATTATTCGAACAGATAATGGGACTGAGTACACCAATAAGGAGTTTGCTAATTTTATCTCTAGTCAAATAATTCTTCATCAAGCAGTTAAATGATACAAGGATCCACAAGCAGTTTGTACCTTTGTGGGCTACTCACCAAGTCAGAAAGGATTGTCCCACTGAAAGAAGGTTGTTTGTCAATATGGACGTGACCTTCTGGAAGTTTGAACCATTTTATGGGAAGAAGACGGAGTTAAGTTCCTTGTTCGAGGATGGCTCTACCGATGCTAGTAGAGAAGGGGAGAATAAGAGTGGCATCGTGGTTGGTATGATTCCATGTCATTTTAAGTCACCGAGGAGTGATGGTATCTCAAGGGGAGCCGACAATCAGAAGGAGTTGAGAGTATATGAGGAGCATGAGCAGCAACAACAGGAGTAGTATGAGCAGCAGCAACATGAGAACAGGAGCAGCATGAGCTTCCACTTGATGTCCTTATGCTAGTACCCACAAATGCTGATGTCCCAAGTCCCTCTTCTTCAGTACCTTCTTCGGCCCTTTCATCTGAGTCACCTGGTAATAATTTCACCCCTGATACTTCTAATCCTCATGTCTTGCTTCGTAGAACTTCTAGAGTCAATGTTGGAAAACCTCCAGCTAAGTTTGGCAGTTGGGATACTGATATTGCATATTATATTTTATATGCATCTACTCTACCTGGATATAAGTCCTTCACTGAATTATTAGATTCAGTGCTTTTACCTAACAACTGGCAGGTAGCTAAGCAAGATCCTAGGTGGTTGAGTGCCATGCTGGAGGAACTTCAAGCCTTGAAGAAGAACGACACATAAGAGCTGGTACCACTGCCAGCTGGAAAGTGTGTTGTTGGATGTAAATGGGTTTAAACTGTTAAGCAGACTCCAGAGGGCAAGGTTAACAAGTACAAGGCCATATTGGTTGCTAAAGGCTATAGCCAAACTTATGTTATCTGTTCACCATTAAATTTGAAAGTTCTAAGAGAGCTTGATTTAATTAACAAACGAAAAGAGAGTATAAAGAGGTCCTAGGCAGACAATCTAAGTATAAATTTATTTTCTAGGGAGTGGCAATGGGGGGTTAGGAGTGTAGTAACCCTCTTTAGTCCGTGGACGATCAGATGCAGGAGGAGGAAGCTCTTCTCTCTTGCTTGATTGTAGGTTCACCGATAACCCCCCTTTTTTATGTGTGTTGTCACTACCCAATTCTAAAAATAGGATTTTCTTTTTTATTTTAATTTGATAAATTATATATTGATCATAAATATTTGTATTTATATTTAATTAGTTGGATGTATTTATTTTTATTAGTTGTTTTAGGATTTTGGCTAGTCTAGACCCATGTCAGACCCTAGTGGACCCTTGTCAGACCCAACCAACACCCTTATCAGACTTATTTATTGGTTTAGAGTATGTTATTTATATTCTAATTAGTTAGTTGGAGTGATTAGGGTTTAGTTAGAATACATTTGGAACCCCAAACCCAAACCCTAATTAGCATGACTTGTAGGAGGGGTATTTTAGACTTTGTACCTATATCTAACCCTAACCCTAACCCTAACCCTATTTCTCCTATATGCCCCCCCCCCTTCCTTTTTATTTTATTCCACTTCAATTTCCTCCCTCCATTCTCTTTCTTTACTTCTTTCGTTTACTTCTCTCCAATTCCAAGTAACTATTTTCACCTTTTCTCTCTTCCTTTATTTACTTCTCTTATTAATGCAAACCCTAATCTTCCATTCTTTCTAACCTAGGTGTGTAGAGCCTAGATTTGGTGTAGCAGCTTGGTTTGGAGGCTTGGTGTGGTGAATTCTAGGGTTTTTGGAGATTTTGGCCTTGGGATTTCAACTCCTAAGAGGTAAACCCTAACTTTCCTCTTAGTGATTACTCTAATATAGTGTAATTAGTTATTTAGAACCTTCTTAGACCTTAGGGCTACTCATGGGAGGAAGTTTGAACTTGTTTGGATAGGTCTGGAGACTTTGACCTAGGGTTTTGTGTCAATTTTGGATAAAATCCGAGATTGGCCCATTTTGGGTGTTGTCCTAGGTTAGACGGACCTAGGTAGACGTGCTTGGGTGTATTGAGGGTAGCTTCGTATCCCCGTTGGGACACGCGAGGTCGTATCGCAGAGTTTTGGACATTTCGGGCAATTTGGGGGTTTTTTTTTCTCCGTGGGTTCCACGTACATGTGAAATTTTGCTACGGACCTAGAATCAGAGAATTAGCATTTTGTGAGATTCTAGACATCGATTAGAACTCGTGGGTAAATTTGGATCGATTTCGATTAGGTTTGGTGTACGTTTCACGAGGTATCGCAAGCTGCACTCCAAGTGTTCGTCAAAATGACCAAATGGCCATTTCGACTTGGTTTCTAGGTTTCGAGCCTGTGTGCGGGTTGGTTTAGCCTTGGAAAGTATGTATTAGGATTTTTGAGTTTATATATATATATATATATATATATATATATATATATATATATATATATATATATATATATATATATATAGGTTGATAGTGAGATAAGAGAGAAGGGTAAGGCAAGGTATTGGATTTCAATACCTTGAGGTATTAAGGTATTGCCTATATACTAGGTTTTATATATATATATATATATATATATATATATATATATATATATATATATATATATAGTAGTATATATATAGATAGATAGCTAGTTAGAGTTAGAGAGGGGTAAGGCTAGAGGTATCTCAATACCTTGAGATACTCAAGGTATTGGGTATCGGGGCGAGGTATTGAATTTTTGCCCGTATATGGGATAAGTGATGCTTATATATATATATATATATATATATATATATATATATATATATATATATATATATATATATATATATATATACATGTTAGGATATATATTAGAGGGTATAGGCGGGGTGTATAGCGTAGGTTGATATATCGGATACCAAGAGTATCCCGGTATCTCAATGAGGCGAGTTTGAGGGTTTACTAGCTTAATGAGCTAGTTTTGACCTAGAATTTTAGGGACACCCTAGTTTGACCTAGAGTTGACCGTAATTGCCTCAGTTGACCACCAAAGTCAACCTTTGACCCAGTTTCGGCCTAGAGTTGACTTTTTGGACCTTGGGTTGACTTTTGACCCAGATTTCACCGGTTTGACCCGTTTGACCTAGAACAACCCTAGAAGCTTGTTTTTAGTTATTTTATATATGTTTAACTCTTTAGAACCCCGTTTAACCTTGCTTTTCGCAATAGGTCTTTGCGACGCTAGTTCGGATCTCGATCCTCACTAGTTGCTCAGGACGTCAGGCGAGTACCTATCTCTAATTGTTTCCATTTCATAATAGCGTATATATCACCTGTTCTAGAACTGTTAATACTTGATTCTGACACATTGTTTTATGAGCTGGTACTAGTTGGATCCCGTCATGAGATGTTATCCCCCTTACCGTGTTCAGCGGATACTCTATCATGTATATTTCATCGTGTGCTTCGAGTATTGATTCTCATGTGCTTCGTGTGCTCTCGCTTTCATGTGCACGAGTTATTTATCATGTACGTAGCATGTCGTTGTTGGATCCAAGAGTATTAGTGGGGGAGGGGAGTAGAAGTTGGTTATGTGATCAAATCCAAACAGTATTCATGTGTATGTCGGTTATGCAACTCACGTATAACGAAGTTATCGTAGAATAAATCATGTGCAATCCAAGCCGATCACATAATAAACTTGTGCTCAAGGCACTTAGCTAGTATTTCTATTTTCTCACATGCAGTTACTTCTCTACTACTTGTATTGTTCTCCAGTTTTATATTACAGTCACTTTATCAGTTCTACCATGTATTTACTTTTCTGTGCATCTTGTATTCTTTTCTATTGTTAGTCATATACACCTTACCATGTATTTGGAGTTGCTTTCAGAGTTATGTACTTCGCTCCAATCCTGACTAGATATATTTTTTCCAGAGGATCCTAAGGACTTTTGTCCGACTTACTACGGGCCAGGTGTCGACGATTGTTGCGACTCTGAGATAGAGGAGGAGCCCGTCCCAGCTGAGGAGACGCCGCTAGCGCCCTAGTATAGCTAGGTGGGTTTTACTGGGTTTGTTCCCAGTTGGTTTTGGATGAATGTATTATTTATTTTGCTGCTACTGTGAGATGTTATAGACTCTTAGACTTAGACTGTATATTTTGGATATTGTACTTGCTCTCTTTGGTTCTTTGTTTCTTTGTTGATATCTTATCATGCTTTTACTCTTTCCCTAGTTATTGTGATTGAGTTTATGTATATATTGTAATGTTGTCCTCCTTTTGGAGACGTTATCTTGACAGGTTATTGTGAGATAAAGATAGTTGTGACCTAGACAGCGTTCTACCACCGATTCTGCGGTGTAGGCTGGACGTACCCACGACTCAAGCCTAATTTTTTGGGTACGAGTCGTGACAGGTATGGTACCCTACTATTTATAGTCACCCCTGGGCACGCATATGTTGGGCCGCATGGATGCTGGAGGGTGCTACGTATCCCTTCTTAACAGGGTGTAGTTGTAACCGTAAGCAGGCCAAGCTGCCACGCGGGCACTTGTTAGGATTTTTTGTTGCTGAAGATATGGGTGGTTCTCGTCCTTTGTGGGCGTGACTTGGTCAGCTTGACACATAGTCTGCACTTGGTTGGAGAGAATCACTCTTGTCATAACAACAAGATTTTGTCTTCATGGAGTCTAAAACACATGTGGCCAAAGAGGCATGGGACGCATGGAGTCTAGGACGCATGGGGCCAGAGACGCATGGAACGCATGGAGCATGAGACGCATGTGGACAGAGACGCATGGGACGCATGGAGTATGGGACGCATGGGGCCAGAGATGCATGGAACGCATGGAGTCTGGGATGCATGGGACCAGAGACGCATGTAACGCATGGAGTCTAGGACACATGAGGCCAGAGATGCGTGAAATACATAGAGTTTGGGACGAATGGGGCCAGAGATGCTTGAGACCGTATGGATCCAGAGACGTATGGGATGCATGGAGTCTAGGATGCATGGGCCAGTTGTGCTATACACATGGCACTTCACATCCATCGAGAGTGAAGTTATGTGTTGACGTGAGACTTCAGTCGTTTAGTGAGTTTACATCTTTTGAGGCATTCAAAAAATTATTTTGTCTGGATTCTGTGTTAGAGACGATCCTGCTGACGGGACGCCACATTAGGTCCTTTTACGGCCAAATTGCTTGGCTTATTGGGATGCATGGATGTCGTCTTTCTTGGCCGTAGGGAAACTCTGTGGCCTGATCTCTTCTGAATTTTTGTTTAGGGGCGCAGGTTTGCATGGATGCATATTTTTCATGCTTCTACAAAACCTCCTTTAAATTTTTCAAACTGATAAGTTTGGAATACTTTGAATAAGAAGCATGGAGGAAGAAGTACTTTTGGCCGCATGGCCGGAAGGTCGCATGGACGTTGGATCGCATAGACGTCGGTCCTCCTAGGCGTTAGACCGCATGGGCGAGCACTTCCAGACTGTCAAATTGTCATTAACTAACAGATTTATTTTGATGTTTTAGTGGATCTCCTTTGGGATTTTGTGCCATCTCCTGACGTAGGGCCCGAGAGGACGTCGTTTCCAGGAAGATTAAAGTGGACCCCATAAATTGAGGCGTTAGGTTCATCCTCATAACTGCTTGGTTCATTATCTCGATCTCTTCATGCGGCTTTGAGGCCTATAAAATATGAGGTAGGGAGGAGAGAGAAAACTTTATCTCTTTGCTTTATTTTTTTCTCATGTGAGGGATGCTGAAGCCTGAGGCTCTTTTCGTCGAGGGGTTGATCAAGGACGATTTCGATCCATGGCCCCCGATCCGGGTATTTTGCTTGGAGGTAGGGCAGTACTGTACTTCTCATACTGGGATATGGAGGAATAGGCCCAAGTACACCATCCTGCTACAGGGATGCACGCAGGCCCTTTGCGAGATTCTGTTGCCTGGATGGAGACTCGTCTTGGACATGCGCAAACCTCTTTCACAGAGTTCTGTCGTGTGGACGAGCACTCCTCTATAACATGCGCGCCGAACTTTGGCGTGGCCGCATGGGTGAGGGGTCGTCTGCGTCATGCGCACAGAGCTTTATCTCTAGCTTAACCGCATGGATAAAATCTCCTCTTGCTTGTGCGGGCAGGCTCGATCGTGCGTCGCTACGGCCAAAATAGTCGTATGCGGCAGTTTGTGCCTTTATGCCATCTTTACTAAGACTGATGTGTGTCTTCTTTTTGCAGATTTTGCCCTCGCTTATGCTGCTCATGATAGAGCATGGAATGATATCATAATACCCGTCATTCGTAGAGAATGTTACCCTTATGCGGTGGTTCTTAGTTAAGAACTAATCTAGGAGACGAGGACGGTTCACCAAAAACTAATCCAGGAGACAAGGACCATTCGACAAGGATTGATCCATAAAACGAGGATGAATATCCTGCATCGCGCGCCGAGTCATCCTTGTTCATGCAGCGTGCTAACTACGTTTCTCCCATTTATGTGGCTAGATATTGTATGGGGGCTTGTGGCGGCAATAACATGATTTGGATTAATTGCCATTCCTATCGTCGGTCATTTCGCCTGGTTGTAGAGCGTCTGCTCCTGCTCTTCCCTTGCTATCCGTCAGTATGGATTCCATATACTAAGGTTTGCACTGTGGAGTGGTGAGCCATAAACCATTGAGCTCTACTATTGGGCCCACTTGTGTCCATGACACAATACAAAGGCACCTTCTAATGGAAGAGGTTCTTGTCCGCAAGAACTCATGGAAACCCTTAGAAGGGGTTTCCATCATATGTACTCAAGACCTTGAATGTTAATGAAAACCCTTGAAATATAACAAATTTCCATTATATCTACACATGATCTTAAATAAAAGTTTCTCTATTTCCGAAACTTCTTCCTTCATTTGTCTTATTTTGTTTGAATTTTATGTGATATTTGGATATTGTACTAGAGGTGATATGGACGTAGTACAATACCGTGACTTTTTAAGGATATTCAGCTGGGGGGTCTTTAGTGGACTTATTACTTTTTGTGCACTCGAGTGCAAGTAATAAGTTTAAAGACAACCCCTATCAGAGGTAATATGAACGTGATAGGTTTTGTAGACCCACTACTTCTTACGCGTCTGGGTGCAAGTAATAGGTTTAGAATAAGCCCTGCTAGAGGTAATATGGACATGGCAGTTTTTGTGGACCTAGCACCGCTAGTGTACCTTGGTGAGTATGGGTTATAAGTGGGGATAACAACCGATATCAGAGGTAATATGGAAGTGATGATCGATATCCAAGACCCGGGAAGTTTGCCCAGAGGTAATATGGACATGGCAAACTCAGCCGGTAAAAAATATTAGAACGATAGTTCGGAGATAATATGGACGTAAACCGATGTCCGAAATACTCGCTGAGGAGTGATTTGTTGAGTGTGGTCTATCCAAACTTGAAGATAGACCTGAGGATTGCTCCACTGGGGAGATTGGTGGAACGATAGCTAAGAGGCAATATGAACATAGCTAGCGTCTAACGAGATTAGTTTTTGAGTAGTCATTGTGGAAGGGTGCAAGTGGACATGAGGACTGCTCCACTGTGGAGACGTTGAGGATCCATAATCCCTTGCGTATCCAGAGCTCCTGGATACAGATGATGGCTTTTAAAAGAATTTATAAAAAGGGAGAAAATATTGCACATAGGCACTTACTGGGGATGCAGAACCAAGATTGTAGAGATGTACATCTGGGCTGTCCCGCTGGTGATAAGGGGAGTACAAGTCAAGTTTAGACGTTGTACTTTTTTAGAAACTTGTCGTTGATAAGCATCATGAGCAAGTCATTGTTGGGATTCGTGAGCCGGTAGGCGCCGATGGAGAATACTGATTCTACGACGAACGGGCCTTCCTATTTGGGCTAGAATTTGTCGGCCATTTTGTGGGTTATAACCATCGGTATTCTTACTGTCAAGACAAGATCGCCCACTTGGAACGTTATCTCTTTGACCCACTGGTTGAAGCCTCCAGAGAGACGCGCCTGGTACAACTCAATGCGCTGCTGAGCTAAGAGTCATTTTTCGTCGAGTGCTTCCAACTCTTATAGTCGTCGGCGATGGTTGTGGTCCACGGTTAGCTGATTGGATAGATCCACTCGGAGTGAAGGAATTTGCATATCAAGGGGGGACAGTTTTGCTTCCGTATACTAAAGAGAATGGCGTACTTCATGTGGCTGTTCAGACCATTGTACGGTAGGCCAGAGACATTCACCAAGCTTCTCATTCCAGTCGCGCTTGTTGGATAACACAAATTTCTTGAGATGCTTGATGATGGTTTTGTTGAATGCCTCGACCAACCTATTTTTTGCTGGGTTGTAGGCAGTCGAAGCCACATTCTGAATCTAGTTTATGTCGCAGAATCGGTAGAATGCATGACTAGCGAACTGTGGACCATTGTCATGAATGATCCTTTGTGGCAAGCCAAAATGGTATATGACGTGATGCTTGACGAAGATGATCATGTTTGATGCCTTGACTTCTGCGAGTGGTTCTACTTCTGCCCACTTGGAGAAGTAGTCGGTGATGGCCAGGATGAACCAGTGCCCCTTAGACGAAGGTGGACTTATTAGTCCGATGATATCCATTCCCTATGCCTCAAATGGCCAGGATACTACAGTTGGGTGCAGGAATTCCTAGGGCTGGTGGATGAAGTCTGCATAGATTTGGTACGTCTGGCATTTTCTCAAATAATCAATGGCCTCTGCTACCATCGTCGGCCAGTAATAACCCATTCTCCGAAGACGGTCATGTAGCTTTGGGCCGGGTTGGTGGGTATCGCAGACACCATCATGGACTTTCTGAAGCACCTATTTGGCTTCTGTATTCGATAGGCATCATAGCAGAAGGCCGTCGTATGTGCAACGATACAACATTTTAGTAGTCGTATCATAGTAGAACCGGAGGGAACGTCTACAGATGGACGTGGCTTCTTTTGGGTTCTGGGGAAGAATTTTATAGAATGCGTAGTCAATGAATAGAATCCTCCAGCCTTGGACATCAGTGTGTACTTTCATCACGTAGCTCAGACATAGGCTGAGGTTATTTTTTGGCCAGACCAGCTCTTGACCGTTCACCGTGATTAGCTGATGGGTGTTGTCTGGAACTACCAAGGAGATAGTGAGGTCGGCCAGGGCGTCAGTCTCGATGTTCTACATCCGAGGGACGTGCTTAATAAAGAATCCCTCGAAGGTTGAGATGATGCCAAGTGCAGGTTGGTGGTACATAATAGGTCTTCATTCTAGACTTCATATTCGCCTCAGACTTGGTTGACTATTAGCGTGGAGTCACCGTATTCCTCTAAATAGTCCACCACCACTTGTTTAGCAAGTTGGAGTCCAATAATGAGAGCATTGTATTCTGCCATGTTGTTGGAGCATGGCTCCATGAGGGAATAAGCTCGATTAATGACCAGATTGTAGGGGGAGATTAATACAAACCTAACTCCGGCGATGATATTGTCTTTGGGCCCTGCTCTTGAAGCTTCGTTGAAGAACATTCGCCAAACAACTTTGCATGAAATCACGTTTGAGTTCGCCACTTCGTCTGGAATCTCGTCATAGAGTTTTGAGATTTCTGGCACCAGATGTGCTACCAAGAATTTGGCCAGT
Organism: Iris macrosiphon; assembly: GCA_036927795.1. NCBI lineage: Eukaryota > Viridiplantae > Streptophyta > Magnoliopsida > Asparagales > Iridaceae > Iris > Iris macrosiphon. The sequence goes on from JAYESA010000003.1 coordinate 134,318,001, forward strand.
GCTTGGCCCTTGACGACTTTCTGTGGGACAAATATTATGTCGTATGGAGACAGTAGTATCACCCAAGTAGCTAGGCGGAAACTGAGTGCCCCTGGTTTGGTCATGAGAACTCTGAGCGGATTGACTCACAAGATCACAAGAATGGTCTGTCCAATCACGTAATGCCGAGTCTTCTGGACCAAGACATTCCTTTTCGACGGGGGTGTACCTATGCTCTGTACTGACCATCATCCGGCTAAGGTAGTAGATGGCCTGCTCGTAGCCTACGTCACTATTCTGGGCTAATAGAACACTGAGGGAGTGATCCATTGCATGTCATAGAGTAGGAAGGGCTTTTCTACGACCCGGGCTACCAGCACTGGAGGGTTTGATAGGTATCCCTTGATGTCGTCCAACGTGCGTTGGCATTCTTCATTCCAGACAAAGGAGACATCTTTCTACATGAGCTAGGTGAATGGCCGAAAAAGCCTGAGAGGTTTGATATAAACCTCATGATGTATGCCAGCCTCCCTTGAAGACCGCGGAGCTCGCGGAGGTTCCTCTATGGGTTCATCTTGAGGATTGCTTTAGTTTTGTCGGGGTCTATGTGAATACCCTGAGAAGTGATGATAAAGCCCAAGAATTTGTCGCTAGAGACTCCCAAGAAGGATTTGGTAGGATTCATCTTGAGTTGGTATGTACACATAAGGTCGAACACAGTCTTCAATTCCCTGAGGTGATCACCTTTGGAGTGACTTTTAACGGCGATGTCATTGACATAACACTCCACCGTCTTGCGCAGATGTTCACAAAAAATGGTGCTCATAGCTCGTTGGTATGTAGTACCTGTATTTTTTAGACCGAAGGGCATGACTGTGTAGCAGTATACTCCTATCGGTGTTCGGAATGATGTATGCTTCTCATCTTCAGGAGACATTTTGATTTGATTGTAGCCCAAGAATCTTTCCATGAAGGACATGCGCTCGAAGCCACAAGTGTTGTCAATCATTATATCGGTGATTGAAAGAGGAAACTCGTCTTTAGGGTACACCGAATTTAGATCACGGAAGTCGATGCAGATTCGAATCTTTCCATTCTTTTTTACGACGGTCACGATGTTCGCCACCCAATCCGAATGTTGTTCTTCACGGATGAAGCCACTAGCTATCAGTTTGTTGACTTCAGCTTTGATGGCGTTCATAATTTTCGGCTGGAACCGTCGTTGCTGCTGTTTGATGGGCTTAGCTTTCAGCGGGATATTGAGCTTATAGACCACAATTTGGTGGTCCAGTCTTGGCATGTCTTCGTAACTCCAAGCAAAAATATCAATGTATACCCTGACGAGCTGTAGCAGGGATTTTCTGTCTTCGTCGGACAGACTTTTGCTGATGAAGACAGGCTTAGGGGAGGTCTCGTCGACTATGTTGACTTGTACAATTTTGTCCTCGGTAGGAGGGTCTCGCTGCTCAAATTATATCTCCCATTGGGAATCTAGGCATTGGGCCCATGGCTCTATTTCAAAGAGTTCGGTGGGTGCCCGTTGTCTTTCTCAGGGTCAACTGACACCATGTTGGCGGACAACGTTTGCTTGAGCATGTCCCCGATACTGACGTCGGAGTCCAAAGCAGAAGATTCTGAAGAGTGAGAGTGAACTTCGTCTTCTTCATCTGAGCCATCGGGAGTTATGGGAGGAGTTAGATATCCTAAACCATGCTTAATCTTATGGTAGTAATCCTTGGACTTGCCTGTGGGAGCAGGTAGACGCAGGGGCAGCCGTCGGCCCTTGCCGTAGTTTAAGCCCTTAGTGGCCTTCAGGTCGTACCCCATCTTCTGGATAAGGTGCTTGGCTTGTGAGCTATACCGGTTGAGTGATATTTTGCCGGTATCAAGTTCCGGATCCAGTTCTTCTTGGACGAAGGATCGGGGGCATTCTACTCTGCCAAAGATGATTATTTTGTCTCCCCTCCTTCTTGCCGGAACTGGAATGTATGAGTTTTGGCTGGGGAAGATCTGGTTCACTGCGTAGGTGGTAGTCTGTCACGTATGTCCCAAAATACGTAAGACTAGGTATACGTACACATGCCAGTTGTACGAACAAGTATAGGAATCCAATTTAATGGACATAACCAGTCGTAGTACGCTGTAAAATATAACTAAGTCATAACAATATGGGCAGGTATAATCTAGTCTCATCCACAACCATCACAAAATAAGGAACTGAATAAATAGATAAGTCTCAAGTCCACTAAAAAAGAATATCTAGTGGAGAACAATCTACAAAAATGAGTACAAATGATTACTGAAAGAATACAACTAAGTAATAAAAAAATAATAAAAATAGTCCGGACGTCAGCTAACTAGATAATGACACCCAAGACTCTAAGCAACTGTCGTCCAGGACGCTCAAGAAAACTCCAGTAGCTCCACCTCAAGGTCCTCGTCAGCAAGATCTCCAACTCCGTAGTCCGAAGGGTACAAGTGCTCGTCGGGATCGGAAAAAGGTGCTAGGTCCTCAAAGGGACATAATAAGTACACAAGAATTGACATGCATGAAAGTAAAACTGTAAACAATAATAGGGTAACTAACGGTAAACAAGTACACAAGAATTGACATGCACTCGAGACATCTCTAATGGCGCATAAGGGGAGAGAAATAGAAGAATAGTCATCCCACCAGGCGTTCCCCAGAACTCGGGGGTATACGATATACACCATTTACACTGTTAGAAACAGAAATCCCATACGCTCACTAGCAGACTCTCCCCTCCCAATGTACTATCCAAATCGTATACGGGGTGCAAACATAATGCAAGACGTCAATAAAATCTAAAACCCAAACTAACACTAACATCTAACATCAGACACGAACTCATGTACTGATGGCCAGTCAACACGTCAGTCCATGTACTCACTCACTCAGTAAACGTGTTTGAAACTATGTCAGGTCAAAAGATACCACGTATCTTTACCATACCAGGTAGATCAACTACTTCTAGGACGCGTGCACACAAATAACACAATAAAAATATCTAGGTATAATCTAAATTGCACAATACAAACAAGCAAGGTGTACTTGCTTGGCAAGCCAAAATGCGAGAACGAATCTGGTCTGGAGCTCTCCACAGGAACGTCACGAACACCTACCAATTTATTACACTAATTAGACTCTTACTATCTAGTAAAAAATTAGGTTATTAGCTAGTTATCAATAAAATTTCCGTTTATCCGAGATCTAGGTTTCTACGTTGATTGCACATGCAAGTAAATAGCCTCAAAATATTACTAACCGTTAATCATTACCAAAATTCTTTTTAAAGACATTAATTAAATAAAATAATAATTCTGGAATTAATCATAAAAATAGATAAAATAATAGTTTTTCTTCTACAAAGGGTTTTTACGAGGTTTGTCAACTAGTCATACTAATATAGGTGCTAAACAAGGTTTTTCCGACATGCAAGTTCTAAAAAAAAGAAATTATAAAAAAGTTAAATTCTGGGAATAATTCTAAAATATTATAAAACAATGATTAAATGAGTTCCAACATGCATCTTTATCAATTATACTTATTGACATTTCCATTGGACACATACTAGTCTTCTAGCAATAGTATTGGAAAAAGTTTGCCATTATAACCCTACTATTATGCTTTGCATAAAATTCTAAAATCATAATTAAATCTGAAAAAATAAGTTTTTAATCATAAATAATAGGAAAGATATTTATATATGGCTAAAGAACATGTTACAATAGATTTTTATGAAAACTTGGTCAACTAGATAACTTTTTATGCATAAAAATTATTTAAATTAAAAATAATATTTCTGAAATTATAAATTAAAAACTGAATTTTATATAGGTTAATAACATCAAAATTTAATTATTTACAAAATTTTAGAAGGGTTTGATGTGGAATTTTGGAGAAAACATAAAACTAGATCACCATTCCCATTGTACATACAATTTATTCAAAAAATAATAATAATTTAATAATCTAAAATAAATAATAAAATATGAATAAAAATATTTTAAATATCATATTTCTATATTAATAACAAGGCTTAATCAAGGGTTCTACCTATGGGTGCATACATGCATTCATGGGTTCAATTCTTTACATGCAAACCCTAAAATAAAACGCTACTATTAAGAATATGGCAATGGGTTACAAATAAATATAAAAATTAATTATTTATATATAAAAACAATTATTTATGCAATCATACACATTAGAGAGGATTTTGAGGGATAAGTAGACTTACTAGAAGAAGAAGGATGAAGAACTAGGGTTCTTGGATAAATGAGGTGATATTGTCTACGTGAAGGGGGGGGTCGGCCTTGATGGTGATGGTGACTGCTAGGGTTCTTGGAGGAGGGAAAAATTAGAGTTTTAAAGGAGAATTTTGGTTATGAATTTTAGAAGGGAAGATGAGAAAGAGAGTATATATATATATATATATATATATATATATATATATATATATATATATATATATATATATAGGTGGAGATAAAAAGAGAGAGCGGGTCGCAGGTTTTGAAGAGGGGGAGCTGTGGTTAGGAGGGATCGATCAAGGGTTTGGGTAGGAGTAGGAGTAGGTTTAGTTTAAATTATTTTCTAATTAGATTGTTAGTTATTTAAAAGTCAACAACTAATCAATTAATTAATTAATGACAAAGATTTAATTTGATTCTATGATATTTAAATTAGTAATAAATAAATAATTAAATCCTACAAAAGAGGAAAGTGGCATAATTTGATATGGAGAATTTATGGGTTGCTTAATGAAGAAGGTTGGATTGAAGAATAATTACATAGGAAGTATATACATAAAAATATCTAAATTTTAAACACAATAAACTACGGTTGTTACACTAGTGCAGCATTAATGCTAAATGGTCGAATTTTGTGTCACATAAAGATCATATGAGTAGTGTCTCCCGTGTAGGCTACTTCCTACGAAGGACGATGTAGATTTTGGGGTCGTCCTATGTCATTAATGTTCAGACTACGGTGAAGTATCCTAATGCAACAATTAGATTTAAATTAATTTTAAAAATAATCTAAATAAACACAATAAATATAGAATACACACAAAATACATATTTTTGGGTGAGGGGTTTTATATAGTCACCTGTGTTTGCAGATGAAGTCCCAGACCGTGCTCCATGGAATATAGTGTGCTTATATGTGCACGTTCGAAGTGGTTCAAAGATAACACTTTATTCATAAAATGAGGTATCTTTTCTTCGAGGATTACATCATCGAGAGAAGGATGTTGGCCCAATTTTTATGTTGAGTTTTGAATATGGCAAATCGATTAAGTTTAGCATTATGGTAATCGATCAATCACTATAGTATCTTCTACTTAAACTCAGTATTGTCCAGATATGTAATATTTACTTCTGTATATTTTCTTGTTCGTCTAACATGTAGTTGCAAAAAGCAATAAGCAAGATCAGCAATAGACATATGTTAAATGACAATGAGCCAAAGATGGCGTTATACCAGCAGATTTAGTCCAACTGCCTACGATTTTTCTGGAGCCTCACACCCGGGGGTTCCGCTGCCCGGTCAGCAGACGGGGTCGAGGGGGCAGCGGCCCTCATGGGGGTTCGGGGGCGAAGTCCCTGAAAGGTATTCAGATTCCCAGATCTGGTTATCTTTAGACAACTGTCGTCAAGGAAAAAAGCGCCTTCAAGTCAGCAGATGTTTCAAAAGTTTGGCGTCATCAGTGCTCTTGGTTTTTATATATAATCTTTTATTTATTGAGTCTATGATCGATATAAGCTGAGTCGCACTGGCAAATCAAAGTACCTATTGTAAGCCCCCTGATTTTCAGAATTTTTTAATTTGGATTTTTCTGCAATTTTTCGGGATTTCTCTGTAATTAAAACCTAGGCCTTTGGCAATTTAATGATTTTTATTTGCTGTTAATTACTATTAAAATATTATAAAAATAATATTTTATGGTGTAAAATGTAAAACCGGACATGGGGTATTTTTCGGTGAATTTATTGGACTCCGAAGACGCGTTTAAAGCCTTAAAAACTTCTTGGGTGTTAAACCGAACCCAAACCCAAACCTGAACCAACCCTGCCTGAACCGAACCCAGCATAGCGGGTCGGGTCGGGTCGGGTCGGGTCGGATCCGAGCCAAATCCGACCCGGACCCGAAAACCCGATGGAAACCGTAGCAGCCGCCAGATTTCCTGTAGCAGCCTATAAAAGGCTGCCTCGACATCCGTGCTGCTCCTCTTTCCCTCTTCTCCGCCGCGTTCCCTCTGATCCTCCCCGCCTCGAGACGCAGCCACCTACTCCTCCCCTCTCTATTCCCAGCACCACCCCGCCGCTACCGGCCTCAAACTCCCCACGACCCGGCCGACTTCCCCAACTCGAGCGCCGCCGCCCCTCTCGGTGCCCGTGCAACCCGCTCGGTGCATCGCGTCCTGTGGCGATCGCGAGCCGCGATCCAAAAACTGGAAAAACAACGCCCTATTTCACCCCGGAACCGAGTACGCCCCGCCAAACGGGACGACTTGGTCGCACGCGGTCTTTACCGAAACGTGCGCGACGTTGATACGGACGTGTGAGATTTCGCAGAAGTTGATTCGGATGTGCGTGCACACCGGAATCAACGCGTATCCGCCGACACCGTCCCGTATCCGTCTGTTCTGGAATACGCTGTAACTTTGTGTACACACGTCGGATCGAGACGAAACTTGCGCCATCGGACTCGTAGCGATACTCTGGTCTTGTGACCCAAGTTTGGTTCGATTCTGAGAACGTTGACAAAATCGTGTATCGTGGGCCCTACAGGCTCCACTTGACGGGCGATTTTGTGATCGGCTCATCGAAATCCAATTCTGGAAGTTCCGTTGGGTTCGTATCAGCGTTCCTGACTTGTTGACACTAAGTTTGAGGAATTTGGAGACCTTTGACCCTGATATGCTTTTCGGTGCAAAGTGGCCCACATGTGGACCCCGCTTTGGTCCGAAAATATTATTTTTGTCCTTGTGTCCAAATTAGACTTAAGGACAGACGTTTCTAGCTATTTGATATTTTCTGAATCTAATGGTGATATTTATTTCAGCAACCGGAGGAGTCCCTGCAGAACACACCGAGACCAGAGCTATAATTGGAGCCAGAACCACAGGCAAGTGTACCTCGCCAAATCCTGCAGCTTTGCTACTTATTTCCTTAACTTAGTTATATATCATGGGCAAGTATACCTTGCCAACTTACAGTTCTTGTTGCATATTTCCTTGCTTTATTTATATTGCTGTGCATGCTTGACCTAGGACCGTGTGACTTACTTAGCGTCCGATTATTCGTCGGGTGCCAACACCGTACGCGATTTGTGTATGTCATCTAGAGATGGACATTCGTGACCCCTTTACATACTCGTACTTGTCTTATTAAGTACATTATACCCAGGACACTTGACACTATTCATGGACAGGATCTTCTGAGATATTCATGGTGATTCTGTATAGGATACAGGCTTTATGACATATACATTATATTCCTAGATACTATATGACTTGTTGCATTAGATATGATTGTGCGTGACATGGACATGGTGCATTGTGGACATGAGACGTGTGATTACATGGGGTGGGGAGAGACACACGGACTACAGGCTGATCATATATATATAAAAAAAAAATCTATTATTGTGAGGCACAAGACTCTCGAGCAGAGCTTGGCCCATTACGTGTAATTACCGCTATCGGCTCCCCGACACAGAGCTTGTAGCGGCTCAGCCTGAGTACTAGTGATGCTCTCACTTGCATTTTTACATAGATGGTTATATAGCTTACCCTATTTATTGCATTCTCTGTTGCACTGTATTTATTTTGGCTTGTATTTTCTGTACCTTGCTGTCCCCTGAGGACCTGGATCGGAACTTTGTCCCCAGGACTAGCAGAGGAGATCCACCTAGAGTTATACAGTACATGAGCATTATCAGGAGCAGAAGAAGGAACAGGAGCAGATACAGGAGCTGTACCGACATCTGAGGGCGAGGTCATACCAGAGGACTTCTCCTGAGTATTGGCGTGAGATATTCATTTATTTCTGTTTCTAGTTATTTTCTTTCCAGCCTATTTCATTGATGTATTAGACTTATTCTCGGATTGTTCTCCGAGACACCTTTATTGAGATATGCTAGTTTATTTCTATTTGCATTATTCTGGCATTTGATCTGTGATTATCTGTTGTGGATGAGATTAGTATAGACTGTGACTTGGATCATTAGACCTACTTATTGTTGTATTACAGCTTAAGCGTGCCCTGATGGATCCATTAAATTGGGTTTGTCCATCGGTGTGTGCTGCTGGCCATTATCACGCGTCCGGTCCCTTGGTATTTTGGGACTGGGGCGTGACATGGTTTTTATGGTGGCCCATGCAGGTCAACGACTAAATTGTTCGGTTTCAACTTAGGGACCGAGCAAGCCTGCAATAAGAATATGATAAGTTTCTAGGATCTCATCCACTTGCTCGAATCGTTCTTGACATCTATATCGGATTTGAATTAAATTCTTGACTTGCATCCTACCTTGATTCCTGTACGCCTCTTATAGTTTATTTTGATGCAAAGCAATGGATTCACAAGCACGCGACGAGACTCATCCAGAAATACCACAAGGTGCTGTGATAACCAACGGAGATAAAGTGACACCAGTTAGTGAAGGTCCATCATCACAGCAAGCAAGTCAGCATGCCTCGAGAATCCAGGAAGATGACGTTCCACCATCGACGCAGTTGGCTCCACTGACGCCTACCGTTCCACAAGGGCAGGCTATGGAAGAACAACAAATATTTCGAATGTTCTACGCGATGATGTAAGCCCATCAGAAGGTTCAAGAAGAAGCTCAGCAAACCCAAGCGGAGAAGTTCATCGACAGATTCAGCTCAAAGTTACGAAAGTTAATCATTTCAAATGCAACTACCTTAAACGAGGATGTTCTTACTGCAGCACGACCCATGGAGAGCAACACAAGGATAGAGTCCAGCCAGAAGCGGCCGTATGCATCAGCACCAGACCAAGCACAACAAGAAAGAGTTGCAAAGCGACCACAGATGAATCCACCACCTAGAGCAGCATCAAGAGCCTTAGTTCTTCCTACTTGTCACTACTGTGGCAAAGTAGGCCATTTCGCTAAAGAATGCCGACGCAGATTAGGACTATGTTTATCCTGCGGATCCAAAAAGCATTCGGTAAGGGATTGCCCTGAACGTCGAGAGAAAGCATTGATGATTCAACAACCAGCCACATCAGCACCAGTCGGAGCACCACATGAAGAAATTACAAGGAAGTCCCACATGCACCAGCCACCAGAAGCACCTCCTCAAAAAATACCTGTCTGTCCATATTATCGCAGGCGAGGCCATATAGAGAACGAGTGCATACGCAAAAGGAAATTATGCTTAGCTTGCAGATCCAGTCAGCATTTAATAAAGGAATGCCCCGAACGTCGAGAAAGAGCGCTAATGTCACCAGCACCAAGGCCAGCCTCTCCAGCATCGGAAGCACCGCAAACGGGAGTTCAAGGAATCAGACCATCAGCCCCAGGAGGGAATCAGCCGAGGCCACCCTTGGCACCACAAACAACACTCTTCCAGCAGGCTCAACAGTGGCAGAAGAATCAACTGCAAGAACGTGAACAAGCTCCAGCAATGACTTTAGAAGACGCGCAGACCCATGGAGTAGCTAAGGCGCGTAATTTCTCGTAGTTATCTTTTTATAGATTTGTTTTATCTCGTGACTATTGGTTCGTGACCTCAGCCTTAACCTATGTAATTTGAAATTGCGAATAACCTAGTATGCTTTTATAATTGATAACAGTAGAGATTATAGAGTCTTTTGTTAATTGCTTATTTTGTGTTGTTTTGTGAACTTGAATTAAGTTGTACCTCCTTCCATCCTCATCTAGCGTACTTATATTTCATATACTACCTTGACTTATGCTGCTATATTATAGCCTAGTTTTTGCAAGCCTATTCTTTATCAAGCTTGTTCAGGACATATGTGTTATTGGGCTCTGATCAACCCCATTAATACAATTGTCTATTCAAAATCAGTGTATTACGGTCTGATCAACCTTAGTGCATTTTGGTTCGCTCTTCGCACGACTACTTCACGTGGATTGAGATATATAGTTGACTAGTATACTTGTCCTCTAGATATGTCTGAGCATATCGTATCAGTTACATAACTGTACTAATACGAGCATGCGAACAAAGGATTACCAGAATATGATTTTAATCCACAATTGTCTTGACAAATCCCATTTGAATTCGTTAAACGCCTTGATCCTGATACTTCTATCCTATTACCTCACCCTTGAACTCTTTATTATTGATCTTTGTCTTCCCTTATTTCGGAAAGATGAAACCTTGTGCTTGGTATAAGTTGATATATAGACAGTACTAGATATACCCCTCAGGCCGATCGCATTGTTGATGACCCTTTTATATATTATTAAGGGATATCATAGGTGATATATTGGTATTAAAGACTTGAGGATTCAATACCATGATTAAATAAGTTGGGGCATAGCTTTATTAGATGTATAGCCTTAGAGGATAGATGGGTAAATTCTAAGTTGGGTAGAGACCGCAGTGTTCACTTGAGAGGAGTCCTTTAGACTGTAATCAAGTGAGATTGGATAGAGAGAACCCTACCATATTTTAATTTCGAGGACGAAATTTATAAGTTGGGTAGATTGTAAGCCCCCTGATTTTCAGAATTTTTTAATTTGGATTTTTCTGCAATTTTTCGGGATTTCTCTGTAATTAAAACCTAGGACTTTGGCAATTTAATAATTTTTATTTGCTGTTAATTACTATTAAAATATTATGGAAATAATATTTTATGGTGTAAAATGGAAAACCGGACATGGGATATTTTTCGGTGAATTTATTGGACTCCGGAGACGCGTTTAAAGCCTTAAAAACTTCTTGGGTGTTAAACCGAACCCAAACCCAAACCTGAACCAACCCTGCCTGAACCGAACCCAACATAGCGGGTCGGGTCGGATCCGAGCCAAACCCGACCCGGACCCGAAAACCCGATGGAAACCCTAGCAGCCGCCGGAGTTCCTGTAGCAGCCTATAAAAGGCTGCCTCGACATCCGCGCTGCTCCTCTTTCCCTCTTCTCCGTCGCGTTCCCTCTGATCCTCCCCGCCTCGAGACGCAGCCACCTACTCCTCCCCTCTCTATTCCCAACACCACCCCGCCGCTACCGACCTCGAACTCCCCACGACCCGGCCGACTTCCCCAACTCGAGCGCCGCCGCCCCTCGACTCCTCACCTCGACAGCCTCCAGAGTCCCCAACTCCGCCAGGCCAGTCGACCCCCTCACCGTCGATCAACCCCGCCGACCTCAACACCTCCGCCGCTTCCCCCGAGTCGACCCAACCGACGAATCCACCCGGCTTCCCTAGCCGTCGTGCTCGCATCCCTCTGCTCAGCCGACGGGCCGCCCCCTGCCGACCAGAGCAGCCCCCTCCGACGGATCTCCGGCCGTATTCTGAACCCTAGCCTAGACACAGCGGACACAGCAACACAAGACGCAGGACACGAAGGAGACACTCAGACACAGGAAATCAGTCTTCACGGAGCCCTGTTCAGGTAACGTTTCCTCTCACCTCGTAATTCTATTTTCGATTCCATCAGTTGCGTTGCGTAGACTGTATGACCCTCTCGGTGCCCGTGCAACCCGCTCGGTGCATCGCGTCCTGTGGCGATCGTGAGCCGCGATCAAAATACTGGAAAAATAATGTCCTGTTTCACCCCGGAACCGAGTACGCTCCGCCAAACGGGACGACTTGGTCGCACGCGGTCTTTACCGAAACGTGCGCGACGTTGATACGGACGTGTGAGATTTCGCAGAAGTTGATTCGGATGTGCGTGCACACCGGAATCAACGCATATCCGCCGACACCATCCCGTATCCGTCTGTTCTGGAACACGCTGTAACTTTGTGTACACACGACGGATCGAGACAAAACTTGCGCCATTGGACTCGTAGCGATACGCTGGTCCTGTGACCCAAGTTTGGTTCAATTCTGAGAACGTTGACAAAATCGTGTATCGTCCCACAGGCTCCACTTGACGGACAATTTTGTGATCGGCTCATCGGAATCCAATTCTGGAAGTTCCGTTGGGTTCGTATCAGCGTTCCTGACTTGTTGATACTAAGTTTGAGGAATTTGGAGACATTTGACCCTGACACGCTTTTCGGTGCAAAGTGGCCTACATATGGACCCCGCTTTGGCCCGAAAATGTCATTTTTGCCCTTGTGTCCAAATTAGACTTAAGGACAGGCGTTTCTAGCTATTTGATATTTTCTGAATCTAATGGTGATATTTATTTTAGCAACCGGAGGAGTCCCTACAGAACACACCGAGACCAGAGCTATAGTTGGAACCAGAACCACAGGCAAGTGTACCTCGCCAAATCCTGCAGCTTTGCTACTTATTTCCTTAACTTAGTTATATATCATGGGCAAGTATACCTTGCCAACTTACAGTTCTTGTTGCATATTTCCTTGCTTTATTTATATTGCTGTGCATGCTTGACCTAGGACCGTGTGACTTACTTAGCATCCGATTATTAGTCGGGTGCCAACACCGTACGCGATATTGTGTATGTCATCTAGAGATGGACATTCGTGACCCCTTTACATACTCGTACTTGTCTTATCAAGTACATTATACCAAGGACACTTGACACTATTCATGGACAGTATCTTCTGAGATATTCATGGTGATTCTGTATAGGATACAGGCTTTATGACATATACATTATATTCCTAGATACTATATGACTTGTTGCATTAGATATGATTGTGCGTGACATGGACATGGTGCATCGTGGACATGAGACGTGTGATTACATGGGGTGGGGAGAGACACACGGACTACAGGCTGATCATATATATATATAAACCCTTATTATTGTGAGGCACAAGACTCTCGAGCAGAGCTTGGCCCATTACGTGTTATTACCGCTACCCGGCTCCCCGACACAGAGCTTGTAGCGGCTCAGCCTGAGTACTAGTGATGCTCTTACTTGCATTTTCACATAGATGGTTATATAGCATACCCTATTTATTGCATTCTCTGCTGTACTGCATTTATTTTGGCTTGTATTTTCTGTACCTTGCTGTCCCCTGAGGACCTGGATCCGGACATTGTCCCCAGGACTAGCAGAGGAGATCCACCTAGAGTTATACAGTACATGAGCATTATCAGGAGCAGAAGCAGGAACAGGAGCAGATACAGGAGCTATACCGACATCTGAGGACGAGGTCATACCAGAGGACTTCTCCTGAGTATTGGCGTGAGATATTCATTTATTTCTGTTTTTAGTTATTTTCTTTCCAGCCTATTTCATTGATGTATCAGACTTATTCTCGGATTGTTCTCCGAGACACCTTTATTGAGATATGCTAGTTTATTTCTATTTGCATTTATTCTGGCATTTGATCTGTGATTATCTGTTGTGGATGAGATTAGTATAGGCTGTGACTTGGATCATTACACCTACTTATTGTTGTATTACAGCTTAAGCGTGCCCCGATGGATCCATTAAATTGGGTTTGTCCATCGGTGTGTGCTGCTGGCCATTATCACGCGTCCGGTCCTTCGGTATTTTGGGACTGGGGCGTGACACCTATACCCAGATACCTAGTCCACTCAAATGAACCAAAGAACCTATCCACCAAATCAGGCCACATTCATTTACAAAGTCTACCATACTAAGAGACCGAACTCGGACCGAACTCGTGTCGAACTTAGACTGAACTCATGCCAAACTCGGACCAAACTCGGTTACCCTTTTGGAATAAAATCAACCAGTTCAATTAGCTCCTGATTTCTTCGCCCAACGGTTGGAAATTATATTAAACTTCATCCGAATTATGGCCAAATTCTGTTTGCCAATACCCTATAAATAGGATTGATTTTCCACATTCTTACTCACTCAACCATTCACAATCTTTCTATCCTATAGTGAGTAAACCCTCAGAGCCTAAACTTTCTTATCTCCAAGATCAACTCCCAGCCTTCTGGTGCCAAGTGCGGTCTCAGTCTAGAAGTCTACAGATTTATAAAGAGCTTGGTTCATCAAGTCCCTCTTCTGTGTGAAGTTTGCATGCTCTTCATATCAAACGCACGTGTGTGAAGTTGCGAGCCTTCGGATCAAAACTCGTGGTTGTAAGAAGTCGGCAGGGCTTTGGATCAAATCTTGTGATTCACTATTGGTGATTATAGTGGATAAAACTCTGAGCAAGAGTTCTCGGGACTGGACTATTCCTCTCAGAGGAAAACCAGTATACATCATGGTGTTTGCGTTTTCTCTCTCTTACTCTTACTGTTGTACATTATTGTCTTGCATATACACTGTTAGTTGGTAGCTGCCTTCACTCTTCTTAACTTTTAAATGGGTAGATTATTTCGATGCACTATATTCACCCCCCCTCTAGAGTTTCCATACATGGTCCCACAAAGGGACGTTGGCATAAGCGGCTACATACTCCTCTAGTTCATCTTTCTCGAGGGCCACCCCCAGTGCGAGCGAAGGCTTCGGTAGATTCCTGCGCAGTTTTAACACCAAGGGTTCTAAATTTATAAGAGGTGTCGGAGCCTCCCTTGGTGGTCTTTGAAGGAGAATAACCATAGGTTCAGAAGGTGTAGACGGCACCGGATCTTCCCTCTGCGGTCAATTCGGCCTATGAAGGTGAACGACCAGAGGTTCGGATATTGTAGACAGGTCGGGCTTCCTTTGGTGGTTCACTCGGCCTGCAAAGGCTGACAACCAAAGGTTCGGGTGCCGCCTTGTGTAGTTTTATGACAAAAGGAGCGGTTGTGTCGTGAGTGCATGCCTTGAGATGGACCATCAGGGGCTCTTCTGGTGGTGTCGTTGCCTCTGCTTCATCATCGGCCTCATTGTCCTCTTTCTCTTGGGGGACTTGCTTGTAGAGGATTGCATCGGAGTAGTAGGTCTCGACCCCTTTAAACGGGTCTATGTCCGCGAATTCTGTCTTGACCATGACATGGTCATCTACATACTTTAGATATTGGAGTAGAGTTGATGGCACAATCATGTATTGGTGTATCCAAGGTCGTCCCAGCAGGAGATTGTAGGATACAACTATGTCAATGACGTAGCAAGTGACCTATGTCTTAGTCGCCGATCTGGCATTTCAGGCAAATCTTGCCCAGAGGATAGCTTCTTCCTGCGTTAAATCCACCGATGGCAGTATTAGTAGCTACCAGCCGATGTATCAGGATGCCCAAGGTCTGCAGCATACTCCGCGGGATGATGCTGATTGATGAACCGGGATTGATGTGCATCTGGTCCACCTTAATGGCGCCGATGTACCATGTTTAATATAGGGGACGATCATGTCGGTTGTTCTTTAGAAACATATCCTGTTGCGAGAACATGATGTTGGGTATTGCCTCCACGATATTATTGTAATGGGGGCAAGCAGCCGGATCTTCAGCTGACGATTTGACCTGCGCTAGGTAGGTGTCGATATTTTACAATACCTTGCTAAGAGCAGTCTGAGTGTCTCTGGATAGCCGCAGAAGCTCAAATAGTGACAAATTTGCTTGGGTATTGGCGAGTTGAGCCAAGACATCAAAGTTGTAGGGTTTTTCCAGTTCCTGAGCCATTTCCTTACGCAACGGCTTGTCAAAGCGTCCCTCTTTTTGTTTGGACTTGTTCGTTGGTGGGCGTTGAGATGGACCCGGATCAGACACGACAGGTATAGTAGTTGGAGGTGCATTAACATCGGGAGCTTCATAATCTTGCTGGTATGCATGACCCGACCTGTTGCCCCTGCCCAGGCCTCCTCAGCGGTGGGAGAAACTATACGGCAAGACTTGATTTTTCGTGTTTCAGGCTTGACGGCGGGGGGCACTTCTTGTTGCATTAAGTCTGGGACCAGATCCGGGTGGACCTACGTGATCTTGCCCCGAGGCATAGTAAGAGGTGTCAGCCCGGCTGCTTGGTCACAAGTTGGTGGAAGATTGACTCTGCCCTTGGGATCGGTGTGACTCCGTCCTGGGCTTCTGTCGTAGGAAAGTTGTCGAACTTGAGGGATACCATATTGGCGGCAACTGTTACATCATCAAAGTCCATAGAGAGAGCTTTGGTATCGATCAAGCGCTAGATGTACCACTTTAATGTCAAATAATCTCACGTCGCATGGTGGACGTACCGGTGGAAGTGCCAGTACTTCGGATTATTTATTTCTGCCGCTTCCGGTTGGTGTCTAACGTCGGGGAGCCAAAGTTTTTCTCCTTTTATTAGCATGTCAAAGATGGACATGATATCATCATCCTCGAAAGAGTAAGTCTCCTTTGGTTTCGGTGCTTTCGTCTATTTTTGCTTCTGCTTTTTAGTTAAGTTGGCGACCAAGGGTTGCTTCCATTTTCTCTCGCGGCTGTTGTTGCCATCGTTGTTGTTGGGACATTTCCCCTATAATTGGTGACAGAGATCTGTATGCCCAAGAGTCGGGCGTCCTTGACTTTCTTCTCGGTGCCTACAACGTTTATAATTAACGTCGTCCAGTCTTTTAGCTGGCTATCACCCATCCAGAGTGTCGGAAGTAGGTTTCTCCGGCACATTTCCATCAGCGTCGTTTTGGATTGCCAGGAGGCAGCCTCAACTCAGTTTGTCAGAACCGCTCGATATAATTTTGTGCTAGTTCATTTTATCCCTGGGCAACGTCCATCAGGGAGGACAAAGTCATGTCACTTTCCGCATCATAGAATCTTTGGAGAAAAAGACTCTTGAGGTCGTCGAACGATGAGATACAGTTATCTTGGAGGCTACAAAACCAGTCGAAGGCCACCCCAGATTATGCCCCGATGAAGATCCTAGTGAGGATAGCATAGTTGCGGGGTAGGTGCCCCATCGTAGTTTTGAAGTAGCTCATATACCGACGGAGGGAGGACTTCCTGTCAAATGTGTCAATATTTAAGGATTTGTACTTGGACGGGTATGGTACATCCCTCTATTCCAGTAGATATGGATGCCGCACTCCGAGATCGCAGAGTGAGTCGTGATTGCTCATGGAATCTATGCGGGCTCAGAGTTCTCAGACCTCCCTCATCGCTTTCCTAGCTTCAGCTGTCGCGGGAGGAGCAGACGACCCTGGTAGAGCATGACGGCCGCCAACGGGGGAAGCGGTTGCATTTGAATCTGCATTAGTTTCAGGGTCTTGACCTGAGGCCCTTGGCGGTTAGAGGCTATATTTGCCTTGATGTCTAGCATTGCTTGGGTCAAGGCTTGCATTGACTCGCTCATAGTGTGCATCATGGCTTCGAGGGTTTCGAGGCGCTACTGGTCACTAGGGCCTTCGTGGTCGTCCTCTATCATATATGTCGTTCTTATATAAGGCAAGTAGGAAGGGATGGTTGACGTAGAACTCTCTGCTTCGGACTCTTGCAGTAAATAGTCATTGGGGAGAGCTAGTAGTGCTGCATCATGTTCGAACTCTGATGGAATACTACCCCAGCGTAGAAGGAGGCATTTTCTCTCCGAGGGTGGCTACCCCCAGGGACTTCATCATCTGTTCCTTGGGAATCCTCATCTCTTCGGAATGTCGGATTATCGTACAGGTCCTGTAGATTACTACCCCCAGCTTGTGCAACCCCCAGTAGCTCTGAGGCAAAACTACTCCCAGCGGCTGGAAGCTCTTCTTCGAGCGGGTGCCCTAGAAAATACCTTCTGTGGGTCCCGCTGTTGGTCCTCCTGGTAGTCGTCTTCTCAATGCGCTGGTTGAGATTAACGGACTAGAGGTATTGGATTTCTTTTCTCCCATAGTGGAAGGGACCTTCCGAGCAGAGTAACATGAGGCAAATGGTATCTCATCCTCCTATGGTGTTTGCAACTGATCCTTGGATTGTTGTCGGATAGGTGTCGTCGGGTGCAGTCGTTGGAATGTTGACTGCCTGCTTGTAGGTGCTGCCACTTTGTTGCAGCAGTAGTTGATGATAATTTTGGCACAATGATGTCCTGGGGGGACACTTCACATGCCGTAGCTTCCTCCCTCGCCTTGCGCTTGTGGTTGATCATATTGTGCAAGTCATGCGAGGGATGACTCACCTTTGCACCCTTTTCCAGAGCACGGGTAGACCGAGCATACGGGTGTGTAGGTGTTATTTTTGCTCCCTGATCTAGGGTTCATACAAGAACGTTCCCCAGATTATCAGTATAAGACTTTGGAGATGGACCCTGTCCATTTGCTGTTGAGGACTGGACGCACGGGTCGGTCTTATACAGCTTTCCATTAAGGGCCCGCATAACAGTTAGCGGTGCCCTCCGACAGTCAGCCGACTGAACAGTTGCTTCAGCACGACGAGCTCGTACTGCCCTTGAATCCTTCGACTTGGCACCCGTGGGCGCATAGTATAAAGGGTCCAAGTTTGGATTTCTACCACTCTAAGTATGGCTTATAGGGTCAGCGCTGCGTGAGATTCAGTCGAAACAGAGGTTTGGCTGCTGTATGGGCCGCATGTGGCCATCTATCTGTGGCAGTAAACCGGTGCCGCATATTCAATCTTATACGGCCTCCTCCTAGGCTGCATAGAGCTTGCATCAGCACCCGAACGTCTGGCATCATAGTGTTTTCCTCTGCCAGAGTTTGGGTGCTGAGCGTTTTCTGCGTCATGCGAGGATGCCGCATGGACAGTCTGGGGGGGACGCCTGGCAAGCACCTTCAACAGCAGATGTAACGCCCGCAACCGCTCGGTGCGTTACGCTGAGTCGGATTGAATAAATTAAATGCTGGTTACATTTGAAATGTTGGATTTTGGGAAGAAGGATTGATTTAGTTGGTTTCAATGTGCAGATGGCTAGCGGGTTCGATGGAAATCAGGTGTTCGTTCAGAACAGTACTGATATAGCTGGATGGGAGCGATAATGCCGTCTTCCTTAGTCCGATCGGTCGGATGATTCGGAGAGCACGGCCTACTCGCACGGTCATACAAGTTGAGTAGATCGCGCTTGCATCGGACCACGGGTTCAAGGGATTGGCCGTACGGCAGGACAGGATGCCTAACGGGATCAATCATTGTGAGTTGGCTCTTTCCCTTCTCCTCTACTCCTTTATGCCTAATAATATGGAAAACACGTAAAAGGCTTGAACACTTGGGCTGAAATATTGAGAATCACTACACTGAGGCGTGCATAGAGTGGGCGTCGTTGGCTTGGTAGGATTGTGGCTTGAAATGATTTACGCGTTGGATAGTTGGAGCGGTAGTTGGATTATTACATTTGAGGCAGTCGGTTGGATACTTGGGATTATGCTTGAATAAGTTGGAATGATACATTGTGGCAATTGGAAATATCAGGAATTCAGGCGAGCGAATGTGCATCCGTGCGCGAGTATCACTTGGTCGCTTTGTCTTGCAAAGCGCGCAGTTGTGGTTCGAAACCGAACAACTGCATCGGCGTGGGCGTTGTGCCGCTTGATGGGGTATTGTACCACGAATGGGGCATTGTGCCACTGAAACGGCATTGGGCCATGAGATTTGCTTTGAGCATGGGTGTTGCACCAATTTGGACTCTGTGTTGAGAAAAGGCATCGTGCCTATGAAACACTTGATATTTTGGTGCCTTGGGCAATATGTTGAGGTCAAGATTTGGATATCTTGGTTGGATATGTTGGAAGAATGGTTATGGATATTTGGTTGGATATCGGTTGAACGAGTCTAGGATCGCTTGGTGGGGCGAGAATGTTCGATCCTCTCATCATACCTACTTGGTGTCTGCATGTCACGGACAACCTGTATTGCACAGGGTTTGGTCTCCTCAAACGGGAGCTCCGGGGCACCGGGACCGTTCGGCCATGGAGGAGACAACTGGGTAACGCGTCTTGGGCGCGGTGCCAGCGGTTGGATGCGATCCAGGTGGGTTAGCTACTTAGCGCTGTTTCGAATAGAACCGCATTTGATCAGTCCGATCAAAGTCCTTTATGGCTTGGCCAGTGACTTCATATAGTATAAGTGATGGCTTGCTTTTCTTTTGTTGGTTTGGCTTTCGTGTAGGCGCGGCCACCTTGCCTCGGCAAGAGTGTGCACTCGAGATTGGAATATATAAACTTTGGTTGAGGATGGATATTGAGGCGAGACTGATGGTTCGATATGTTATCGCGCAAGCGATGGCATTGAGTTAGACGGGTCGGATATACATAACTGCTTGTCGTTTGGTTTGAGATTGAATGCTTGCATGCTTAAACTGCTTTACAGCTTTCCTTAACATGTCATTCATATGCCATGAAACGAATCTAGGATTCAACTAGAAAGATCACCATATAACTGTTGCATCACTATTTTACTTAGTGTCGGCTTAGACGAGTGGGTTACCCCGCTCACCAGTACGGCTATGTACTGACCCACGTTTGTGGGCAATATTTCAAGTACGCAGGCGTAGTGCTGCTGCTTGGATATACGGGACAAGATGTATGAACTTTAAGTACCTTTGTGGGCTAGAGAAAAAAGCAAGAGCATTTCATCGTCTCCGTGGCATCGCCTTTGTGGCATTGCCTTCGGGGTATTTCATTTGGACCCTATCGTGAGCTTCGCTGCGTATTACTCTGTTGTGTGCTTGTTACACAAAATGGCTTCCGCTGTAACTTGGTTGTTTCGATGATAACTTTGGTGTTTAACAACATCGCCTTGTACGAGCGCAACTCCAGGCTCGTACGGCATCACGTCTCGATGAGAACGATTGTCCCGCAGGAGAGCTACAATGTGGTGATTTCACGTTCAGCAGGGACTATTGAGCTTGCGGGAGATTGGGGCGTGACATATTGGTATCAGAGCGCCCGGTTCATTTCTTCGGACTTGGTCATTCGCTTCATCACAAACTCTAAATAGCTTCCGCGTGTCGTCTAGCTCTTGACTCTACTCGGTGCCGCATTGGATGTTTCATGAAATAAGTCTATATATTGTTGGTTGTGGCTGCATTTTATTCTTAGTTGTGTTGCCTTGGTTGGTTTTCGTAGGATCGCTTAGCCTCGTTAGGCGTTGTTGCATTCGTGCAGCAAGTTGGTGGCGTTGTTGCATTTGTGCAACAAGTGTGGGCTTTTGTTGGGTTGGCTTGGCTTATCGTTCGGGGAGATTCTGATTGCCTCAATGGATCAGTTGGTTGGCTAACGAGATTTGGCTATGCGGCATGTTTGAGTAGAAACATTCGATGAGAATGAATCGTTGCACGAGTTGCTCGTCTAGCGACTGTGTTGGATAAAAGTTAGAATTTTGGCTGTGGCGCATCGGTTGGACATGTTTGAGTTTGGCTCGGGAATATCAGGATAAGTTTGAACGAGTTGCTTGTACAACAAATGTGTGGAACCATTGGGTATTGGGTTGGACTACTTGGAATACAATCGTTCAGACGATTGCTCGTGTTGCGAAAGTATCAGACGGTTTGAGAAATAGTTAGATAATTCAAGCATTGCCTGAGTTTTGTGTCAAACTCGAATTGGGAAAGGCATGATCACACATAAGGGATGGTTCGAATGGATTTTGGATTTCTGTAAGGAAATCGTAATGCGAGTAGCGACTTGATTCGGAGTGGTATATAGGATACCACATTGTGAGTAAGGCATTGGAAAATGTTTTGGTTGGACATCAATGGAAATTGCCTTGAACGGACTCGGGTAACGGGAATACAAGTTGGTTGGTGCAAGTCGGTTGAGTTGGAAGGAATGAAAATGAAACAAGCGATTATTGAGTTGAGTATGTCGAGAACGGACTGGTGCAAATGGAAGTATTGTTTGGCTTAAGAAATGGACGGGATCGGAATGAACAGTTGGATTACCCTTGAACGAGCGATGGGTTAAATTGTGGGATAGCGAGCACGAACTACGATTTTGGACAACGCATTTGAGCTGTTGGTTGAGCAATAAAACACGAGCTGCTTTGGAGAGACAATGTGATGGATTCACACAAACTTGAAAGATTTTGGATATTGCTGCTCGAGAAGTTGACTCAGGTTTAGCGAAAATGGAATTTTGGGCAAGATGGTGCAACGATGGTAAACGGACATGAATTTGAGCAAGTCTTGAGTTTCGAGAATCATTGAAATCGATGGTGCGAGTAGGCGAACATAGCAATTCGGAAATTGATGGATTCAGGACAGAACGGCGGATTGATGGAAGACAGTTTCAACGAGCGCGGTTCTCGGATTCGGAAACTTCGCTCAGATGGATGGTTGGATTTTTGATTCGGATTTGCAGATGAGATATATCATGGTTTATAGTAACTGTCCATCGTGATGATTACAATTATCGAGCGTAGCTTCGGGACAGCTGACCCTAAGCGACCTTGCCCGTCGAATCGGATATGAATATGGTAAACCCATAGAACGACCCTTGAGACGGCGTATTTGGGAATGCGTCGAGGGCAGATGTGAGTAATTAGATTTGGCTTATTGACTGAGTGTTGGATCTGAGAGACCCTTGGGATAGTCTTCAGCTGAAGATGCAGCCGGAAGATCGAAGCGATGGTGGAAGGTAGCCTAGTCAACTGATGAGATTCAGAGTCGCAGATTTTTTATCGATGGCATCGCCTCTGACTCATCGTGTCCTGGAAGGGAATAACATTCATATGAATTGACGACTGTGAAACTAGCTCGTGAAGTTAAAGCAGCGGCTCGTTTGAATCAAATCCTTGCGAATACTGGAAGGGACAGATTTATCTCAGATTTACAAGATGTCTCAGAACTTAGTCTGGGAAGCGTGCTCGTTCAGAAGGCAAAGGTGATATCCTATGCTTCGAGGCAGTAGAAGCAGCGTGAAGAACTATTACATGCGCAACCTAGGAATTGTGGCGAGTGTGTCCACGTTGAAATCGTGGCGACACTATCCCTTTGGCGTGGCGGCGAGATCTTCGTGGATCACACGAACCTCGATATAGATATTCACCCAGCGAGGTATTTGAGATGGCAGGAAAATGTGTTGGACTGAGATGATCTAAGCAAGTTTGATATTTGGGTAAGTCGCATAGCTTGGGTAGTATCACTTGAGTTGATCGTTCGGTGCATGAGATATATTTGGAGATGTTGCTTGCACTGAATTCAGAAATAGTTGGATGGATTGAGTTGGAACACGAATGGATTGAGGCGGTAGAAAATCATCATATTTTGAGACTAGTGCTCAATCGAACAGTTTGGAATGGGAATCGTGATTTGGTTCAATTGGAAGCAAAGCAAATAGATGCCTCGAACATAAAGATACCCTTGTAACTTGTTCAAATTTGCTATCGCAAGGCTCGGCTGAAATGCATGTATTTTAGGGATGCCTTAAATATGTGTACGATCCAAAACTAAGCGATACGAAAAATTCGTATTGAGCTGCAAGGAGGATGTGGAAATTCGAGAATTTGTACGAGCGTTCAGCAGAACGAGATATTGAGTCAAAGATCATGAATATGTGAGTTGTATAGAGCAGATCCATGGAATTGGATTGTGGCATGTAATAGGAATGTGTACCAGCACGGTTCGTGGACGAACCAGATACTAAGTGGTATATTATGTAACGCCCGCAACCGCTCGGTGCGTTACGCTGAGTCGGATTGAATAAATCAAATGCTGGTTACATTTAAAATGTTGGATTTTGGGAAGAAGGATTGATTTAGTTGGTTTCAATGTGCAGATGGCTAGCGGGTTCGATGGAAATCAGGTGTTCGTTCAGAACAGTACTGATATAGCTGGATGGGAGCGATAATGTCGTCTTCCTTAGTCCGATCGGTCGGATGATTCGGAGAGCACGGCCTGCTCGCACGGTCATACCAGTTGAGTAGATCGCGCTTGCATCGCACCACGGGTTCAAGGGATTGGCCGTATCGGCAGGACAGGATGTCTAACGGGATCAATCATTATGAGTTGGCTCTTTCCCTTCTCCTCTACTCCTTCATGCCTAATAATATGGAAAACACGTAAAAGGCTTGAACACTTGGGCTGAAACATTGAGAATCACTACACTGAGGCGTGCATAGAGTGGACGTCGTTGGCTTGGTAGGATTGTGGCTTGAAATGATTTACGCGTTGGATAGTTGGAGCGGTAGTTGGATTATTACATTTGAGGCAGTCGGTTGGATACTTGAGATTATGCTTGAATAAGTTGGAATGATACATTGTGGCAATTGGGAATATCGAGAATTCGGGCGAGCGAACGTGCATCCGTGCGCGAGTATCACTTGGTCGCTTTGTCTTGCAAAGCGAGCAGTTGTGGTTCGAAACCGAACAACTGCATCGGTGTGGGCGTTGTGCCGCTTGATGGGGCATTGTGCCACGAATGGGGCATTGTGCCACTGAAACGGCATTGGGCCATGGGATTTGCTTTGAGCATGGGTGTTGCACCAATTTGGACTCTGTGTTGAGAAGAGGCATCGTGTCTATGAAACACTTGATATTTTGGTGCCTTGGGCAATATGTTGAGGTCGAGATTTGGATATCTTGGTTGGATATGTTGGAAGAATGGTTATGGATATTTGGTTGGATATCGGTTGAACGAGTCTAGGATAGCTTGGTGGGGCAAGAATGTTCGATCCTCTCGTCATACCTACTTGGTGTCTGCATGTCACGGACAACCTGTATTGCACAGGGTTTGGTCTCCTCGAACGGGAGCTCCGGGGCACCGGGACCGTTCGGCCATGGAGTAGACAACTGGGTAACGCATCTTGGGCGCGGTGCCAGCGGTTGGATGCGATCCAGGTGGGTTAGCTACTTAGCGCTGTTTCGAATAGAACCGCATTTGAACAGTCCGATCAAAGTCCTTTATGGCTTGGCCAGTGACTTCATATAGTATAAGTGATGGCTTGTTTTTCTTTTGTTGGTTTGGCTTTCGTGTAGGCGTGGCCACCTTACCTCGGCAAGAGTGTGCACTCGAGATTGGAATATATAAACTTTGGTTGAGGATGGATATTGAGGCGAGACTGATGGTTCGATATGTTATCGCGCAAACGATGGCATTGAGTTAGACGGGTCGGATATACATAACTGCTTGTCGTTTGGTTTGAGATTGAATGCTTGCATGCTTAAACTGCTTTACAGCTTTCCTTAACATGTCATTCATATGCCATGAAACGAATCTAGGATTCAACTAGAAAGATCACCATATAACTGTTGCATTCACTATTTTACTTAGTGTCGGCTTAGACGAGTGGGTTACCCCGCTCACCAGTACGGCTGTGTACTGACCCACGTTTGTGGGCAATATTTCAGGTACGCAGGCGTAGTGACGCTGCTTGGATATACGGGACAAGATGTATGAACTGTAAGTACCTTTGTGGGCTAGAGAAAAGAGCAAGAGCATTTCATCGTCTCCGTGGCATCGCCTTTGTGGCATTGCCTTCGGGGCATTTCATTTGGACCCTATCGTGAGCTTCGCTGCGTATTACTCTGTTGTGTGCTCAGTACACAAAATGGCTTCCGCTGTAACTTGGTTATTTCGATGATAACTTTGGTGTTTAACAATATCGCCTTGTACGAGCGCAACTCCAGGCTAGTACGGCATCACGTCCCGATGAGAACGATTGTCCCGCGGGAGAGCTGCAACGTGGTGATTTCACGTTCAGCAGGGACTATTGAGCTTGCGGGAGATTGGGGCATGACAGCAGAGAGAGAGGCGATGAGCGCATGCTCCGCAGTTGGGCGAGGTGCAGTGGCCTTTTCTACCCACGTTATGCAGGTTTTCAAGTAGTGAGCACCATTATGGTTGGAAGAGGCTACCGAATAAGCAGTGGATGCATGATGTGCGGCCTTTTCTACCCACGTTATGCAGGTCTTCAACAGACCTTTGCTACCCACGTCATGCTCTATGGGGACAGTGTAGTCCTTCTCCGAGGCAAGCAAAGCCCAAGAAGACCCGCATGACGTGGGTAGCAAAGGCCATCGCGCCTCACCCAACCGCAGAACAGGCGCTCCCTTCTCCGAGGCAAGCAAAGCCCAAGAAGACCCGCATGTCCTCGAAGGCCTGTTGGTCAAAGCGGACCACCAGCATCCTTTGAGTGGACTCAAGCTTGGTTGCGTCGGATTGCGCCACAGCTTTCTCATCAGAGAAGAAAGACGTCCCCAGCAGAGTCGACATCTTGTTTGCCATTAAATTAGAAAGTTCTAAGAGAGCTTGATTTAATTAACAAACGAAAAGTGAGTACAAAGAGGTCCTAGGCAGACAATCTAAGTACAAATTTATTTTTTGGAGAGTGGCGATGGAGGGTTAGGAGTATAGATACTCTCTTTACTCCGTGGATAATCCGTTGTAGGAGGAGGAAGCTCTTCTCTCTTGCTTGACTGTAGGTTCACCGATAGCCCGCCTCTTGTATGGGTGTGGTACCCTACTATTTATATTCACCCCTGGGCGTGCATATGTTGGGCCACAAGGATGCTGGAGGGTGCCACGTGTCCCTTCTTAACAGGGTGCAGCTATAACCGTGAGCAGGCCAAGCTGCCACGCGGGCGCTTATTAGGATTTTCCACTACTAAAGATCTGGGTGGTTCTCGTCCTTTGTGGGCGTGACTCGGTCAGCTTGACACATAGTCCGCACTTGGTTGGAGAGAATCACTCTTGTCATAACAACAATATTTGGTCTTCATGGAATCTAAAACACATGTGGCCAAAGACGCATGGGACACATGGAGTCTGGGACGAATGGGACCAGAGACGCATGGAACATATGGAGCCTGGGACGCATGGAATACATGGAGTCTGGAAAGCATGGGTCCAGAGACGCATGAAACGCATGGAGTCAGGAAAGCATGGGGCCAGAGACGCATGGGACCGCTTGGAGCCAGAGACGCATGGTATGCATAGAGTCTGGGATGTATGGGGCCAGTTGTGTTATACAAGTGGCACTACACATCCATCGAGAGTGAAGTTCTGTGCTGACATGAGACTTTTATCGTTTAGTGTGTTCACGTCTTTTGAGGTATTCAGAAAATTAGTTTTGTCATAATTCTGTGTCAGAGACGATCCTGTTGACGGGATGCCATGTTAGGTCCTTCTGCGGCCAAGCTGCTTTGGCTAATTGGGACGCATGGATGTCGTCTTTCTTGGCCACAGGGATACTCTGCGTCCTGATCTCTTCTAAGTTTTTGTTTTGGGGCGCAGGGTTGCATGGATGCATATTTTTCATGCTTCTACGGTATAGACTATGATGAGATATTTGCTCCAGTCGCAAAGATGAGCACTGTGCAAGTGTTGGTGTCATGTGCTACCAACTTTAATTGGCAACTACATTAGCTAGATGTCAAGAACGTCTTTTTGTACGAGAATCTCCAGGATGAGGTGTATATGGAGATTCCACCAGGCTTTGCTAATTCAGAAGCAACAAAAAAGGTATGCAAATTGAAAAAGTTTTTGTATGGGCTAAAACAATCTCTGAGAGCATGGTTTGATAGATTCAGGCTAGTAGTCTATGGTATGAGGTATAGGCAGTGCAATGGAGATTATACTATATTTTACAGGCACTCCAAGACTCGTTTCACTGTTCGTGTAGTCTATGTTGATGATATTGTAATTACTGGAGACGATACTGAGGAGATCCTACGGCTGAAGAAAAGGCTTGGAGAGGAATTTGAAGTTAAGGATCTGGGGCAGTTGAAGTACTTCCTCGGAATTGAAATTGTAAGATCATGAAAGGGTATAGTACTTTCTCATTGAAAGTACGTTCTGGACCCTTTTCAGAAACATGAATGCTGGGTTGTAGGGTTGCTTCTACTCCTATCGAGCAGAATCACAAGTTGTGTGCTGAGGGTGATGATCCGGTGAGTAAAGAGCAATATCAAAGATTAGTTGGTCGGCTCATATATCTCTGTCATACGAGACCTGATATTACTTATGTCGTGAGTGTGGTGAGTAGATATATTCATGATCTCAGAGAGCAGCATATGGAGGCAGTTCACAGAATTCTCAGGTATGTTAAAGGAAACCCAGGAAAGGGGTTATGGTTCCGAAGTTCTGGACATCTGAGAGTTGAAGGCTACTGTGATACCGATTGGACGGGTTGTATGGAAGATCGCAGGTCCACTACAGGTTACTGTATTTTTGTTGGAGGCAATCTTGTATCTTGGCGCAGCAAGAAGCAAGATGGCTAGGTCTACAACCGAGGTCGAGTACAGGGCTATGGCAGTTAGCATATGCGAGATGATGTGGGTGAAGAGCTTGTTGGCTGAGATGCGTTTGTTTATAGGAGACTCCCTGAAACTTTGGTGTGACAACAAATCAACAATTGATATTGCAAACAATCCAGTTCAGCAAGATCGCACCAAACATGTAGAGATTGATCGGTTCTTCATTAAGGAGCAGTTGTAGAATTTTTTTGACTTTGATCTATGTGAAATCAACGGAGCAGTTAGTGGATTATTTAACTAAAGGTTTAGGTCATAGAGATGATTGATATCTATCGCCCATCTTGAGGGGGAGTGTTGAGTTATGGGAGACTTATTTAGTCCCACATCGGATAAAAAATAAGGATGAGGCTAGCCTCCTCCTATATATATGTACCCCCTCTATTGGAAGTAAATCAATCTATTATTTTCTCTCTACATTCAGAAACCATAGCAGTCAGTCTCAGCTTCTCCTCTCTTATAAACAAAGCTTTGAAAAACACAAAATAAATGGATAAATCATTGAAAAGAATAAAATCAATAGGCAGCGGGCAGGAGATGGGACTTAACCGCTACTGCCTCTGTTAGGACTTTGATAAAGGCACTACAAAAAAACTCGAGGCTAGCCCAGTTTTTTTATCAATGTTTACAATTTTGCCACTCTCCAAAATGACTCGGGGCTGCCCACTCCCAAATGATTTTTTTTTTCAAGACTGTCAAAATTTTGACAGTTCTACCAATAGTATTAATTGTCAAATTTTGATAGTTCTACCAATTGGTAGGACTGTCAAAATTTGACAGTTCTAAAAAAATATGTTGATTCTTTAGGACTTTCAAAATTTTGAAGGACTGTCAAAATTTTGACAGTACATAGGGAGGAGTGTCTGCGCGAGGCGAGGAGGTGGTCGACGGAGTGGAGGTTGGAAAGCTGGGAGGTGAGGAGGGAGAGGAGGCGGCGGGGGTCGGAGATGGCGCGGCGGACGGAGATGGAGTGGGAGGAGAGGTGGGAGAGGGAGAGGAGGAGGGAGTCGTGGCGGAGGAGGACCTCGTCGCGGAGGTGGCGGCGGATGGAGTTCTAGAAGTACGACGCGGGAGGCGGCAGAGCCGGAGGAGAGGACGGCAGAGTCGAAGGAGGGGGAGAGGATGGCCGAGAAGATAGGGTCGTCGGCGAGGACCTCGAGCGGCGATGGGGGAGGCGGCGGGAGGAGGAGAGGGTGGGTGTGGGGGAGAAGCAGGAGCCGACGGAGGGAGGTGGGTGTGGGGGAGGAGGGAGGAGGAGAGGGTGGACAGCCTTGAGTAAGATTTGAGCTAGTATGAATAAAATATCTTCGTTAATGGACTAATATCAATACTGAACTAGTTCCGAGTTTTCTTTTGTACTGCCTTTATCAAAGGCTCTCTGTTATCCACATAACAACATAAAACTTGCAGTTTTCTGAGAACACCCCCAAAGAAATTCTCACGTAAAGATTGAGCTTAGAGCCTCTGCAGTTTACTCAGATGCTCCAGAAGAGAAGTAGCCTTTCGCTTGGCTCTGTCTGTACCACTTGTTGACAGATCAGTTAACGGGATTACAGCACCCAACCTCCCGATACAAGCGAGGTTCTCAGAGTCTTTCTTGCAAACTGCCAGCAATATAGCCGCGGCGTTCTCCTTGTTCCGAGGCTGACTGGTCCTTAACAGGTCGATCAGAACCGGGATTGTGTTAGCCTTGGCTATAGCCACCTTCCCTTCCTGGTGGCTCACTAGAACCGACAATATGGTCAGTGCTTCATCCACCATACCACTGCTCGAAGACTCCTTGAGCATTTGAAGCAGCGGCTTCAAAATCCCCGTCCTCAACGCACGAGACTTGTTGCCCTGATAGATGCACAGGTTGAAAAGAGCTGTTGCAGCATCCTTTTTCCCTCTTGGACTCCCACAATGGAGCAACTCTACTAAACACTCGATAGCACCTGGCGTTCCTCCTATGGTTATCTTGTTCTCGTCGTTAAGAGAGAGGCTAAAAATGGCTGCCGCAGCATTCTCTCTTGCTTCCATGCTTCCCTTCCTTAGCACTTGAATGATTGAAGTAATGGCTCCTGCAAGCATTATTAACTCCTTGTTGTTGTCATATATAGAGAGGTTTAGGATGGAAGTTACTGCATTCTCTTGCGTCTTTGGGTCATCCACTGTTAAGAGACTGACAATAGCTGGGATGGCTCCTGCTTCCGCTAGTAGTATTCTGTTGTTCGTGTTCCTCTTTGCCAGGGATCGAATTTCAGCAGCGGCGGATCTCCGCTCCTCCAAGGACCTACTGGTGAGATTACGAACTAGTGCATTGAATGTAGCTCTGTCCTCACCAAGATCGTGGTAGGATCCATCGCTCTTTCTTATCCGTCTGCTAAGTGATTGGCGAGGCTGCTCAATCTTGTGAGTTTCACACCACTGATTTATTAGGCTTCTCAGGACGTAGTTAGGAGTTAGTGCAAGGTTTTGAAGCTTCTGCTGAGTCTTTGGGCATGTACGATGACCACAATCTATCCACCTCTGAATAAATGATCTTTCATATGTCTGCAATCAAACCAGTAGATAAGTCGATACTCGTATTTCTCCATAGTAACTTTGCATTGTGGTGGGTGGTTAAAGAGTAGTGGATCTCCCATTTGTACCCCCCCCCCCCCCCCCCCCCCCCAAAAAAAAAAAAAAAAAAAAAGGATTACTCTTTTAATGTACCAATTTGTACTAAAAAGGCTGCCTGCATCTTGACCCTATCCAAACCTTGAATAAGCATAAACCTCGTGGAACTGAGACACCCTTTTTATGCATACTTATAGGCCAAGACTAGTAGAACTTTACTACTTTGTCCCATAATATGAATATTAGTGTCTTTCATCATCCATGTGAATATCAGAAAATTGTGAGTCAATTTTATATACAGCAGCCTTTAGTAAACCTTAGTTTACTTCTTGAATTAGAATCTAGGGTATTGGTAGTGCATGACAAACATAATTATATGCTTTAAAATGGCTTTATACCCAAATAACTATAGAGAGAGAAAGTCCAAAGAAGAGAAGTTCAAAGGAGATATGCAAGCTATAAAATAAAGTATATGTAGAATGATATGCAGTGTCACTCTTTTCACTCTCTGGCTTGTGTCATAAAGATCAATATAGCAGAGTATCATCATACCTCTTCGTCTAATAGGGAAATTGAGGGCTCCCCTCTATAAACTGCATGACTAAATGAGAGGTTTATCTAACTATTAACTGGCCTTTTAGGTTTTATGATACACAAGGACAACAAATTGATGTCAAATTGAGATCCGATCATAAATTTTTATGATTCTTTCAAGGAGCTTTATCATTTTCCGTAGTTCATAACCCGACCTCATTCTGACGAGGAGGCTAGGATGAGTGATGAAGATGAGTAATCTAAAAAATATGCACCTGTCCTGTGGAGACAATAACAGGATCCCTCATTAGCTCCAGAGATATTGGGCAACGGAAATCCTCGGGAATCAACAATGGATCATAAGCATTTTTAGCTTCTTCTGTAGTCTTGATTGTTTTCTTTGGCTTGATCTCAGCACCTGCACCTTTACCAGTATCAGTAATTCCTAACTTCTCAAGCCTATCGATCAAGTTGGATGTGATTTTCTCTGCATCATGCTTAGATTTTCCATTTACTTCTGCAACCAGTATAACAATGTCCTTGACATCATGGTCAGGATGATCAACATTGCCTGAATTCTCAATCAGCAATGATCTAGACCGGGTTGATGATTCCCTTATAAGTTCTTTGATGTGTGAGCGGTTCAATATTTGGTAAATTTCTTGAAAGATGGACATGTTGGGGGTTCCATTCTTTTCAGTTGCTCTTTTTAGCTGTGTGCGCACCAGCTCAACCTAAGGTACCAGTCATTTTAGTATGATGTAAGTTCTCTCGCAAGGTAAAATCATTACGCTCAACCTAAGGTACCAGTCATTTTAGTATGATGTAAGTTCTCTCGCAAGGTAAAATCATTACATACTAGGGAAACCAGATGCAAGTTCTCATACCTGTTCTTGGACTTCATCAGATATCTCAAAATACTCATAAGGTAGGTTTCCGAGGACCTTCTCAAGCTGCCATGTCACATACTGCAACTGGACAGCAATATTTCCACCTGACTGATTCTTGTTAAAACAACAGATGGGTTAAATTAGAAAGGATTGATTCGTTTGAAGTAGGCAGATATGCCAGGATTCTATTAGAGCACAAGGACTCACCTCTAGAAGCAACTCAATTGCTAGAGTTTCATGTGTTTTTACTTTCGACGAGCAAGTAAAAGGAAACTAAATTGTATTAATGGCATGTAACTTTGCTAATAATATATATGAACAGGGTGTAAACCTCATCTCAATATGCTTGAGTTTTGAATCAAGATCATGCTAAGACATAACACTCATCAGTATATAATGATTTTCCAACATATTGTAATCTAAAGAAACACTAGTTAGTTCAGCTTGACATAATTCAAATCTTGTGTTGGTACAGATAACTTGACACTACCATCACTCATATAATGGTAAATATGTCCTAGAAATATACAATGTGCAAACTGCATGATCATTCATATCAAGGTGACTTAAGGGTGATGTCATAAGTCATCGATGTGCAAAAACATGGATTCATTGGCATGTAAGACAAATATATAGAAGATAACGTCAACATCACAAAAATCAACATCAATTCTTCAATCCACCATAGTATATCAGTACCAACAGTTCAAATGGGTGTTTTCGTCCTTGGAATATTTGATAACTACATTAGAATATCAAAGTACATATTTTACATTGAGAAATATGGTAATATAATAATAATTGCAAACTCAGTATTCTCATGCCAAAGACAAAAAGAACAAAAAAATTGAGAGCACACATTTTTCACCTGGAAATCAAATGAATGATAGCAAGCTTCTCACATGGTTGAATAACTACTATACTAACGTTCGTAGCAAACTTAAGAGAACAAAAAGGGAAGGATAAATCAAGACACAAGTCATAATCCCTGTTACACTGTGCTCGTCATAGTCCTGTGGATTGTGGACCATCTTGTAGCCAATATATAACTGGTAACAACAGCTGTAACCAACATTTTCAGATAAACCCCCTCCTAATTATCTGATGGTTTTGAACAATGTTGATACTTGATAGAAAATATATCTCAGCAGATATATATTGCAGTAAGCATTTCCATCCAGCAGTAACTGATATGTTACTGATGGTCCCTAACTTCTTGTCATAAAATAGGCATCTCAGCTGATAGTTGCAATAGAAGTAAGACATCTCTGCAGATTTAATGTTTGCCTCGGAATCAAACTCAAATTTGTGCTCTTGAAATTAATATTTTTTTGTTTGGGTTGGTCTCGGTTTAGCTTTGAACAACCACCAAGTTTCCAAAACGGACTTAGACAATATAGTTGGTATAGGAAGGAAAAGTTGCAACGAAAACCTGACGGCTGGGTGTGAAATATAGTTGATAACCAATAGATTGTTTTCAAGTTATAGGGTTGGATTTCAAAAGTAAACCCGAATTAGATAATTTTGTCATTCAGCCCAGGGAGGGAAATCTAATTTCTCCCTCACATTAAATTTCCTTCGAATTCCATCTCATTCCATTTTCTAGAAACATTTAGTTCAAGTTTCGCACCCACACCACCACTACATACAACTCCTAGCTCTGCCACTGATTGGCAAAGTGGAAGGCCTAGATCCGTGATGAGCTCTTGGAAGGGAAACGAGCACAACACTAAAGCATAGGTACCAAGATTCAAGGGCGATCATGCAAGACCAGAAGGATCAGCGAGAGACTGAAAGCTAACAGTGATGAGCACAACATTATCCAAAATTTGAGGCAATCATACAACACTTTGAGGGACAAGTTTCAATTGATATGCCTAATGGTGTCCACCCTAATATTCCCCCAGATTAGCGATACAAGGTGAGATAACAAGCTAAAATAACAAGTGTGACGAATTCTTGTCTTTGACCACTCGGACCCATATTCACCCTTTTAGTCGGATGTAGTTTCTAACAAGCTTGGACTTCCATATCCCCTACAACATTCGGCCGAGACTTCAACACCCATCAGTCTCCTCGCCGACTGCTTGGGCATGATCGATACAAGTTCATCATGGCAAATTTATCCTTCTTCTTGTGACCACTCTCTGAATACTAGTATCATGGTATAAGTTCGAATTGCTTTTTGAGAAATCAATCCACGAGGTAGGTTAGTTTCTAGCTACAGCAGCAAGCTTGTAACTCTCTGAATACTAGTATCATGGTATAAGTTCGAATTGCCTTTTGAGAAATCAATCCACGAGGTAGGTTAGTTTCTAGCTACAGCAGCAAGTCTCGTTGGAGTTGGTATTCTTGTTTTCCATTAACAATGTGCTATATGCAGTAATAGTTATTTCTGTTACAATAATTTACAGAAAATTTGCTACAACGATAATATATTTACTTAAATTAGTCAAATCGAAAAAAATTTAAAGAAACGAAACATTCCGCGAGAACCTCTGTGCCTCTAGCAGAAATAGAGCACCCCGATTTTTTTGGTTTAGTTTATTGTTTGGTTTAGTTGGTTTAGTTTGGTTTAGTTGGTTAAACCGCCTTCAAACCAATCAACCAAACTAAACCACCCAAGAAATAGGGGTTGTGGATTTTTTAGTAATTTATGGATAAAAAACACACATCCCTCCTATTTCTTGGTGGTTTAATTTGGAATAAAAAAACCAATCAAACCCCCCTTCCTTTTCCATTTCTTTGGAGGTTTAGTTTGGGCAATTGGTTTGTAGGCCGGTTTAACCAAACAATAAACTAAACAAAAATAAATAAATAAATCGGGATGCTCAGTCTCCGCAAGAGACTATAGCTGAATTTCGAATGTTTACTTTTTTTCAAAAAAAATCAAATTTGTTTCGTTTTGCCTGATTTAAATAAATTTATTATCGTTGTTGCGAATTTTCTGAATCATTTATGTCATATCAACCAAAATATGGGCTATTTGATTTTACCCCCATTTAGATTAGATATATTGATATTACCCTATGTTAGATCAAATGTTAAGAATATCTTCCTGAAAGTGTCGTTAAAAACTCATTAACGACACTTTTAACGATACTTTCAAAAAATTTAACGACACTTTCAGAAGGCATTATCAACTTTTGATCTAACAGAGGTAAAATCAAATAGCCCACCAAAAGATATCAGCTATGCAAACAATTTCCCATTAATTAATCAATCAAGTGAATTGAGCAATTCTTGAAAGAACCAATCTAAGACTGGACTCACCGAAGAATTACGGGAAAGGAACCTCTTGGCAGCCTCCAGAGCCAGTTTCAGATCGCCCAAGCTCGAGAGCGGAGAGACCGAAGACGACGCCGCCGAAGAGACCGAAGCCTTGCTCTTCTCCCCTCTCCTCCGCCGCGTAAAGCCCACAATCTCCTCGACCAAGTGGGACAGCAGCGACACCTTCCTGCACAGGCCGGAGCACTCCGCCCTGAGCGGCCCCGGCGGCAGCTTCGCCCCCGCGGAGGAGACGTGCCGCACCAGCTCCGCCACGGCCTCGGCCTCGGCCAGCCGCTCTACGTCCGAGACGGAAGAGGCCATCGGACTGTGCTGGAGGGGACGAGGGGAGGAGAAGGAGAGGAAGCGGCAGCAGCAGATGAAGTTGAAGCCAATGTCAACGTCATAGATTGGGAGGAAAGAGCGAGGTGGTTGATAATGGAAATTGCCAGATTCTTGCTGAATAAACAATGGCAGGAATTACAGTTGGAATTTGGAGCCACGACGAGGAGGGAGGAGGAGGAGAAGAAGGAACCGAGGAACGATGTAAATAAATAAATAATAATAAACAAGAAATGATTGAATGAAAAAGAAGGATAAGGACAAGGACAAGGACAAGGAAGTGAATATGCATTATTATTACAACTAATTTGGAGTTCACTCCTTGGGAAAAGCCGAAGATAGCAACACAACGAGACTATGGGTCCCACTTGGCTGGTCCAATGTCGGGTCCGGTTCTGATTGTATCCCTGTGTTTTCACTATTTGCAGTTAGTACTAGTACTTCTTTTCTTTGTGCAGTTATTAAATATTTGTTTTTGAGTATCAACAATGTTAAGTTTACTACCAAAATGCTTACAACCTTTTTACAACTCTATCTTCTCCTGTTATATGAATCACATCCGGTTCTACCTCTCCCTCCAATGAACGACTAACACGTGACATTTCTGTCATGTGGCGATCATCCGAACAGCCACCGGATTGTCCCTCTTTCAATGGACGACCGTCACTTGATCATCACGTGACGGTTATAAGAGGATTGTAGACATTTGGTTGTAGTCATAGCATAGCCCTTTGAGTATATGTACTTTGTCAGTGCAGTGCACGTGAACATCTCTATTTGATCAAAGTCAAAGATGTCGAACCAAAGATGGTGAATTGCGGAGCTTGGATCTCTTAACCTGGTGACGTGTGTTCGAATCATTATTTGGTTAAGACAATCAAAATTAAAGATGCTCGAACCACATATAGTGATAGTCCATCCTGTGTGGCGTGTATCGTATTATGCCCAAATTAGAGCTTCTAACATATGATTTAGGTCCTCAACAAATATTAAGAATATTTCTATCCGCATACGCTTCAGCTAAAGCTTCAGCTTCAGCTTCAGCTTCAGGTAATGGGCTGTTTAGATCTTCGAAGTGAATAGCAGTGCAAAAGTGAATCAAAATTTTGACTGCACATCTCTTATATACACATTTGTTTCTACTTCTTTTGTTTGAATGGTTTGGAGAAATAGAGTTTAAAAATTATAAATTTTTAAATCTTTTATTAGACAAATTTATTATTATTTAATTAATTTTAAAATTATTATTATCATTATTATTATTATTATTATTATTATTATTTAATTTTTCTTTCTCTCTTCTCTTTTTTTATTCTCCAAATTATCTCGCTCGTGTGTAAGAGAGATCTCTCCCAACACCTCCCCAGTAACATCATCTCGAGCCTCATCACCGTCGCCGCCACTCCCCTCTTTCCATCGCAGCCACCACCACCAGATCCTCCGTCGCCATTGCCGCCATCACCACCTCTCCTCAGTCTCATCTTTCTTCTCTAAATCCAACATTCTCTCTCTCTCTCTCTCTCTCTCTCTCTCTCTCTCTCTCGGGGTCTCCTCTCAAGGCCAATATCTACCACCACTTTTGCGTCACTTCGTCAAAGCGAAATCGGTCTTTTTCTCTCTCTTATCATGTTAATAATTCTCGATGTTTAGCTATCACATGCTTCTCTTACACACCACCCTATTGTACTACCTTTCCTTGAAGGTTATAGCCTTATCTTCAGGCGTGTACACCCTTGGTAATCCTAAGGCTCACCAGCAGTCTTTGGACTGGTGCATGCCATCATTTCTAATTAGTTCATTTTTCTTGAACAGTCCTTTGTGTTAGGGACCTAATAGTTATTTCCATTGCGGATTATAGACTGTATGTAGTACCCCGCTTATGGAGGTAGCACCTTATTGGCATGTCGATAGTATAACGCAGTCAATATTGGATTATTTGAAAAAATATTTTGACATTTAATCGATCGGGACAAATGTATTAAGATCATATCCTATTCATGGATTAGTTTCTGTTGGAATAAGTCCAAAATACAGTAAATCGTGTCTTGGAGAATGAACTCTATATAAGAATTAATTTCTATACCTTTTTATTATTATTTTCGTTGGCTGTTTTTGCTACTTAATTTTGATGAATGTGTTTCCGTTGTTGTTTTCAATAAATAATTTTACTGTTCGCTTTTTATCGATTCATGCATTCATTTTAGAATTCTGAGAGAAAAAGAGCAAAATTAAAACAGTATTGATCAAATATTGGTGCCATTGCAGGATGATGCATAACGGAAGCTTGATCATTGCGAAGTAATTATTATTCTCTCGACAATCCTCTAATCGATGGGTACTTTTGGCCTTTATTTCATTTTCTTCATGCCTTAATAAAAGAGTTCTCTTTGTTCACTTGTAACGCCCTTAGGAGAGATGATGCCTTGGTAAAAGTAAAAGTAAAAGTAAAAGATAAAAGATAAAAGATAAAAGATAAAAGGTAAAAGAAACCACATGTATGTTGTTATTGCTAACGATTGAAACACTGGAACTGTAAACTGTCAGTACATCTATGTATGGAAATAATATAGTATGAGCTTTTGTATGAAAAGTGGTATGGATATGGATTAGTACCATAGAATAGTTGGATATGGTTTATATCCCTTATAGCATAAATAATACCTCACAAGAAAGTTTCAACTAGTCCAACAATTTTTCGATACCCTAAAATTGTTCAAGCGACTCCATGTACTTGTGAATGAGAGGTTAGTACACTGGGGAATGTATTGATGAATGGGTCCAACCCAACTCCCATAAACCAACACAATAATCGTGTGAGCATACAATTTTATTATTGTGACATTTCTACTTGGAACTAGGTTTATTAACAATTTATAATCAACATTACAAGATGTAATATAAAAATTATCACTTAAACAATGATATCTTATCCATATCCTTACATGTTTATCAATGCAAACAAGGATTAGATATGTCATAAATTAAATATCATAAGGACCGTTCCTGCATTATATTTCTTAAGCATGAAAAAAAGTTGTCATTAATATCCAACCTAACTATATGACAGTTACTGGTGATACACAATTTTGGACTATCTACGATATGTCATAAATAAGGCATATGTGCCTATTCTCCTGGCCGAGAGAATACGCTATCCTTATTTCCAACTAGGCTGATATTGTTTCATTATCATGGATACCGTTCGAGATCAAATCAAACATTTTGCAAGTTGTCCATAATCATGCAAGTTCGTATGCCCTAAACATAGTATACATGGTAATAAAAATTTAAAGTAAACACAATGCTATCTTTACTTGTATAATAGTTCATTCTCGCAATATGAGTAATTTCCATTTGATGTTTCGTTTGGCGACGCATTGGTCCCAAACCATTCCAACTATTCCATGGTATCACACCACATACATCACATTTTCTCCACGAAAACTCGAGTACAACAATATCAAACACCCATTCGAGGGTCAGATGCTTCATCTTCGTGCATAAATGCACAACAGTTTATTGATCCAATATTTCAATTAACCATAATTATTTAAATAATTTTTTTAATCTAATTTCTTAAAACATTATCAATACCATACAAATGAAGCGAATAATTTTTTTTATTAAGTGTGAAGATAAAGAAAAGAAGGATCAATATCACTCACAGTGAAGGATAGCTTTTTGTCCCGGTCACGTAGATACCGAACGATTTCCCAATGAGATAATTTGATGTGATGTACGATCTTATTAATTGGTATAACCATACAAGCGAGTCATGTTCCATAAACCATCAAATCTGACAAAATTAAGCAAGTTTGCATCACTGCTTAAATTCTATAATTTCTCACATGTATCAAATCCACTAACTTATTCATGCCAACCATCCAACACAATGCCTCCATGTGGAGCGGAACATTACAGAACACCTGCTATAAGGAGGTTAACCTTTCTTTAGGACCGTTAGAGGGGGTGAATAGGATAATAAAAGCTAGGCAACATGATAAGCAATAATAATAAATAATTAAAAGAAATATGCAATAAATCAAACACTCGATGTATTCTACTATCATTCTCGAGGGCAATTCAGTCCCGAAACTCATTTTGACTTTAATCCACAATTATAGAAAATAGTACAACACGATATTTGGTCTGAAGGCTCGTCAACTTCTTACACATGGAATTTGATCTGAAGGCTCTTCAAGTTCTTCTTTAGAAAAGAAAGGGTTTAGATCTTCAAGAACACTTAGAAAATCAAAGTTACAAATCATTAATACTCTAACACTAATTTGTAGATGGTAAATGAAATCTTGGTAGAGTGTAATGGAATTGGCCTTTGGTTGTTGGAAAAATTTAAAGCTCAAAGGGATAGCTTTGAATGAAGGGGTTCAAAACTTTAAATACAAAGCCAAAGAAAATAAGCATTTAATGAAAATTTTAGTCCGTGGATAGTAATACCGCAGTATACTACTGGTATACTGCCTGCAATAATAAAGGCTATATTTATAACCGTTGGATAGCATTTAATACATAGAGTCCACCAATTTGATTGCATTTAATGCACCAAATTTCATAAAAGGTATATCGCCGGTATATTGTGGTATATCGTCGATATATCATTTTTTATAGATAAATACTTATGGTATATCCATCGGTATACTGCGATGTACATGTACCGTTTCCCTCAACCAAAAAATTTATGGAATTGAGCGGTATATCCGACGGTATACTGCGGTATACCGTTCTGTAGACCAAAGTTTTCCTGGATGATTTTCTAGTCTAGCTTTCAGTTTGGCCAACTATTTTTTGTGTTTACAAGTTTTCTATGACACTTTACACACTCTTGATGGACTATAGCAGGTGCAGGCTTGTCTTGTCTTGAATCTTGAAACTTGTTTGTAGCATGATAGAATTTGACACGATAATTCCTAAAGTAGTTCGTAGTAACTTGCGCTTTATCAAATTCGAGATTTCTGCATTGAGGAGGTAGACTAAAATAGTACAAATAGACAATTATTTAAATCACCAAAATCAATACAAAGAATGTGCCAACACTTTTTTGTCCCAATGAGCGCTACTTTCGCTCACCTGCCCCTCCCGACATTGATGATAGATCCCATGGATTGTCGTATCCGATTCTCTATTGGATTTGATCTATTTCATTCTTGAAGAATGGAACTTGATAGTGTGCACGTCCCCGTACCGATTCTCCTCTGACCACAACTCTTTGGTTCTAGGCTGACCATGTTTTGTGGCAAACTTTACCTTATTTTGTAAGACATATCCAAACAAACTTCCCCCCTCCCCCAACACCCCCTCCCTCCCTCCCTCCCTCCCTCCCTTCGAAGCCTCATCTGTTTTCTTCCTCCCTTCCTCCCTTCGAAGCCTTATACATTTTTTTCGCCATCGTTCCACTGTGGACCATTCATCCCACGTCACCCCATCATATGACTCCTCAAGTTGGTTGCCTTCTCTGTCGACCCAATCACCTCTCAAAATCTTAGATAGCCTGGTTCCTCCAAATAGCAAATATCTCTGAAACAAATCAACAATATTGGTTTTTATTAATGGATGATATAAAAAGTCTTACAACTATGAATATATATAGTGGGAGAACGGATTCATGTCCGTATAGGAGTAGGAGAACAAATATGTATCCATATAGGAGAAAAATCTAATCCTAAATCTAATTAATATCTAATTCTAACTATAATTAATCTTAACACCCCCCTTCAAACTCATGGTGGGTCAAACAATATGAGTTTGACCAATAGAAACTGAAATCACGGTGTGGGATGTGACTTTGTAAAAAAATCTGCCAGATGATCAACTGAAGTCACAATAGTGCCTTTCAAAAAATGCTGACGAACGAAGTGACAATCAATCTCAATATGCTTTGTCCGTTCATAAAAAATTGGATTATTTGCAATCTGTATAGCACTCTTGTTGTCACATGAAGAGGTGTAGGTCCTGTAGGAGCAATGCATGTATCAGAGAGCAGTCTACGTACATAAAATATCTCCCTGGTGGTGGCAGTCATAGCTCTATACTCTGCCTCAGTAGAAGAACATACAATAACTTCTTGTTTCTTACTTCGCCATTAGATCAACAAATCACCAAGAAACAAACAAAATCTTGTAGTAGATTATCTGGTGGTCGGATCTCCTACCTAATCTGTATCCAAAAATGCTTGAAACTCTATAGTAGATGTAGAAGACATAAATAATGAGTGCGTAATGGAACTCTGAAGATATCGGAGAATCTAGAGTAATGCACTATAATGAGCTGATCGAGGCACGAAAACGAACTGACTAACAATACAAACTGTATGAGAAATATTTAGCCTGGTCAAAAAGAGATACATAAGTTGACCCACTAGCCACCTGTAGCGAGTAGGATCTGTGAGAGGCTCATAATATGTGGGACAAAGATTCACATGAAGCTCTAAAGGAGTATCAACTGTGCGACTATCTGATAGACCAGCAGACGAAATAATCTTCGAAGTATATTTCTGTTGAGAAACAAGTATCCCTCTCTTACCTTGGGCAATCTTGTTATGCCCCGCTACCAAAATATCGAGTAAATACGGGGACAGACATGGCCAACTCACCTATATAAGGTATAGAACGTCGTACGGCAGTCACGATTGTCAATCATGTTGGGTATCCTAGCATGTAATACAATCTATGGCCTAAATCTGATCTCATATCCACAAGAAACCACAATGAAACAAGCAGCAAGAATGATATCAACTAGAAATCATGCAAGACCAAACGGTCAAAATACTAATGATAATCAGGAAGTCTACAGTAAGAAAAGATATAGATGAGAGTACCTTCCCTACACAGTTTCCAACATGATCTGGAAACTGAAGCGTATCCTCCAAGCCTGGTCTGGAAGATCCATAGGGTCGGTCAAAAAAAATCTGGGAACAATCCAGGGTTGGTCAGGACAACCGCAACAAGTACCAGAAAGGAAGGCTCAAGGACGCATGAATTAAACCCAATAAGAAACAGTATAAAATATATAATAACTGCAATAATCAGGGTAAAGGAATCGTGCGGTACTAACGCAAGATTTCAGAATATAAGACATCACTCAGCAACTAATGTATGTAAGAAACCAACAGTCAATGACAAGCATCCTATCATCCACTAATGCCTGCGTCTTCTACTGAGATTCGTACTCTGTCATCAGATCAGTAATCCACCCCTACACCAAACAACGACAAGGGGATGAATCACTGGACCTGGACAACTACGTAACAGTCGACTAGCAAGCAACATACCATACAATTATATAAATAAACGGCCAATTAAATACCTACGGCTTGCTAGATGAAGTCTGGGTCACCCCTGTAATGCAATATATAGTAGAATCCTCAGATCGTGCTATGATCGAGCAGGGCTAGCCAAACCAATAATAATATCGCATAGCACGTAGAGTATGTACCCATCTCTCATAAGGCCACCGTGCTAAGATCACATAGAATGTATAGTACATATAGTAATTAGATACTGTACTCCACTAGTGCGGATGATACACAGTATCCATGGGGACCAGCCTTGCACTACAATGAGTGGCCCGCATGTCACGCCCTAATTTTTGCTAAATCGATAATCTTCCCCCGGGCGTGATGTCGTGCACGCGTAAGGCGCGCGTGCACAAGGTCTAGGCATAATGATATACTTTAGAACAAATGCAACAGAGTACGCAAATAAGATAGCACACATTGAGATATAAAAAAGTTCTCTTTATTGATAATGAA
The DNA here is from genome assembly GCA_036927795.1 of Iris macrosiphon. NCBI lineage: Eukaryota > Viridiplantae > Streptophyta > Magnoliopsida > Asparagales > Iridaceae > Iris > Iris macrosiphon. The sequence continues at coordinate 134,361,534 of JAYESA010000003.1, forward strand.
CATCTAGTTACAGACTCTTAACCCAAAAGTAATAAAAATGTCGCACGGGCTTACAACTTGGACGCAAAATGAGATAGCAGATCCATACATTATATCCTTACTAATATTTCAAAATGCGTAAACCACCTTGCGTGTGAGTTAGCACCATCGCCTAGGAGATTCAAAAGATAAGTGCGGGCTCCTTGTGATTATGTACTTGAGCTCCAAAAGTCACAAAATATTAATACATCAGATCAGTGGAGGGTTGGGGGAAGCTTCAGCTCCTCACCGCGTCGCCTCAGCTCGGGGAACCTGCCACAACGAGGGTCAGTAATTCGAAAAGTACCAGTGAGGGCGAGCTAACCCAATATACCAAAGTCGACATCGTATTCATGTAAACATGCAATATTATTATGTGATATTTCTATCTTGCCCAAGTTCAATTCTTTATATACGATGAAAGAGAATGACATAACAAAATATGCCACCGTTCGGTGACTTTACCTGAACCGTCTGAACCGCCTGTACAAAACTTACCATGACCTTCCCTGCCACGAAGATATAGTTAGTCTGCACAGTTTAAATATACATAATGCATCACTTGGTCGGACGAGAGATGGGTCAGATGCCATTCCGCTTCGGGTAGCTAGTGTAACGCCCCGCTCCGAACGATTACATATGGAATACTTGCTACTTCGACTCGGTTGAGAATCGAGTCTCGGGGAAAACTTACCGCCAAATCAACACGGACGAAGTACAATAAAACATTCCAATTGATGGAACGACTTCTAATGAAATTAGTCCAAGAGTTTTCGTTGGTTGCTTTGCTTCTTGGTTTTGTGTTGCTTTATGTTTTGAGTTGCTTTCGATGACTTGGTTTTCATGATTTTGCTTTCTCGCTTGCGCGTTCTTTTTGAATCGTAAGGGAAAGAGATTGAAGTATGCTAACCAAGAATTGTTGCATTTTCAGGACGTATAACCAAAGAGTGAACGTCGCTTAATGCTTCCCCATCCTCTCGTTCGATTCATTCGGTGAGTAGCTTAGGCCCTTCGATGAATCCTTTAGTCTGCATGCCTAATAAAGAATCTCTAGTTCACTTGAAATATGTTGCCTCACTAAAAAGATAAGCTAAAAGAGAAAGAAAAGTATTGCATGCTTCAAGTATAAAACTGCTACCTCACTAGTTACATATTGAATGCTTATCTGTCCCTTATGTACTATGCATGGAGAATTATTGCTGGAAACATCTAGACTTGATCTAAAAAACGAGAAGGAGAGATAGACTTGCTTGTTTATTGTTCATCAGTTGCATGATAGCATATTTTTTGATAGGATCTTGTATTTCATGCATTTGGTCAGGACAACTTGTGCACAAGGATTATCTCTCGAGCGGTCCCTGGGGCACTGAGGATCATTCGGCCTGGGAGAGATCTAGATACCCTGAGGCTTGAAGTCCTTATTTATAGGAGGATAGACACGTCCAATAGTGAGATGGGCTTGTATGTCCTAACTGCTAATCTCGTGGAGGGGACCATCATGTAGTTAGGGCGCATGTTAGGTTTACCTTCTTGCATACCTAACACTTGATACCTATATTGATTCATAAGTTATTCATATGCAAATAATCTAGCTTGAATTATTAAAAAGAAACTAGACAACTAGAAAGATCACCAAATAATCTAGCTTTATCTGCTTACTTAGTGTGGATTTCTAAGGTGAGTTTGGCCACGGTCGCTCACCAGTACATGTGGTAGTACTGACCCACGTTTGTGGACAATATCCAGGTACTGGAAGCGAGAGTTTGGCAAGCATCTTGAATCTGAATCAGCGTCCACGCATCCTTTCATAGGACTGTGTTCGTGATGCTTCCTTCGCTTTCCTCTCCAGTGGGCTACTCCTCTTCTGCTAGATATTTTATTATTTTGGTCCTACTACAAGGATGTAATGTTTAGGGGTTGTGGCTAGTTTTGGTAATGTAAAAATAGTTGTAAGCCTTCTAAGGCATATTTTGTAACTCAGCCAAGCAAGCACTTTATAATCCAAATCTTCAAGTATTCAATAAAAGAAAGTATTTGTGCCTATCAATGTGTTCAACTTTGGTTATTTGCATTTTTATTCTGTGCCTATATATGTATATTTTTATCTATCTTGTGTCTTATACAGGTACATTGCCTGGTGCAAGTGCAACTTAGGCTTGTATGGCATCGCGTCCAAGCGAGGATGATCAGTTCCGTATGGACCAAGCAAGAACGATCGGCCCCTACGGGATTGGAGCACGACAGGTGGTATCAGAGCATGGTTTTACGTCCTTGGCCTCTTCAAATATCATTTTCGAAAATGATATAAGTTTTCAAGCCGTTTCAAAAGTCCCAAATTTCAAAAATGGTTGCGAATCTATATATAAGTAAATTGAAGGTGTTAATGTCCCTAAGAGTGTGAAAAACCCAATGTCCCATGCAATAAGTCCATAATACGTTATGAGACTAATGCAAGCTACTCTCTTTTGCAGCAAGAATGACAAAAACAAGTGCTAGTAATCCTGAGACATCGCGCACCGCAAGCATGAGCAATGATCAAATTGATAGGCTGATCGCTATGTTTCAGAATCAAAATGATTGCCATGCTGCACAACAGGAACAGTTCGAAGCACAGCAGCAATGGGCTGATACTAGATCCTTGGCACAACAATAGCAACTTGAGTCCCTGACTCAAATCTTGACAACGCTGGTTGCACACAGTGGTGCATCGGGAACTTTCGCAACACCTGTGATTGCCACGACCATGCCTCTGGGAGCATGCCTAGCAGAAACTAACGAGCTTCAACGTGCAGCCAGGAAGTCTTCCTTTAAGGGTGCTGAGTTCCTAAAGTTGAACCATCCAAAGTTTGAAGGCAGGACCACGCCGGATAAGGTGATGGACTGGATCGCAAAGATGGAGAGCTTGTTTAACTTTGCTTTATTACCTGCGAACAAGAGGGTGGTGTGTTCAGATATGCAATTGCGGTTACGTGCACATGACTGGTAGGAAATAAAGAAAGCAGATCTAGCCACCAAGCATCAGGATGGTAAGATCACTTGGGGAATGTTCAAGGAAGCATTCCTTGCACAATATCTTTTGCCAGCTGTCAGACAGAGGAAAGAAGACGAGTTTATCGAACTTAAGCAAGGGAGCATGTATGTCGAAGATTATGAGTCAGAATTCTCCAAACTTGCTAAGTTCGCTAGCTCAATGATTCCTGATGAGGGATCCCGTACACATCGGTTCATAAAAGGTTTAAACGATAATCTAAGAAATGATGTTATGAACCGGGAGTGCAAAATATATATACAAGCCTTTGAGGCAGCAGTGCAGAATGAGCAGTTCATGCCTCAAATTGCTCTAGAAAAGGTATCGACTCCTCAAAATCCTTCTACAAAAAGATACCATAATAGGGAAAGAAAGACAGCGGGCGAGCAGCACCCAGGTCCTGTGTGCAGTTATTATGGCAAAATGGGCCACGCCGTAAATATTTATCGTGCTGCAAACAACGAGTGTTTTAACTGTGGACAGAAAGGACATTTGGATGTGAACTGTCGAAACAAGAGGGTTCCGCCACCGTACAGTAACAACAATACTGCTCAGATAGAGACTCATACCCCTCCGGGTCCTGCTCTTGATCCAGTTGATCAGATAAGGAGGCCGGAAGTTTATCAGTTGAATATAGAACATAATGATAGTGGGCACAAGGTTGGTGAGTTTGATTTCTTTGATCTCTTGATGCATCGTTTATCGCCTCCTTGATCTTTTAAGTTTCGAGGACGAAACTTCTTCTCTGTGGGATAGTATGTAACACCCCACTCCGAACGGTTACTTATGGAACACTTGCTACTTTAACTCGGTTGAGAATCGAGTCTCGGGGAAACCTTACCGCCAAATCAACACAGACGAAGTACAATTAAACATTCCAATTGATGAAACGACCTCTATTAAAATTAGTCCAAGAGTTTTCGTTGGTTGCTTTGCTTCTTAGTTTTGTGTTGCTTTGTGTTTTGAGTTGCTTTCGATGACTTGGTTTTCATGATTTTGCTTTCTCGCTTGCGCGTTCTTTTTGAATCGTAAGGGAAAGAGATTGAAGTATGCTAACCAAGTATTGTTGCATTTTAAGGACGCATAACCAAAGAGTGAACATCGCTTTTAAGGCTTCTCCATCCTCTCGTTCGATTCATTCGGTGAGTGGCTTAGGCCCTTCGATGAATCCTTTAGTCTGCATGCCTAATAAAGAATCTCTAGTTCACTTGAAATATGTTGTCTCACTAAAAAGATAAGCTAAAAGATAAAGAAAAGTATTGCATGCTTCAAGTATAAAACTGCTACCTCACTAGTTACATATTGAATGCTTATCTGTCCCTTGTGTGTTTTGCATGGAGAATTATTGCTGGAAACATCTGGACTTAATCTAGAAAATGAGAAGAAGAGATAGACTTGCTTCTTCATTGTTCATCAGTTGCATGATAGCATATTTTTTGATAGGAGCTTGCATTTCATGCATTTAGTTAGGACAACTTGTGCACAAGAATTATCTCTCGAGCGGTCCCTGGGGCACTGGGGATCGTTCGACCTGGGAGAGATCTAGATACCCTGAGGCTTGAAGTCCTTATTTACGGGAGGGTAGACACGTCCATTAGTGAGATGGGCTTGTATGTCCCAACTGCTAATCCCGTGGAGGGGACCATCATGTAGTTAGGGCGTATGCTAGGTTTACCTTCTTGCATACCTAACACTTGATGCCTATATTGATTCATAAGTTATTCATATGCAAATTGTGGCTAACTTATGTGTCTGGTGCAGGGATAACCGCTCTGCTGTGGGTAAGAATTATCATATGCATATGCTATATATCGTCTATGTTTCCTTGCATGAATTATTAAAATGAAACTAGACCAACTAGAAAGATCACCTAATAATGCTAGCTTCATCTGCTTACTTAGTGTGGATTTCTAAGGTGAGTTTGGCCACGGTCGCTCACTAGTACATGTGATAGTACTGACCCACGTTTGTGGGTAATATCCAGGTACTGGAAGCGATAGTTTGGCAAGCATCTTGAATCTGAATCAGCATCCACGCATCCTTCCGTAGGACTGTGTTCATGCTGCTTCCTTCGCTTTCCTCTCCAGTGGGCTACTCCTCTTTTGCTAGATATTTTGTTATTGGTCCTACTACAAGGATGTAATATTTGGGCGTTGTGGCTAGTTTTGGGAATGTAAAAAGAGTTGTAAGCCTTCTAAGGCTTATTTTGTAACTCAGCCAAGCAAGCACTTTGTAATCCAAATCTTCAAGTATTCAATAAAAGAAAGTATTTGTGCCTATCAATGTGTTCAACTTTGGTTATCTGTATTTTTATTCTGTGCCTATATATATATATATATATATATATATATATATATATATATATATATATATATATATATATTCGTCTATCTTGTGTCTTGTGCAGGTACGTTGCCTGGTGCAAGCGCAACATAGGCTTGCACGGCATCACGCCCAAGCGAGGACAATCGGCCCCTACGGGATCGGGGCGCGACAGGTAGCCCTTGGCGGATGCTTGGACCCATCCAATGCTAGGACTACACTAGCAAATTATTCTACCCAGGTCAAAGTAGTCCCAGTGCCCCGACGACCGTTTATGGAATGATATCTCTTGTGTATAAGTTGTCCAAGACCATGCCTCATCTTCAAACTAAGTTATCAATTGAAGCACATTCAAAGCAATATAAGTAAATAAACTTCATGCATTTTCCATAGTCTAAGCTACCTTGCTCAATGATCACATTTCCAATTTGCACTATCCATTAAACAGTTATAGATAAATAAGTTCTAAATACAACTGAACACAAAATAGCTACATATATAGCGGACAAGCAAGCAATAATGTGACCGTATGATGTTTTATATGACTAGCATTACAAGTGTTTCAACTCTACTTCTTCTTTTATCTTGACTCAAATTATTCTTTTGGTATCGTTGATCGGAATGCACAAACGAGTCAATTAATTAGGAATGAAGATTTGAAAGAAGGGCGCTAATCAAAGTAAAGTCACTCACAAGTTGGTGAATCAGAAAAGAGAGAAAAGGGAGATCTTCAAGACTTCGCTTGCGCGTCGCCTACACGATCACCTACACGCACCAACAGATGATCAATATCTCCTGCTTCGATCTCCAAGGGTTCGATACGAAATACGAAATCCAAAGAATAAAGAAAATAAAATCCATCAAAATTGTTCAAGAAAAACGCAAATCACAAAACCAACAAGAAAGCAACCAAGCGGCATTCAAAAACGGACAAAGAAACCAGCGCAACGGAAAGGCCCCTCTCGACTCTGCTGTCGAGTCCTTCCTTGAGGCACAATCCATTGAATGTGAGACCTGATTCTGAAGAAACTAATCCATAAAGAGGAAATGATCATGATTCAATCTGTCCTGATCGAACGATACCAAGTATTTCTTAGCCTCGCTCCCTAAATAGGGAGAACAGGGCACTGCATCTTAACCAACTAACAAAAAGTTTTATCCTCAAAATGTAGGAATCGAACCTACCCCTAAGAAATAATGAGGAAAAAAATCTTCATATCTGATTTGAGTTCCTAGGTCGATTCCTCGATCGAGTTGTTTGGCCAAAGAACATGCACAAGCGAGAGTGCACGATTCCGTAACTGCTTCTCTTTACGATCTAAGATCTGAACGGGTTCTTCGGTATACGACAAGTCTGCCTGCAGATCCAGTTGACGAAATCTACCACGTGGTTCGAGTCAAGTACGTACTTTCTAAGCTGTGACACGTGAAAAATATCATGCACTTCTGACAGGGCCGGTGGCAATACAGTTTGATAGCAAACTGAAAGGACTCGTTTGAGGACTTGAGCGGGCCAACGAATCTCGGACTTAACTTCCCTTTTTCTCTGAATCGCATGATTCCTCGCATGGGTGAGACCTTTAAAAACACATGGTTGTAGAAACATGAAAAATAAGCTGAGAAAGTATACGCGTAAACCCTCAATATGCAGGAAGCCCGCGTAAAATAGAGCTCCAGCACTGGGTGGCGTAAGACATGACTTCAGAGCCATTAGCGTACAGTGGAGCTTCAACGCTATTCAACATAAAATATAGCTCCAGAACAACCCGCGTAATGTAGTATTTTCAGAATGCTTCAGCGTAAAAAGTTTGCTACATCGCCACTTCGGCGTAAAACCTATCTGCTTTTAATGCAGCGGGAAGTTGTACGAGGAACTCTTTGTATTACTCGAATAAACCTGTCAGTGGAAGCAGTGAACCTGACTCCTGACAAAGAGTACTGTACGACTATCAAGAGGATGGCTGTAATGATGATTCTGCACAGAGCCCCAGACTGTCGTCTAGTGACAAAGCCTTGATATAATACGTCATTTACGCATTCAAGGAATACGTTGCCTATTATACACAGGCAGACATGAGCTTTTACGCTCAGGATGAGACGAAACCAACCGCCACGTCAAAAGGTGTTCTTCGTACAGAACTCGATGCACGTCTCTGCAATTAATGCGCGAGATTGAGGCAGATCTCTGCATTTAATGCATGAGATTTGGTTCTACTTTTAATGTCTGGGTGAGCTATAATTAGGGCTAATATGTCCATATCACCATCCCCGCACATTACGCCATCAGGCTATTTTCAGCTATTGTCACGCCCCAGTCCCAAAATATATAAAACCAGGCCACGTGGCAATGGCCAGCTGACACGTCTCCGAGGATATCCCAATTTAATGGATCCACGAAGAGTGCTACGCTGTCCTATAATACTAACATGTCCAATATCAGTAAATAACAGGTAATCTAATCTCATCCACAATATAAAGAGCAAGAAACACTAAATAAACTGCTGGTTGATAAATACCAGTCTCAAGATATCATAGTACAACCAGTGATGTCTGGTGGGAACAAACCCACTACTATGACAGAATAAAGTACTGAAATGAGATATAAAAGAATATGTCTAGAGCATCAGCTGAGTAGATAATGATGCCCTCCATCTAGGCTAAAGGCCTACCAACTGGTCACAAAAACTCTGACGGTTGCACCTCCAACTCCTCAACTGTTCTGTCTTCGATTAACGCGTGCCTTGAGACATTAAATTATTCAGTTATGGGTTACCAACTATCTCTGCTCTGTGTGAATACATGACCTTGTTCTCCCTATACTTGGTTTATGACCAAGTTTCTGATAACTTCTAGTCTTTGATAATAGGTCATAACCTTAGGCAATTACTAATGTATTTTTATCAATCTTTATATACTTCTCAACTACAAGTTACTTGTTATTTTAAATTTGTGTCCATAAGAGACACAAGGACACAAAGATATAATAATAGGCTATGAAGAAGGAGGGGTTGACCGAATAGTACCTGATTATCGGGACTAGGGTCTGTCTACTAATCGACCGTCCTCCGGCAAGTGGAACTCCGGCATCGCGGCGGTGAGATACGGCGGCAGCAGCGGTCACAGCAAATGCAGCAGTCGCAGCAGCAGTGCAGGGGTGGCAGCGGCCTGTCCGGCAGGGGACGTCGCCTGGGTGAGGGTCAGGTCGTGCTGGAGGTGGCTCTTCGCCGGATGGTGGTGGTCAGGGTGCTAAAATCGGTGTCCGGCTGGAACAGTCGGCTTGGTAGTATATCGGATTGGACGGATTGGTTGGGATGGCGATGGTTGCCGCCGGTGCCAGCGGTGGCAGGCAGTGGGCAGGGTGGTCCGGTCGTGGAAGGGCAGGGTGGTCCGGTCGTGGAAGGGCAGGGTGGTCCGAGGGAAGGGTCGGCTAAGGTTTGAGGGAAGGGTCGGCTAGGGTTTGAGGGAAGGGAGATGAATAGTTAGTTTTAGGGTTTGATGTAGGAGACAGGTATATTTATAAGGGGTTGATGGGCTGGCCTAGGGACTTGGGCATGTCCGCCCTAGTTGAGGTGGGGCTAGTCTATGTGGAAGAGTGTATGTGGCTTGGCGAAGTTCTGATTAGGGTGAAATTTGGCCTCCAAAGAAATTACTAGATTAATAATTAACTGCGCAGGGCGAAAATTAATGAGCATTGCGTAGCTAAGGTTTTACCATGGTCAGAGGGGTACTTATAATTTCCGTTCATTAATTCTAATTAAATTCCAAATAATTCCTAGTCTCCGGATTTAATTCAATTGAACCCTAAGTTGGTTGAGGGGGTTTACAATCTACCCTCCTTAGAGCATTTCGTCCTCGAAATTAGACGTACGCATAACAAAAAAAATTTAACTGAATAAGTAAAGTACTAATACGTACCTAGTCCTTCGAAGAGGTGGGGGTAGCGTTGTCTAATATCCTCCTCGCGTTCCCAAGTCGATTCGCCTGGTGCATGATGTCTCCATGCGACGCGGACTAAGGGAATAGTCTGACCTCGTAGTACCTTCTCACTCCTGTCGAGAATCTCCACAGGCTCCTCTTCATACGATAGGCTCGGGCCGACCGTGATCTCGGAATGGTCAAGCACGTGACTAGGATCCGATATGTACCTCCTCAATTGAGATACATGGAAGACGTCGTGGACTCCTTCCAAGGTCTGCGGTAACGCTAATCTGTAAGCAACCTCTCCAACGCGTTCTAATATGTCGAATGGTCCGATGTACCTCGGACTCAGCTTCCCTCTGCCTCCGAATCTGATAGTCCCTCGAGTAGGTGAGATCTTTAAGAATACGTGATCTCCAACCTGAAACTCTAAGGGTCGGCGATGCGCATTCGCCCAATGCTTCTGTCGGTCTTGTGCTGCTCGAAGGTATCCTTGGATCTTCTTTACCTTTTCTACCGTCCGAACAACCAACTCTGGTCCGAGAATCTGTCGTTCGCCTATATCACTCCAGCATACTGGAGAACGACATTTCCTTCCATACAATGCTTCATAGGGAGCCATCTGAATACTAGCTTGATAGCTGTTGTTGTAGAAAAACTCGACCAAATGTAAGTGGTCCTCCCATGATCCTCCGAAGTCCAGCATGCACGCTCTTAACATGTCTTCAAGCGTCTGAATGGTGCACTCCGACTGGCCATCTGTTTGTGGGTGATACGCTATGCTAAACTTTAGGCGAGTACCAAGACTCTCTTGCATACTCTGCCAGAAGTAAGACATAAATCTCGTATCCCTGTCAGACACGATGCTAACTGGCACTCCATGTAGGCACACAATCTTCCTCATGTACATATCTGCTAAAACCTCCATCGATTGCCCAACTCTAAAGGGTAAAAAGTGTGAGGACTTGGTGAGTCTATCCACGATTACCCATACTGCATTGCGCCCACTAGGACTCCTCGGAAAGCCCGTAACAAAGTCCATGGTGATATGCTCCCATTTCTACTCCGGTATAGGAAGCGGTTGAAGCAATCCTGCAGATCTCTGGTGCTCAGCCTTGACTTGCTGGCACACCAGGCACTTGGCCACGAAGCGTGCTATCTCTCTCTTCATTCTGTGCCACCAGTAGTACTGTCTTAGATCTCTGTACATCTTCGTGCCTCCTGGATGAACGGAGTAGGTGGAACTGTGAGCCTCTGTCAACAATTCCTGCCGAAGTTCTCCATTTAGAACATAGAGACGATCTTCGCACCTCAGTGTTCCGTCTTTATGTATCCGTAGTCCTGTCTGTAATTCAGCCTCTGTCCTCTGCCTGAGCCTCTGAAATCTGGCATCTGTCGGCAAAGCAACCTTGATTCTCTCTACCAGTATCGATTGCAATTGGAAATTCGACAACTGTCCGTCTACTCCGGGTATAACAACCTCTATACCCATCTGCTCTAGATCTCTTAACAGGTGTTGTTGGGTAGTCAAGAAGAATGCCATAGGTCTTCTGCTCAAATGCGTCTGCTACTACGTTGGCCTTTCCTGGGTGGTACTGTAGCTCTATTTCGAAGTCTGTCATCACCTCGAGCCAACGTCTCTGTCTCTGATTTAGATCCTTCTGAGTGTAGACATATTTAAGGCTCTTATGATCAGTAAATATCTCCACTCTTTCTCCATATAGGTAATGCCTCCAAAGCTTTAACGCAAAAATCACCTCTGCAAGCTCCAAGTCGTGGGTGGGATAGTTCTTCTCATGTGTCCTCAACTATCTAGAAGCATAAGCTACAACCTTTCCATGCTGCATCAAGACGCATCCTAATCCTTTCCCCGACGCATCGCTGTAGATTACGAATCCTCTGGGTCCAGAAGGTATGGTCAAGATGGGTGCTGTAGTCAAGCGCTTCTTCAGTTCATCGAATGCCTTCTGACACTCCTCTGTCCAAGTAAACTCCTGCTCCTTACGGGTCAAGCGGGTCATTGGCTCTGCAATCTTCACGAAGTTCTCTACGAACCTCCGGTAATATCCGACAAGTCCTAGGAAACTCCTTACCTCTGAGATATTGGTAGGGGTTGGCCATGTCTCTACAGATGAAATTTTCGCCGGATCTACTGAGATACCGTCTCCTGAGATGACGTGTCCAAGGAAGGCGACACGATCTAGGAGAAACTCGTACTTGCTAAGCTTGGCATAAAGTCTCTCTCTCCTCAGCGTCTCTAACACTAGTCTCAAGTGCTTCTCGTGCTCCTCGTGGCTCTTCGAATACACCAAAATGTCGTCGATGAAGACTACCACGAACTGGTCTAAGTATTGATGGAATACTCTGTTCATCAAGTTCATAAATACAGCTGGCGCATTCGTCAGTCCAAAAGGCATCACTAAGAACTCGTAGTGACCATAACGAGTCCTGAATGCTGTCTTTTGAATGTCTTCTCTTCTCACCTTTACTTGATGATAACCCGATCTCAAGTCGATCTTTGTGAACACCACTGCTCCTGTCAACTGGTCGAATAAATCGTCAATCCGCGGCAGGGGGTACTTGTTCTTGATAGTCAAAGCATTAAGGGCTCTGTAATCAATACACATACGTACTGTTCCATCCTTCTTAGGCACAAATAATATGGGTGCTCCCCATGGTGATGTACTAGGACGGATAAATCTCTTGCTCTGTAACTCCTCCAATTGTAGCTTCAGCTCGTCTAACTTCTTCTTCGCCAATCGGTACACATTAGAAGATATCGGTGCTGCTCCTGGTACTAGCTCAATGGTGAACTCCACGTCTCTATCGGTTGGTAAGCCTGGCAATTCTTCGGGGAAAACATCCTCGAATTCTGCAACTATAGGTGGGGGAGCAATCTCCATAGTCATGCAAGTTCCAGCTGTCTGTCCTACTCCTTATTCGATGGTCCCTCGCATGTACTCGAACTCCGGTTGATCTGGTGGTCTAAAAGTGACGCTACCCTTCCGGCAGTTCAGTACGGCATTATACTGGCTTAACCAGTCCATGCCTAATACAACATCAAAGTACGGCATAGGCAATACCAGGTATCGCGCTCTCATCTCTCTTCCACATACGACTACCGAACACGTTCTAATAGTGCTGGTAACCGGCATGATACCTCATCCGGTAAGAATCTTCTAACTCTTAGGTAAGGGGGAAGTCGCTACTCTATGCATTGCTACAAATCTACTAGATATAAATGACAAAGTAGCCCCAGAATCAAATAATACTGTCGCAGGTAAGGATGCGACTAAAATGGTACCTGTGATTGCTTCTCCTTCTGTTTCCTCCTCAGCAGCTGCTAATGCAAAGGCCTGTCCCTGTCTCTGTCCTCCTGCCTGCTGTCGGGCCCGATCAAACTGTGTCTGCTGCGGGGCCAAGGGTGGTCCCCTCTGGAATCCTCCGGGTGCTGGTGGACGATGTCCTCCTGGTGGGGGTAGTGTCCTCGGGGCTGGTGCTGCTGGCCTCTGTCCGGCCTGTGGGGTTGCCTCCCTGCACTGTGGGCAATCTCTGGCAAGGTGCTGGCTTGCTCCATAAATCATGCATATTCCAAGTCTCTTCCGGCAGTCCATCTCGAAGTGACCTCTCTTACCACAGTAGTGGCAAGTCGGAAGTTCCTGGTGTGGATATGGTGCTGCTCTCTATTGTGTCTGTGCTCCGGGACGACGGATGGGTCCTCCTGCTCCAGGCTGAGCTCTAGCTGGCATGGTCGTGCTGGAACGCCTAGCTCTTCTGACAATAGCCTCCTGGATCCTCGCCTCGGCGAGAACCTCCTCATAAGAAATCCTTGCCTGTGCGGTGGTATATCTCTGTAGCTCGAAGTTGAGGCCGTGGTGGAATCTCCGAGCCTTCTCTAGATCATTGGGGATCAGAACAGCTCCAAATCTGTTAAGGCGGCTAAACTCTGCGTCATAGGCATCAACAGTTATATTCTCCTGCTCTAGGTGTAGGAACTGGGAGTACAGGGCATTTCTGACTGTTGCTAAAAAATACTTCGCATTAAAGTATTCCAAGAACTGTTCCTAAGTCTGGTTCTTGCCTACACTGCACTCAATGGAATCCCACCAGTGATGGGCATTGCCTTTTAGTTGGGCCCTCACTGCAGTCATCCAAAGGTCTGGATGCAGTTGTGAAGCCTCTAATAGCATCTCTGTGTTGGCGATCCAATCGGAGATCTGCTCTGCAGTCTCATTGCCTGAGAAGGTATCTGGTCCCATCTGTCGAAACCATCAAACAGTGCCACCTGTCGGGGCTGGTGGAGGTGCTGGTGCTGGTGTCGTGACAGGTGTCCTCTCTAGTACTGTCATCAGACTCTGTCGCAGTGTCTCTGTCTGCTGCCACTGTGCTTGCATCATTGCCTAGAAGAACTGAAGCATCTGTGGCTGGCCATCTAGCTGTGGCATCTGGGGTGGGTAAGGCGGAGGCGGTGGTAGGGGAGTCTCTGGTTGTGCAGTAGGCGTCTCCTCAGATGTCGGCCTCTCAGTCTGTGGCATCGGTGTAGCTCCTGAAGTCTCGCCCTCACAATGCTGCGTGGGGATCGTCTGGGAAGTCTGTCTCTCTGGCTGTGGTGTAGGATCTCCTTGCGATGTCTCGTACCAATGTATCAGAGGGGTCTGTAGCGGGGGTTGCCCTTGGGGTACCTTATCTCCTTGAGTGGTGTTATCTGGCATCGCGGCACGAGGTACTCCTCGTCCACTGCACAAATTTATCTTGCTGCAAGAGATAGAGCTTCATTAAAAGAGTACGAGAGCAACCAAACAGGATGCAGATATTTAGAGGCAGTATGAAGGAAGTTCAAGGATGAAAAAGTGGATGAGACCTAGTAATTTCTATCCTAATTGCAGGCTCGCCGGGCATGTTACCATACCACAAGCGAAAAGTCGACCTGCATGGGCCACCACTAAAACTATGTCACGCCCCAGTCCCAAAATATATGAAACCAGGCCATGTGGCAATGGCCAGCTGACACGTCTCCGAGGATATCCCAATTTAATGGATCCACGAAGAGTGCTACGCTGTCCTATAATACTAACATGTCCAATATCAGTAAATAACAGGTAATCTAATCTCATCCACAATATAAAGAGCAAGAAATACTAAATAAACTGCTGGTTGATAAATACCAGTCTCAAGATATCATAGTACAACCAGTGATGTCTGGTGGGAACAAACCCACTACTATTACAAAATAAAGTACTGAAATAAGATATAAAAGAATATGTCTAGAGCATCAGCTGAGTAGATAATGATGCCCTCCATCTAGGCTAAAGGCCTACCAACTGGTCACGAAAACTCTGACGGTTGCACCTCCAACTCCTCAGCTGTAGCAAATCTCGTCTCCTGTTCCGGGCCGTATACGGTGGGGTAGTAAGCCTCGTCTAAATCTAGAAAGGTACCAGGTCCTCAGAGGGACGTAATACGATACAAGAAAACAACATGCCATATATGAATACTGAATAAAATAAATACAAGAAGGGAGTGCAAAAAAATTACAACACGGGTGCGTATGGATAGGTGTAGGCATAACGTCTATGCTCCGAAGAGAGTGGCATCTGTACAGTATATCGTCCATATCGCTCCGAAGAACGTGGCATCAGTATAAGGGGAAAATTATTGGATCCAAGGTTCCTCCGAAACTACGGCTCCAATGTGTGTACTCCATACGCCTACTAGTTGTCCTCCCCGCCCAATGTAGATACACAAGTCGACTACTCGACTTGCATACCATATATCTATATTGTCATATCCCAGTCCCAAAATACGTAGGACTAGGAACACGTAAGCATGCCAGCCGCATGGATATGGCAACTCCAATATATGGAAATCAAAATCCACACGTACGCTGTAATATGAAAATCAATCCACAAGTGGTATAAACATATCTCACAAGTCATAGGGTACAATCTAAATCTCATCCACAGAAAATCAATATAAATAATAATCAGCATCTATATAACTAGATGTCAACATAAATATCTAAGGATGATAGTTGGATGGAAACAAATCCACTACCAACTCGAATGTAAGAGCAAATATTAAAATAAGTACAACATAACAACACCATATAAGAACACCATCTAGCAATCACGGGCTCGAAGAGAGGACATCCACGAAACATATATAGCCATCCAATCTGTGCTCCTGCAAATACTCAAGAATAGATACACCTGGCAGCGGACCAGGTCCTCAGAGGGACGTAACAAGATACAGAAAATACGAGCCAATTTGAATACAGTAAACATGTATATAATTTGAAAATAATAAGTACACTGTACAAGACAATCTATATGAATGCAAATGAGGACAATTTTTTGACGTATGGGCAAGGGTAGGCTACTCGATCTAATCCTCACAACCTCACACTCGTCAGTGGACATCATCAGCCGACATACCTCTGGGGTAGCGACCCTCGGACTCCATCAATCGACATACCTCGGAGGTAGCGACCATCGGACACGACCCACCATAGTGCGTGCTAGTGACTACGGTGTTACCAGAGTGGTTAAAAGCCCATACGCCTAATGATTGTCCTCTATGATACTAAGTGCCATGTGTGTGTCAACATATCTAATACATAGTAATGACTGAAAAAAAACTACACATGCAAGAATAAACAGAAATACAATAAATATACAGAAATATACTAAGCATGCAAAATACTGTAAGCAATTTGGCAAGGTATCTTGCTTGGGGTCCTGCTGCTGGTATGAATCAGAGTCCAAGTCATAGTCCAAATAGCCTATGTATTACAAATTTATCACGTCAAAAGATAATTTATTTTAATTTATTTAATTCTGTAATAATTACTCTAAAATCCTATTTTAATCTTATTATTCTGATTTTTATGTTAATTCCTAAATTTTGTCCAAAGAAACTGAATTTTATCAACTCGAGACTCATGGCACGCAAATCGAGACGATTTATTGACCGAAAAGTCAACCGACACAAACTCAATTTTCATGCATGATTTCCTGTAGCTTTCAGCGTCAAAAATATGCTGGAATTTACGGCTCGTCCGAATTCAAATTCGTTTGGGAATTATGGCACATACAAGTTTCGTATCGTGCACCGATGGTTAAATTTTACCCTAGAAGTTCTACAGAATTAACAATATAAAAATACTTCGAAATAAATTCTGGAAAAAACATATGTCAATGATCTCGACATTAGCTTTCCGAAAATTTAAACGGTTCGTGATTCTGATTTCTAGTTCTCCCGGAATCACGAAAACATCGAAACACGTCTATTTTCGGACATGCTGTGTTCTACGAATTTTCCAGAATTTAATAATAATAATTTCGCAAAACAAATTATATAATCAGAAAGCTAACCTCAATATCTTTCTAACACAAAAAAACTAATCCTCATTTGGAGTCCGGAGCTATGCGCAATGGCTTCTGGAAGATGAAGGAACCCTAGATGGCAATTCTCCAAATTTCGGCTGAAGAAAAACCCTAGAAATAAACTTAAACTAATATATATATAGAGGAGAGAGAAAGCAGTCGCGGCTCAGATCTTGACACGTGGCAGCCATCCAACGCTGCCCGCCCCGCAGTCACTGACAGGCGGGCCCGGCACTGTTTGCTGCGGGCGGCTGACAGGTGGGCCCCCTGTTTGCTGACTGGGCAGAAATAATTTTTTTTTGGGTTTTCTTTTTCAGAAAATAGTTTTTAATTCAGTTTTTTATAATTAACTCAAAATAAATGCTAAAAATAATCGAAAAATTCCCAAAAAATTCTAGAAAATATATTTTATTATTTAGAACCTAAAATAAAATTTTGGGATATTTTTATCTAAGTTTGAATATAAAATAAATTCTTCAAAGTCCTAGAAAATTAGTGTTACTAGTTTTTAATTAACAAAAAATTATGGAAAAATCCCAATAATCTAAAATAGCCTAAAATAATTCTAAATAAATATTTATATAAGTAAATATACTAAAAAAAATTTATTTTCTAATTAACTAAGAGAATATTCTAAATAAATTCAACATCTATAATAAATATAACAATATAAAATATACATAAAATACCTATTTTGGGTGAGGGAGTTTACATATATGCCAAGTCTCTAAACTATATCCTGACTACATACTAACCGTGATGTAGGTGCTAGGCAACGATAGCTAGTCGAGTGCGCAGTCCCGCATCCCAATATGAATATATCTCAGTGCCCGTGTAAGGTGTCAGGTCTCAGACAATAACAGAGTATCGTCCAATGGGTTGAGTCTGCTAAGAGCTAAGTCCATATATATACTAACATCGACGTACCCGTCGAATGCACCCGAGATAACTCGGACGCGCACAGTTGTATAATTTACGAGCAACAAGAATACAATACAACTTATGCATATTTAAATTAGACAGTAAATATAGCACGGTATCTTGCCTGAGTTTTCAAGAGGTGAATGCCAAAAGCCTGCTCCTGCGATGTCTCCTGGCTGATCCGATGATCCTGACATACAATATAATATAGAAATCTACATCAGACGCTAAGACCCAATGTACTGACACTACGTTGCTCTTAAGGGTCTGTCTCAAGTTCATGGTTGTTTGAAGACAGCGTTACGTGTGCACGTAGCTTGGGTATACATGTGTTCTATCTTCGATTAACGCGTGACTTGAGATATTAAATTATTCAGTTATGGGTTACCAACTATCTCTGCTCTGTGTGAATACATGACCTTGTTCTCCCTATACTTGGTTTATGACCAAGTTTCTGATAACTTCTAGTCTTTGATAATAGGTCATAACCTTAGGCAATTACTAATGTATTTTTATCAATCTTTATATACTTCTCAACTACAAGTTACTTGTTATTTTAAATTTGTGTCCATAAGAGACACAAGGACACAAAGATATGATAATTGGCTATGAGGAAGGAGGGGTTGACCGACTAGTACCTGATTGTCGGGACTAGGGTCTGTCTGCTAATCGACCGTCCTCCGGCAAGTGGAACTTCGGCATCGCGGCGGTGAGATGCGGCGACAGCAGCGATCACAGCAAATGCAGCAGTCGCAGCAGCAGTGCAGGGGTGGCAGCGGCCTGTCCGGCGGGGGACGTCGCCTGGGTGAGGGTCAGGTCGTGCTGGAGGTGGCTCTTCGCCGGATGGTGGTGGTCGGGGTGCTGAAATTGGTGTCCGGCTGGAACAGTCGGCTTGGTAGTATATCGGGTTGGACGGATTGGTTGGGATGGCGATGGTTGCCGCCGGTGCCAGCGGTGGCAGGCGGTGGGCAGGGTGGTCCGGTCGTGGAAGGGCAGGGTGGTCCGAGGGAAGGGTCGGCTAAGGTTTGAGGGAAGGGTCGGCTAGGGTTTGAGGGAAGGGAGATGAATAGTTAGTTTTAGGGTTTGATATAGGAGACAGGTATATTTATAAGGGGGTTGATGGGCTGGCCTAGGGACTCGGGCCTGTCCGCCCTAGTTGAGGTGGGGCTAGTCTATGTGGAAGAGTGTATGTGGCTTGGCGAAGTTCTGATTAGGATGAAATTTGGCCTCCAAAGAAATTACTAGATTAATAATTAACTGCGCAGGGCAAAAATTAATGAGCATTGCGTAGCTAAGGTTTTACCATGGTCAGAGGGGTACTTATAATTTCCGTTCATTAATTCTAATTAAATTCCAAATAATTTCTAGTCTCCGGATTTAATTCAATTGAACCCTAAGTTGGTTGAGGGAGTTTACAGCTATAGGAGCATGCTATACGCTATCTCCTTGAAATATGCTGACCTGGCTATTTTCAACTATAGAGTACGCTGTATGCTATCTCCTCGAAATATGCCAACCTAGGCTATATTTGCAAAAGGTGCGTGATAAGACTATTTGGCCCAGAATGTGCTCAAGACCTCAGTCAAGGAGGAATAACTGGCTACCTTTACGCTGGCTACCTATCCATGCAACATCAGGCTTCTATGCCTACTTGGCTTCTACGCCTACTTGGCTTCTACGCCAATATGACAGCTACTCGACTTTTACGCCAACGAGACAGTTATTTGGCTTCTATGCCAACCTTCTCTACGCGAGGGGCAGTTACCTACGTTGCTTGCATGTCGTGATCTTCGATGAGCAGTTATACGCTTTACCATATATTGGGACACGCGTCACACGCCTATTCAGAAGATCATTCATACGTGGGTGGAAGTTATTCTAACCGCCGCGTAAAAGGTGTAGCTCTCTCCGCTGTTTGATTTCTACGCCGATAGTGACCAAACCCAATAAATAGAGACCTCCGGCCATGGAGGTCCAGGGTGGCAGAAGAGAGGAGAAAAGAGGGTCGAAAGGTCGAGGATTCTTATCCAGAGAGTGTAGATTGACTACTTTGACAACGAGAGTTCAACCCCTCCTACAGTCTTTGAAGCTTCTTTTTCGTCTTCTACAGCACTCCTTCGTCATCGTGTGGTCCAAGGGACAAAGTGATCGACCGCAGATCAGACTCCTATAGCAATATTTCCCCAGAATCAAATTTTTGTACTTAACATCCTCGTATAGGATTAATTGTACTTCTTTTTCTTGTTTGTAAACCAAAGAAAGGGTTTCATATAAACCTAGTTTCAATTTTTTTCGTTTATTATCAAACACAAGATGGCGACTCTGCTGGGGAATACTTTCTCATCTGACAAAAAAACCATTGCTCAACACGATGTTGTATCCGTGGGATCAACAAAGAGGACCTTGGTCGTCCAATTCGACCAATCAGCTTACGAAGACATGCTTCGAGCAGGGGGTAGCTCTCATTCCCTCTCTGTCCAAGACAACAGAAAGTTGCGTAAATCATGGATGTCCCGGACATCCTCTACCATTCCTGTGGACTCTCTCTCTCTCCGACCAACAAGGTTATAACATCGCAACCTGCGCGCCCCGCGCATAAAACTTTGTCTCCCGTCTGTGACGTGGCAGACAAAACTTCTGGTAGTGCCTCAGCGCCAATCCAGAAGTCTACTCCGTGTCCTGCGCGTAAAACTTTGTCTCCCGTCTGTGTCGTTGCAGACGAAGCTTCTGGTAATGCCTCAGCGCCAACCCAGAAGTCTACTCCGCGCCCTGCATGTAAAACTTTATCTCCCGTCTGTGACGTGGCAGACAAAAGTTCTGGCAATGCCTTAGTGCCAGTCCAGAAGTCTACTCCGCGCCTTGCGGGTAAAACTTTTTCTCCCGTCTATGACGTGGCGGACAAAACTTCTGGCAATGCCTTAGTGCCAATCCAGAAGTCTATACCGTACCCCGCGTGTAAAATTCAGTCTTTCGTCTGTGATGTGGCAGACAAAATTTTTGATAATGCCTCAGTGCCAATTCAGAAATTCTAAAAGTGCCTCGCACGTAAGAATATATCTTCCCTCTGTGAAGAGGCAGATGGTCTTTACAATCCCCGCAAGGAAAAACAAGGGGCAGATTTCCCGACCTTTCAGCTTTTACGCCATCAAGAGAAGAATCTACCCGCCCTTCAGATTACGCGGAATGCTGATGGCCGATTGAGGACTTTCTCAGTTTTATGCCAACCTGTGCAAAGTTCCAGATTATGCCAGGACAAGCCTCTCAGCGTAAAGAAGGCCCATTTTGTGGATAGATACGCTCCTCATGGATCATGTGCTACTCACATGGCCGAACTGCTGTATTCGTATGGCAGGAAGAGAGTTATGATTCCCAATATCCGTACCCCAACTGATGTAAAAAGGCAAAATAAGCCTTCTTCTTCTTCTTTTTCTGTTAATCCTCCTGACTTGCGTAATCTTTTGATCCAAAAGCACAAAATTAGGGGATCTTCTAACATATCTATTACACCCCCTAGGGAGCATTGTTGTAATAGTCACAAAATTATAGTTAACTATTGTTGTTCTAAGGCAAAATGGTCAGTTTTTGACCGGTTGAACTACTCTTTATCTTTACAGGAAGAAGAGTCGACATTCGCATCAGTGAATATGACTTCACACATTCCTAGAGGAAAGTCAAATTCAAGGCGTCATCCCTCTAGAACTCTAAGCCAAAGGAGATTCAACAGGCTCCTTGAGAATATTGAAGCTGGTGTATTTCGAAACACCCGTTCGAGGTCACGACAACCGACTTCATATTCTTCTGATTCCGACACTGGGGGTCGTCAGTTTTCCGAATCGAATGCTGAAAGTATAGATTCAATCTCTACAGAGATCTATACTAACCCTTCAGCAACATCCAGAGAAATGAGAGTCTATGCCATCGGAGATGAACGTGAAGAGGCTTCCCCATCAGGAAATACTGAGCAACACATCATTGTATTAGAGACATCACTGAAAAAGATGCATTCCATGATGGAGAACATGCACCAGATGATGCTAAATCAACATACAGCTGCTATAGCTCAAGCATCGGTCCCTCCGACTCAAATACGTGTGGGGGTGGACCTACCACCATCTAATGCGAACCAGGAGCCTGTTCTAAATCAAGTGTCAGCGGCTCCTCAACTTCTTAACTCGAAGAATGTATTGCCTCCTGTTGGAGTTACAATACAACCGATCTCTTACCACTCTGCGGTCCCTTTACCAGCGGAAGATCTGATACAGGCAGTACGGGAATTGAAAGCCTAATTTGATGCCTTGAAGCATAAGGATCAGCTCAAGAAGTTGGGAATCAACCAACCATACCCAGCTAAATACAAACCACAGGCTATGGTTTTGTTTGAGGGAAAGACGTCACCGAGCCAGTACATGAACTACTTTAGCATGATGATGGTGTTGTTGCAAGGGAATGACGCCCTTCTCACTCGAGTATTTAAAGGCTGTCTGTCTGGAGTGGCCTATCAATGGTACCGTAGTCTTGCGGACAACTGCATTACTTCTTTTAAAGATTTCAAAACTCTGTTCTTAGCTCAATTCTACGAAGGAGGGATGGACGTGTCTATGTCCTCGCTCATCGAAGTAAAACAGAAGGAGAAAGAGAACGTTCGTACTTTTATCGAACGTTTTCGTCAGGCCACTTTACAGATGCCTCCCGGGGTTCCGAATTCTGCCTTGGTGGACATTTGCAGGAAGAACCTTCTTTCACTGATCTCGGTGTTCACAGGACCATATCAGTTCCATGATTGGCCCTTGTTTATCATCTCAGCGGTAGCCACTGAAGACAATAGTAGGAAGGCGCGTGACAATGGAATCATGATCTCTACCTCTGATAGAGGGAAGAGGTCATCCTCCAATAGTGACCATCCTCGTGGTTCCAAAGGAAAAGAAGCTCTGACAATCAATACGTCCAGGCAAAATACTCCGGCAACCACACAGATGAAACCTGGGACTTCCAGGACCATTGAAGAATATTCTTTTGACGACGACGATATTCCGAGCATATTCGACTGTCTAGTCAAAAGTGGCAAGCTCACCCTCCCTAAAATAAAGCGGCCTAATAAAGTCGGCAGTACTAATAACCCTAAGTACTGCATTTTCCATAGGTACATACATCATCCTACAAAAGCGTGTTATGTGCTAAAAAGGAAAATCCAGGAGTTGATCGACGCCAAGGCCATCACTCTGCGTAATAGCGAGAAGACGGTCACCGCCAATATGATCTCTCTCCAATTCGGCAATCTGCCTTCTCAAGAAGTTTCGGATGGTGTGGTATCTATTCCCCGGACGATGATAAACATTGTTAATCTTCCTCCGGCCAGGGGTCAAAATCATGACTTGGTACCCCTAACTACCCAGCGTGGTGAGATTATGTGGGTTCATCCTGATCTGGTGTCAGAGATTGAGGAAGAGACTCAAGCTGCCAAGGCTAAGTCTAAAAAGAACTCAAGACGTAAACCATGCCATATGGTTGCAATATCCCCGACATCAGAAGAAGAGATTTTGGCTGCCGGAACCCGTTCAGGGAAAGCCTACCTCAAGGACTATGGAGGAAATCAGGAAGATGCAACGGCAGACACTTCAGCTGCCAAACTTCCAGAGCCTGAACCTGGCATACCAGAGGCAGGTCCTTCTAGACCAACTTCGGCGGACAAGGGCAAGCAAAAAGAAGTGTGTTTTGATAAACCTTTGAAGAACATTCAAAACAAGGGTTTGGAGAAACCATATAACTTCGACATCCTGGCCCAATTGGCTAATACTCCAGCCAGACTGTCCATTTTCGAGTTACTCAGGCTTTCCAAAGACACTCGTCAAGTCCTTAGTGAAGCTTTGATGCAGGCAGATGTATGCTTGACTCAGCTAAAGTTCCCCAACAAAGAGCCTGTGTCATGTCATCAATGCCATAGTGTGATGGAAGTGGTCCCTAACATCACTTTCACTCAAGATGACATGTTGTTGAAACATAACAAGCATGACAGGCCCCTCTATTATACCGGATACGTCGGTTCCATAGAGGTAGACCGGATTCACATAGATCCAGGATCGTCGATCATCATCATCCCTCATAGTCTGCTCAGACCGCTGAGGATTCCTACAAGCGAACTGGCTTACACCACCACTACAATTGTGGGCTTCAACGCCAGGAAAAGCAAGCCGCTAGGGAAAATTTGTCTGAGGATCCAGATTGGGGACCTTAGATCAGTAGCTACCTGCTACGTCATTGATTCAGAGGTGTCCTACAATATTCTGCTGGGCAGACCATGGATCCACGATCACAACATTGTTCCTTCGACTCTACATCAATGCTTCAAATATGTAGATGTCCAAGGAACAGTAAAAACGGAGTTTGCTGACCTTAACCCGTTCAAAGGAGTAGAGTCCTACTATTCCGGTATCATATTGTACACCCAAGACTACATGGAGGAGGTTTCAGGCAAGACGGAAGGGGAATCCCACCGGGAGCCAGGAGAATCATCTGCTGAGCAACCTTTGTCAATCCAGTCAAGAGGGCGGACTACCCGTCCGAAAGTCATGGAACCCATGACTATCCACTTGAACAAAACCAAATCAGGAGGAGGAAGTGACCCTCTAGTGATTACTTTGAACCAGAAGCCTCCACCTTTGGTCATCAATCTCAGGCGCAGCTCACAACCGACTGATGTAAATACAACCGGGAACGTCGTGTCTGACGATAATAAAGATTCTCTTTTCCAGTATACTGACGCTCGATTTTCAAATCAGGAATCATCCTCCCATAACGATATAGAACCTATAGCACAAAAATTCTTGGAAGCTATAGACTCATATCATCCTTATATGTGGGAAGTGGCGTCAACATCTAATGTTATCACGACATATGGGCCACATGAAGATTCTATCTTTATTATTCCGCCTACTCGCAGCAATCAGCATCCAATAGTCTTCGGTCGCATGCGCAACAAGCCGATTGTACAAGAAAATTCTCACGAGTCCGATGTTGGGAAAATGCAAGTTCACAGGTATAGCCCACAAGCTTTGAAGATTATGCAAAGTATGTGTTATGACTTGAAGCTGGAACCAGGTCTCAACTATGGGAAAGGTAAACGAACACCGTTGCATGGTGATCCCTACTGTCAACGAACTCGTTTTGGGTTAGGGTATACCACGTCCTTTGCAAAATCTGAGTCAAGTGAGGATACCTTTTCCTCTTCTCAAGATGGCTCGTCGTCCTCCGACTCATATGCTGATCTTGGACAGGTATTATCAGTAAATATGGTGTTGACAAATTCTCTCAATGCAGAGAAATAAGAATCTGAACCATTCGAAGATGAATCCTGGGCTCAACAAATAGATACACAATGGGAACTCTGGTTCGAGCAGAGAGAACCGCCCACTGAAGATAAAGTTATCCAAATCGATGTTGGGGATGAACTTTCACCAAAGCCGATATTTATCAGTAAAAATCTTTTCGAAGAAGAAAAGGAAGAAATAATCCAGCTGATAAAGAATATATCAATGCCTTTGCATGGAATTATGAGGATATGTCAGGTCTTGATCTAAAAGTGGCTACCCATAAGCTCAACATACTGTCCAATTCAAAACCTGTAAAGCAGCACCAACGCCGGTTCCGTCCAGATATGATGGACGCCATCGAAGCTGAAATCAAGAAGTTGATAGCCTGCGGGTTCATCCAGGAAGAACAATATCCCGATTGGGTTGCCAATGTTGTCCCGGTCATGAAGAAAAGTGGGAAACTTCGCATTTGCATCGACTTTCGAGATCTCAATGCGGCTTGTCCCAAGGATGAGTTCCCTCTTCCCATCACAGATGTCATGATCGACAATACCTATGGTTTTGAGCGCATGTCTTTCATTGACGGATTCTCAGGATATAATCAGATTAAGATGA
This sequence comes from Iris macrosiphon, assembly GCA_036927795.1. NCBI lineage: Eukaryota > Viridiplantae > Streptophyta > Magnoliopsida > Asparagales > Iridaceae > Iris > Iris macrosiphon. Next base: position 134,387,048 of record JAYESA010000003.1, read on the forward strand.
ATCCTGAAGATGAGAAGCATACTGCCTTCCGGACACTACTGGAGGTATATTGCTACATAGTCATGCCTTTCGGATTGAAGAACGGGGCTACATACCAGCGAGCTATGAGTAACATATTCCATGAGCACCTACGCAAAATAGTGGAGTGTTACGTAGACGATATCACTGTCAAAAGCCGCCTCAAGGATAATCACATCCAAGATTTGAAGACGGTGTTCGAGTTGATGCGCCAACATCAGCTCAAAATGAATCCTACAAAGTCCTTTTTCGGTGTATCCAGTGGCAAATTCCTGGGATTTACCATTACCTCCAAAGGCATTCAAGTTGACCCTGATAAAGTAAAGGCTATCCTAGAAATGCGACCGTCCCGTAATCTGAGGGAACTCAGGGGATTTCAAGGTCGTTTGGCTTATATCAGGAGATTAATATACAACCTCTCTGGGAGATGTTAACATTTTTCTCGCCTGATGAAGAAAGGTGTGTCATTCATATGTGACGAAGCCTGTCAGCAAGCGTTTAATGATATCAAATGCTACCTCACTAATCCTCCAGTTCTGGTGCCTCCTGTCATAGAAAGACCATTTTTGATGTATGTTCGAGCAATGGATCATTCTTTAGGAGCTCTTCTCGCACAGAAGAATAATGAGGGTCATGAATAGGCTATCTCCTATTTAAGCAGGATAATTGTCGGAGCTGAACACCGGTACAATCCAGTGGAAAAAGAATGCTTGGCCCTAATATTCGCCATTCAGAAGACGCAACATTACGTCACAGGCCAAACTATTCATATCATCTCCAGGATCAATCCTCTTTGAGTATTGATGAACAAGTCGAGTGTTCTCAATTCTTGACTCGTGACTTGGGCGATGTTATTAACACCGTGTGATATGGTGTATGTCCCTCAGAAGTCCATAAAAGGTCAGGCCTTGGCTGATTTCTTAGCTGCTCATCCAATTCCGGAAACCTCCAAACTATACGAGGACATTCCCGACGAAGTTACAGAATGTAATTCTATAATGGAAAGTGATACATGGCAGCTATTCTTCGATGGTGCCTCCAGGACCGGTCCCAGGGGAAACGTGGTTTCAGAAGTGGGAATTGTCCTGGTGACTCCTGATAAACTCGTCATCTATCGAGCATATTCTCTTAGCGAACCCTGCTCTAATAATGTGGCAGAGTATAACGCTCTCCTAATCGGGCTTCAAGTCGCTAAAGAATTGGATGTTGAATACCTGGAAGCCTTTGGTGATTCTCAGCTAATCGTCAATCAGGTCAGAGGAATATATGAAGTCCGCAATCCAGACCTCATTCTTTATCACCAAACAACGATCGAGATTGCATTGTCTTTCAGAGGATTCTTCCTAGAGCACGTGCCTCGATCTCAAAATTTTGAAGTTGACGCTCTAGCCAGCCTAGCTACAGATCTAGCTATTCCTATAAGAAGGCAGAATTCGGTGATCCTTCTTAACAGAGATTTATTCTGTGTAAAAAATAATTTTCACATAGAACACAGCTACGCTATGAACACGGTTCCTCCTAAGAGAGACTGGAGAAGTCCCTTTATAGACTTCGTGTCATACGGAATCTTACCAGAGGATCCTAAAGAAGCAGTGTCTATCAAAAGACGATCATTATGCTTCTATTTTGATGCTTCTTCACAATGTCTAATCGCCGAACATATGATGGACTACTGCTACGATGTCTTTCCGATGATAATGCAAAGCGGGTTATTTGTGAAGCTCACGACGGTGTATGTGGAGCACATCAACCCGGTCCCAAATTACAGGATCGTATCAGGAGGATGGGCTACTACTGGCCTACTATGATTGCAGATGCCGTAAAATATGTAAGACAATGCAAAGCCTGCCAAGTTCATGCAGATTTTATACATCAGCCTTCTGAACATTTACATCCTACGATTGCATCATGGCCTTTTGAAGCATGGGGTATGGATATTATTGGTCCTATTCACCCGTCTTCTTCTAGAGGACATCGGTTCATATTGGCCATTACGGATTATTTCTCCAAATGGCCAGAGGCGATCCCCCTTGCTGAGGTAAAGACATCCAACATGATCAGCTTTATCAAGCACCATGTCATTTATCGCTTTGGGATACCCCGAAGGATAATTCATGACAATGGGCCTCAATTCATCAGCCAAGCATTTCACCAATTTTGTAATAAGAATCGGATACAAAATATGGCCTCTATGATATATAATCCAGCTGCTAATGGTTTGGCGAAAGCTTTCAACAAAACCATTATCAAACTCTTGAAAAAGTTCCTCTCTTCAAACAAAAGAGATTGAAATAAGAAACTGGGAGAGTGCCTCTGGCCATACCGCACAACAGTACGAGCACCGACGGGTTGTACCCCATTCTCATTAGTCTACGAGTGTGAAGCAGTCCTCCCTATTGAAATCCAAATTCCATCACTCAGAATAACAGTGGCTAATGAGTTGACTCAGAAAAATAATGATCGACTACGGCTTCAAGAGTTAGAAGGATTAGACGAGAAACGCCTTCAAGCTCAGCAGCGTATTGCATTCTACCAGGCATGCATTTTCAAAGCTTTTAACCGAAAAGTGAAGAAGAGAGTGTTCAAAGTTGGCGAGCTAGTTCTAGCTGTGAAGAGGCCAATGATCATTACCCACAAAAGTAAGGGTCAATTCCAGCCCAAATGGGAGGGCCCTTATGTGATTGAAACAACATTTTTAAATGGCGCATACAGATTAGCCAAGCCTAATAGAGATCTGATAATAGCTCCTATCAACGGCAAATTCCTGAAGAGATACTACGCTTAATCTCCCTTTTTGCTTAAACGGAGTATGGTGAAGATCTCATTCTGACGATACTACGTACAAAGATTGGTTGGACCATATTCTATCATGTTATTATGACCTCTGAATAGATATGTTTAACTAATTTGAAACTTCAAAACCTATTATGTCCATATTACCTCTGATAGTGTTTTGTATACAAATTTAGTTGGATCATATTCCATCATGTTCACATAACCTCTGAATAGATATATCCAGCTGAAGCTTACTGAAAGTATATCACGTCCATATTACCTCTGATATCACTTTCACCCTAGCCTATCATTTTTATTCAAAAATGATGGATCCACAAAGTCAGATAAAGTCTCTTTATTATCTTCGAGAAAAGCAAAATTATATAGAGAAGCAAAAAAGTACATCATTGGGGAGGAGCAGTCAAATCACGAATCTGCTGCGCCAAAGCGGCCATCCTCTCATTCCTGGACTCCAAGATGTTAGCGCGAGCCCGTTCCAGTCGTGCCTCATCATCACTCAACAGGGATAGTTCGGACTGAGCATGAACAAAACCGGCGTGGATGACTCCCGCATGTGCCAAATTCTGATGAGCTGAATCCATTCAGCCCTTCAACTTATCTCGAGCTGCCAAGGACTGGAGAGCCCACTCCTTTGCCTGAGTGAGTTTAGCTTCCAATATAAGGACCCTTGTCTCATTTCTCTCATGTTCGGCCTCGCACTAGGTTATCTGAGGAGTAACCTCCTCCAAGACGGCCCGCTCTTTATCCATCTCCTGCTGTTGTGCCTGGATGGATTTATTTAAGCATTCCATCTGTTCAGCAAGCTTCGCAGTCAAGGAGTCATACTCGGCCTGGATCATCTCATCGACGTTGCCTCAAGATAGTTGCAAATACTCGTTAATGGGTTGTTCCAAACCATTAACTATTTGCTCTAACGCTTCAGCTTTATCATTATCATTGAAATTTCTAATCTGTACGATAAGCAGATTGGAGGACATCTTCAGAGCAGCGAAACCTAAGTTCTTCTCCAGTACCAACGATATTAACTCCTTCAGAGTGAGATAAAATATGCAAGTGTATTGATCCACTAGCATAGCAAAGCTCGAATGGACGCCGGGAGTGGCCGCAATATCAGTAAATCTTCCTCCAAAAATGACTGCAGAGGAAGTCGCCATAGTCGTTGCCTCTACAGATGGCGCTACAAAAGAATGAACACCAACAATGGTAGAAGTTGCTGGTGTACTCAACGAAGGAGGCACAGTCGCTATGATGGGCTCATCCTTCTCTGATGATATCTGTACTGTTACTGGAGAGATTGCACCCAAAAATATTGCAGACAAAGGAGCAACAACTTCAAAACATGCCCCTTCGGTATCAAACACCGTCGTTTCATCGACAAGAGCCGCAACAAAGTTAAAAATTACGTCGACTCCACCCTCCCCTGAGATGTCTTCACCTGAAAAGAAGACAAAAAAAAGTTAATATCAACTTGATGTTAATTTTCCTGAAAGAGGCATAAAGACGACATTTACCCATGGCCGATGGTATATATGTCGCGTCCGCAGCCAGTACAGCTAAATCAGTTCTTAATGATGCTAGGCGAGCTGTCATACCTGGGGAAGAGGGTGCACCAACTGACGTTGGAGGATAGTCTTCCCAGTCGTCACCAAGATCCACTCGAGGCTCATCGGGTGGAATCTCACTGGAAATATTTACAGAGGAGGTAGGGGTTACTCCCATTATTGGTCTGGATAAAGGTATTCTTAAAATGCTCGGCCTCGTAGGCGATCTCGTAGCACTACCAGAAGCAGTAGTAGCAGCAGCAATCTCGAGCAAAGAATTTTCGGCACTACCGGCCGGAACTATGGAGGTTCCCTCTCTAAAAGGCGAAGGACCTCTGAGCAAAGAATCATTCCCAACAGGGGAAACAACAGGCTCGCTCCTAGAAGCCTCCCTGGTAGAAGCCCTTTTCGGACCTCTGGCAATCCTCTTCTTGCGAGGAGAAGGTTCTTTTAAAGCAGAAGCCTTCCTTTTATGGGGGATAACGAGAGGCTCTGCAGGCGGAGATATTACGCCTCTAGGTATTGTCAACAAAATTTCGTCTGCCCCGGTGGTGTCTTCATTCTTATCCGAGGAAACAGACGGAACATCCTCCCTTCCAGTGGACCTGTGGAAGGGCATCCTAAAACTTCTACGCATATCAAAATCGCGATGAAAGGTATTGATGGACGCATAGAATTGCGTATACGAATGAAGGATACGCAGCTCCATGGAAAGAGAAGTCGCGGGTGCGGCAAAAGTTGCGCCAGTACAACCTGTAATAAAGTACCGCCACCCTCTGGCTCCATCAATAAGTCCACCTCTGGACTTGAAGCTGGTTATGGCATTCCCCACATGCAATTGGTCATACCCAAACTATCTGACGAACCGACTGGGCAGATAGGGCTCCAAGAAGCAATGATCATCACTCATGTATAGCAAGTGGGAAGGTCTAATGCAGACCAACCAGTAGAAGGCTTCAGAAGAAAGAATGGTCCTTCCATGACCTTCATCCTTGAGTTTTGTCCCCTGTTGATTGATATATACAGGGGGGACGATACAGAAGATCTTCCAGCTGTGGGCTACGTTTAACTCCCGTCGACAATTTGTGACGGTCGCTACGTTCCAAGAGGAATGCTTGTAATTCAACAAAAAGATATTTCCTGAACTGCTGGCTGAACCGGGAGACATCACCCGGGGGTTGTGAAGGATTAACCATCCCATCAGATATAGGAATGGTAATTTCACCCTGGGAAAGCTTTCACGCTGTGTCTCATCAGCGAGCAACCCATCAGTAAGGGCCCTCAGACCTGCTTGTATTCTATATACCATAACAGGAAGCAGACCCAGTCTTGCTCCGAACACCAAACGCACTGCGGGCCATAAAGTATTGCGATGGATGCGATCCGCAGACGCGATGCCCGGCACTACCCAGCGGCGTAGCCAGACGGAAAGAAAGCCAGCCAATTGAGCTTCCTTTGACAGAGGCTTCCGGCAATGCCTCATATAACTGAAGGCTTTTGTGCCTGCAGGGTAACCCCCTATCTCCTCATCAAAAATATGATCCGGAGCCCCTGCATCTTTGATGAGATCATCGATCGTGTCAGCATTGAGCATGCTCAGAAGATTCAAGGGCCTATCTTGGCTATCTACCACCTTGTCCGGCTTAGCATTTCTGGCCTGGTGGAAGAAGAGGTATGTTGCCCACTTGTTGATGTGAGCCAAATCAGAGGGCTCCTTGCAGAACATGGTACAAGCAAGGTAATGGCTCATCAGCTCCTGATACACTGCCACTGTCCGAGGGTTACATAAACCCCCTGATTTTTTCAAAATTTTAAATTTGGATTTTTCACAATTTTCTGGATTTTTTTGGGATTTTTATGCAATTAAAATCAGGGTTCTATTTATTAAATAATTTTTAAATGCTAATAAATTATATTAAAATATTATGAAAATAATATTTTTGTGTGTAAAATGAAAAACTGGACTTAGGGTAATTTTTCTGGAATTTATTGGGCCCCAGACCTAATTTATAACACCTAAAAACTATTTATTTAATTATTTACCTATTATTTATTTATTTAAATATTTATTAAACCGAGCCCAAGCCCAAACCCGGCCCAGCCCACCCGCCTTAATGGGTCGGGTCGGATCCACCCGAACCCGACCCGCCGCCCGAGCCGCTAGCACCCAGCCTCCCCCCCCCCCCCCCCGCGCGATCCGCTCTGGCACCCGCGTCCACCGATGCATCCGTCGGCCGCCCGCTCCGCACATCGCCGTGAGCCCCGCGGCCACGTCGCCGCCTCCCTCGGCACCCTCGCCTCGCTCCTTCCCCTATTTAACCCCCCTGGCCGTCACCCCCCTCCGGTCATCTCCTCACCGCCACCGTCCCGCTCCGCCCGCCACCGTCCCGCTCTGCCCGCGCCACCGCCTCCCGCCCAAGACCTCGTCGACCGTCGCCAGCTCCTCCGGCAGCCTCCTGCCTCACCGCCTCCTCTCTCCTCCGCCGTCCCCGTCCAGAACCCCCACGCAGAGCCGGCCGCCCGCCTCCGGCCGACGTGCCCGCAGCGTCGCCTCCGCCCAGCCTCGCCGGCGACGCCCCAGCCCCCTCCGGCCAGCCTCCCCTGCCGCAGCGCCGCCGGAGCTCCGCCTGAGAACCCCCAAACCCTAACCCTAGGACTCTGTGTACAGGACACGTGTCGGACACAGAAATTTTGAGTTTTCGAACCCTGTTCAGGTACGCGTATCTCTCTGCTCGTTGACCCGTTTTCGATTTCTTCTATTGCATCGCGAACCCTGTGTGACCCTCTCGGTGCCCGTGCAACCCGCTCGGCGCATCGCGTCCTGTGGCGATCGCACACCGCGACCAAAAATAGGAAAAATAATGCCCCGTTTCACCCCGGAACCGAGTCCGTCCCGCCAAATGGGACGACTTGGTCGCGTGCGGTCTTCACAGATACGTGCGCACCGTCGATACGGACGTGCGGGATTTTGCAGAAGTCGATTCGGGTATGCGTGCACCCCGGAATCAACGCGTATCCGCGGACACCGTCCCGTATCTGCCCTTTCTGGAGCATGCCCTAACTTTGTGTATACTCGTCGGATTGAAACAAAACTTGTGCCATCGGACTCGTAGCAATACGCTGGTCCTGTGACCCAAGTTTGGTTCGATTCCGAGAACGTTGACGAAATCACGTGTCGTGGGCCCACAGGCCCCACTCGACGGGCGATTTTGTGATCGGCTCATCGGAATCTAATTCTGAAAGTTTCGTTGGGTTCGTATTATCGTTCCTGACCTGTTGACACTAAGTTTGGTAAATTTAGAGACCTTTGACCCTGACACATTTTTCGGTGCAAAGCGGGCCCACATGCGGACCCCGTTTTGACCCGAAATGGTCATTTTTGCCCCTGCGTCCAAATTAGACTCAAGGACAGGCGTTTCTAGCTGATTGATATATTCTGAGCATGATGGTAATGTTTGTTCCAGCATCCGGAGACGTTTCTGGAAATTTCCCGAGTAACAGAGCAGTAGTTGAAATTCAAACATCAGGCAAGTACCTGCACTTCAAGTTTATTCTTTATATTATGATAATTAGTTCCTCGCTCTACTAGCACCATTGGATGATCACACTTAGTGTTAGAATTTGGATTTTATGTCTCGATTTTTGTTTCGGGAGGGAGAATACTAGGAGGCATGTAGTTTACCCTTTCTCTCATGTCCTGACTGCTAGCTATTGAGTACGCGACTGGACCATCAGCCTTATACTCGATTGTTCCTGACTGCTAGCCATCTATGATGTGCCTTATTAGCCTTATAACCCCCTACATGCCAACTATGTATTCTAAATGCATAATTTTACACACACATAGTTTCTTGTCCTGTTGCAGTTCTATTTTCTTGTCTCATTATTTTTCTGTTTTACTCATATCCCTGATTTATAGCAATTAACCCTTAGTTAATTTTACTACATATTATGTATAATTTTTATCATGGTACTTAGTCAATTTTACTACTTGTCATAATTATTTAGTTTAAGCTTTGTTGTGTATTGGTACTTTGCTCCTTTTCTGACTGGATCCGTTGACATTTAGGCGATGATGAGGACTATGCCCCCACCTTTTATGGCCCATATGACGTAGCAGGTGATACTATTGAGGAGCCGGTTCCTACTCAGAAGACTACTTTTGAGGAGTAGTTAGCCAGTTAGCTAGTATTTTCTTTCAGCATAGTACTCGGGTTTGTCCCCGATTTAACTTCTGGTTCTGTATTAAACTGTCGATTTGGATGTCACAAAATTTGTCTTATAAAATCTTAGCATTCCTATTTTCTGTTATTATCCTTGCCTATTTATTCTTGTAAATGAGTTAGATTTTAAATTACCTGTGAATATGATCTAGACAGCGTACTACCGCCGACACTGCGGCGTAGGCTGGACGTACTCGCGAACCGGTACCTGAATATCTGGGTACGGGTCATGACACGTTTTTATGGTGGCCCATGCAGGTCATGAAATAAAATTGAGGATTTAGGAAAAGCTCATTCACAGAATAGGATCTTTTATTTCAAATCTTGACATCATTCCTTAGTAAAATTTTCCTATCGTCCTTGATTTCCAAGCAATCTATTCTAATCCTATCCCTTAACCTTTCAGAATGGTTCAGACAAGGAATACCGTAGGAGGCACATCCGAATCCGTCGAACAGACTGTGCCTGAAACCCTTGCGCTCCCTCCGCCTCCAAATACTCCGACAGTTACTATGGATGGAGCGCAGCTACTCGGAGTATTCCAGGGACTTATAGAATCCCAGAGGGAACAGACTACCCTGCTACGAACTAGCCTTTCAGATGCTCTTCGATCCCAGGAGGCACCATAAAAGAGGCCAGGAAATGCCAAGGACTTCAAGAACCTTGGACCCATGGAATTCTATGGGACTGAAGGTATTCTCTATGCCGATGAATGGATAGAGAATGTGGAGCGACTCCTGAAAACTGCTCGGGTCCCTGATGATCTTAAGGTGGAATCTGCAAGCCTGCAACTATTCGACATAGCTCAAACTTGGTTTAGAGATGAATCTCAGTTATCTGCTCCTGAGCTCACTTGGGAGGATTTTAAGAGTCTGTTCAAGAAGAAGTTCTTTCCCGAAGTGGCTCGAGAAGCTCTCGAAAGTCAATTCGAGAGGCTGGAACAAGGTAATCTTTCTGTTGATGAGTACACTGCTGAATTTAGCAGACTGAGCCACTTTGCAGAATATATGGTTCGTACCCCTGAAAATAGAGCCCATAGATTTAAGAAGGGGCTGTCTCCTGATATTTGCCTTGCTGTCACCACTAGCCGAGCTCGTACATACGAAGAAATCTTGAGCGTAGCACAAGGTGTTGAAAGAGTCATGGGACCTAGACTAAAGCGGGAAAGAGATGCTGGAAGTATGGGACCCCATAAGCGCCCATTCCAACAACAACTACAGCAGAGGGCCCCGCAATAAACCCAGCGTCCTCTCCCTCGAGCCACAGCACCCCAACAACAAACTCAAGGATAGAACCAACAAGGTCCCACTTGTGGCTATTATCAAAAATAAGGTCACACTTGGCAAGTTTGTAGAAAGAGGCTAGGTGCCTGTCTATATTGTGGATCAGCAGCACATCAAATGAAGGACTGTCCTGCTGCTCAGGGACGCACAGCTGCACAAAAAGTTCCAGTTCAGGCCAGCCCCCCAGCAGCGCAGCAAAGAGGACCCTCACTCCCAACTCAGCAACAACGCTTTGCTCAGCACCAACATCAGCAACAGAGGGGTGCACCTCAACAAGGCCGTGCTTTTACAATGACTCTAGAGAAAGCTGAAGCCACAGCAGATGTGATAACAGGTTCTGTACTTATAAATTCAGTACCAGCCATTAGTTTATTTGATTCTGGAGCGTCACATTCATTCATGTCCGTAGATTTTCTTATGAAACATAGCTTAGTCACAGAACCTCTTAGGAATTGTTATAAGATCATTACCGGTGGAGAAATTATCCCGGTTAGTGATGCATGTAACAATTTTCCTATCACACTATGTGGGAGAGAGTTATATGCTAGGCTACTCGTAATGCCAATTTCCAGTTTCGACATTATCCTGGGTATGGATTGGTTGAGTCAGCATCATGCCACTATAGATTGTCACAAGGGTAGTGTAATCTTCAGGCCCCCTGACAAGCCAGAATTTGAATTCACTAGAGGTTCTAGAGAATTGGGTAGTAACCAAATTTGTGGAGCCCTAGTACCAGAAGAATTTCCACTACCTATCATTTCTGAATATCTTAATGTCTTCCCTGAGGATCTCCCAGGATTACCCCCAGACCAAGAAGTTGAATTCTCTATTGACTTAGTGCCAGGAGCAGCGCCATTATCTCAAAATCCATATAGAATCAACAAGAAAGAGATAGTAGAATTAAATGAGCAGATAAAAGAGTTAGAAGACAAATGCTTCATTAGGTCTAGTGCTTCACCCTGGGGAGCTCCAGTATTATTTGTGCCAAAGAAGGATGGAACATCTCGAATGTGTATTGATTATAGGGCTTTGAATACCTTAACAATCAAAAATAAATACCCCCTACCAAGGATAGATGATTTATTTGATCAATTAAGTGGAGCTCGGGTATTTTCGAAGATTGACTTGAGGTCTGGTTACCATCAAGTAAGGGTGAGGAAGGAAGACATCCCTAAAACTGCTTTCAACACCCGGAACGGACACTACGAATTCTTAGTGATGCCGTTCGGATTAACTAATGCACCAGCAGTATTTATGAATTTAATGAACAGAGTCTTCCAACAATATCTAGACAAATTTGTGGTAGTTTTCATTGATGATATTTTAATTTATTCCAAGACTCCAGAAGAATATGAAGAACACTTGAGGCTAGTATTGGAGACAATAAGGAAGGAAAAACTTTATGGAAAACTATCTAAATGTGCATTCTTCCTAAACAAAGTAGAATTTTTGGGACATGTTGTAACTGGAGATGGCATATCAGTAGATCCTAAGAAGGTAGCAGCAGTAGAATCATGGCCCACTCCAGACTCTGTAGCAGAAATTAGAAGTTTTCTGGGACTAGCTGGCTATTATCGAAAGTTTGTGAAGGACTTTGCCAGAATTGCTGAACCAATGACGAAATTAACGAGGAAGAATGAAGAATTTATATGGACTGATGAATGTCAACATGCTTTTGAAGAATTAAAGAAAAGGCTGACTACTGCCCCTATTCTGACCTTACCATCTGGAACCGGAGGATTCGCTATATACAGTGATGCTTCTGGAAAAGGTCTAGGTTGTGTATTGGAGCAGAACAAAAAAGTAATAGCATATGCTTCTAGACAGCTTCGACCTCATGAAAAGAACTACCCAACTCATGACTTAGAATTAGCAGCTGTTATCTTTGCTCTTAAGCTATTGAAGCACTATCTTTATGGAGAAAGGGTAGAAATCTTCACAGATCACAAAAGTTTAAAATATATCTTTACTCAAAAAGAGCTGAACATGAGGCAAAGAAGGTGGCAGGAGTTAATAAAGGATTTTGACATCACCCTTCTATATCATCCGGAGAAGGCCAACGTAGTTGCTGATGCTCTAAGCAGATATCCTATGGCAATGTACTTGACGATGGACCGACACTTGCTTGAGGACTTGGAAAGTTTGGGAATTGAAGTAATTATTCCAGGAATAGAAGGTCAAATGATGAATTTGAAGATCCAATCTACCTTAATGGATAAGATTAAGGAGACTCAGTTTTAAGACGAAGGCCTACGAAGCATTCGAGGCCAAGTGCAAGCTGGATTATTGGAGGAATTCAGAATTCATGAAGATGGATCACTAAGATATGGAGATAGATTATGTGTACCTCAAGGAGAGATAAGAGAATAAATTATGCAAGAGGCACACAGATCACAATACTCTATACATCCAGGAGCCAACAAAATGTACAAAGACCTAAGGATGCATGTTTGGTGGTATGGCATGAAAAGAGAAGTAGCTAAGTTTGTATCTCGTTGCTTAGTGTGCCAACAAGTAAAGGCTGAAAGACAAAGACCTGGGGGATTGCTTCAACCACTACCCATTCCGGAGTGAAAGTGGGAACATATTACAATAGATTTTGTTTTGGGCTTCCAAGGACACCTTGTGGGAAGGATGCAATTTGGGTAATAGTGGATAGGCTGACTAAGTCTGCACATTTTCTACCCTTCAAAGTAGGGCTACCTACGGAAAAGTTGGCAGATTTATATTTTTGACAGATTGTTAAATTGCATGGAGTTCCAGTAAGTATTGTCTCCGACCGAGATTCAAGATTTACCTCTCATTTCTGGAGGAGCTTACAAGCTAGCTTAGGGACTCAACTCAAATTCAGCATAGCTTATCATCCCCAAACCGATGGACAATCTGAATGTACAATTCAGACACTTGAAGATATGCTCCGTACATGTGTTCTGGATTTTGGAGGATCGTGGGAAGATTATCTACATCTTGTGGAGTTCTCTTTTAATAACAGTTACCAAGCAAGTATTGAAATGACTCCATTTGAGGCTTTATATGGACGAAGATGTCGTACCCCACTATCATGGGACGATATAGGAGAAAGAGCTTTACTGGGAACAGAGATGGTGGTCGATTCAACTGAGAAGGTGAAACAAATAAGGAAAAGACTTCATGTGGCTCAAGACAGGCAACGACATTGGGCAAATAGCCATCGAAGACCATTAAAATTTGAGGTTGGAGAATTAGTATTCTTGAAGATTTCTCCGACACGTGGCACTATTAGGTTCCGAATGAGCGAAAAACTCAGCCCAAGATTTATTGGACCGTTTGGCATACAGGAGAGAATCGGAGAAGTGGCATACCGGCTGGCATTGCCACCCTCTCTAGATGGGGTCCATAACGTATTCCACGTGTCGCAACTGAGAAAATACGTGTCAGATCCAAGTCATATTTTGGATCATTCAGAGCTCGAAGTGGGCCCAAGCTTGACTTACCAAGAGCAACCTGTGGGGATACTGGACCGAACGGACAAAGTTCTAAGGAATCAAGTTATTCTCCTTGTTCGTATAGCTTGGAGGCATCATTCTCCCGGCGAATCCACCTGGGAGTGAGAAGACGAGATTAGGGAGCGCTACCCCTATCTTTTTGAACCTTGAGGTATATTTTAATTCTCGGCCTTTCTTTTCGTGCCATTGTTATTTTTAAATTTTGAGGACAAACTTTTTATAAGTTGGGTAGATTGTAAACCCCCTGATTTTTTCAAAATTTTAAATTTAGATTTTTCACAATTTCCTGGATTTTTTTGGGATTTTTATGCAATTAAAATAAGGTTTCTATTTATTAAATGATTTTTAAATACTAATAAATTATATTAAAATATTATGAAAATAATATTTTTGTGTGTAAAATGAAAAAGTGGACTTAGGGTAATTTTTCTGGAATTTATTGGGCCCTAGACCTAATTTATAACACCTAAAAACTATTTATTTAATTATTTACCTATTATTTATTTATTTAAATATTTATTAAACCGAGCCCAAGCCCAAACCCGGCCCAGCCCACCCGCCTTAACGGGTCAGGTCGGATCCACCCGAACCCGACCCGCCGCCCGACCCGCTAGCACCCAGCCTCCCCCCCGCGCGATCCGCTCCTGCACCCGCGTCCACCGCCGCATCCGTCGGCCGCCGGCTCCGTACGTCGCCGCGAGCCCCGCGGCCACGTCGCCGCCTCCCTCGGCCCCCTCGCCTCGCTCCTTCCCCTATTTAACCCCCCTGGCCGTCACGCCCCTCCGGTCATCTCCTCACCGCCACCGTCCCGCTCCGCCCGCCACCGTCCCGCTCCGCCCGCGCCACCGCCTCCCGCCCCAGACCTCGTCGACCGTTGCCAGCTCCTCCGGCAGCCTTCTGCCTCACCGCCTCCTCTCTCCTCCGCCGTCCCCGTCCAGAACCCCCCCGCAGAGCCGGTCGCCCGCCTCCGGCCGACGTGCCCGCAGCGCCGCCTCCGCCCAGCCTCGCCGGCGCCGCCCCAGCCCCCTCCGGCCAGCCTCCCCTACCGCAGCGCCACCGGAGCTCCGCCTGAGAACCCCCAAACCCTAACCCTAGGACTCTGTGTACAGGACACATGTCGGACACGGAAATTTTGGGTTTTTGAACCCTGTTCAGGTACGCGTATCTCTCTGCCCGTTGACCCATTTTCGATTCCGTCTGTTGCATCGTGAACCCTGTGTGACCCTCTCGGTGCCCGTGCAACCCGCTCGGCGCATCGTATCCTGTGGCGATCGCACACCGCGATCAAAAAATAGGAAAAATAATGCCCCATTTTACCCCGGAACCGAGTTCGCCCCGCCAAACGGGACGACTTGGTCGCGTGCGGTCTTCACAGATACGTGCGCACCATCGATACGGATGTGCGGGATTTCGCATAAGTCGATTCGGGTGTGCGTGCACCCCGAAATCAACGCGTATCCGCGGACACCGTCCCGTATCCGCCCTTTCTGGAGTGTGCCCTAACTTTCTGTACACTCATCGGATTGAAACAAAACTTGCGCCATCGGACTCGTAGCAATACGCTGGTCCTGTGACCCAAGTTTGGTTCGATTCCGAGAACGTTGACAAAACCGCGTGTCCTGGGCCCCACAGGCCCCACTCGACGGGCGATTTTGTGATCGGCTCATCGGAATCCAATTCTGAAAGTTTCGTTGGGTTCGTATCATCGTTCCTGACCTGTTGACACTAAGTTTGGCGAATTTAGAGATCTTTGACCCTGACACATTTTTTGGTGCAAAGCGGGCCCAGGCGAACCCCGTTTTGACCCGAAATGGTCATTTTTGCCCCTGCATCCAAATTGGGCTCAAGGACAGGCGTTTCTAGCTGATTGATATCTTCTGAGCATGATAGTAATGTTTGTTCCAGCATCCGGAGACGTTTCTGGAAATTTCTCGAGTAACAGAGCAGTAGTTGGAATTCAAACATCAGGCAAGTACCTGCACTTCAAGTTTATTCTTTATATTATGATAATTAGTTCCTCGCTCTACTAGCACCATTGGATGATCACACTTAGTGTTAGAATTTGGATTTTATGTCTCGATTTTCGTGTCGGGAGGGAGAATACTAGGAGACATGTAGTTTACCCTTTCCCTCATGTCCTGACTGCTAGCTGTTGAGTACGCGACTGTACCATCAGCCTTATACTCGATTGTTCCTGACTGCTAGCCATCTATGACGTGCCTTATTAGCCTTATAACCCCCTACATGCCAACTATGTATTCTAAATGCATAATTTCACACACACATAGTTTCTTGTCCTGTTGCAGTTCTATTTTCTTGTCTCATTATTTTCCTGTTTTACTCATATCCCTGATTTATAGCAATTAACCCTTAGTTAATTTTACTACATATTATGTATAATTTTTATCATGGTACTTATCAGTTTTACTACTTGTCATAATTATTTAGTTTAAGCTTTGTTGTGTATTGGTACTTTGCTCCTTTCTTGACTGGATCCGTTGACATTTAGGCGATTATGAGGACTATGCCCCCACCTTTTATGGCTCATATGACGTAGCAGGGGATACTATTGAGGAGCCGGTTCCTACTCAGGAGACTACTTTTGAGGAGTAGTTAGCCAGTTGGCTAGTATTTTCTTTCAGCATAGTACTCGGGTTTGTCCCCGATTTAACTTCTGGTTCTGTATTAAACTGTGGATTTGGATGTCACAAAATTTGTCTTATGAAATCTTAGCATTCCTATTTTCTGTTATTATCCTTGCCTATTTATTCTTGTGAATGAGTTAGATTTTAAATTACCTGTGAATATGATCTAGACAGCGTACTACCGCCGACACTATGGCGTAGGCTGGACGTACTCGCGAACCGGTACCTGAATATCTGGGTACGGGTTATGACACGTTAGTATCCCTCAATTCCCTATTTGTAGGGACATACTCTTCATAAGGAGCGTCCCCCATTGGCAGCTTCAAAATCTCTGTCATCTCGTGAAGGGCTAAGCCCAACTCCTCCAGCGGAGTGGGAAAAGTTTCTGTGAGCGAATTGTATCGCTCCATCAAGGCTAAGAACAATTTAGGGTTGACAGGCAACCCAACACTTGTGGCACTCACGGCCGCGAACAAGCCAATATTTTCCAGCTTCACCTGGCAGTGCTTTATGGCCCAGGCAGTCAAACTAGCCCATCGAAGATTCCCCGGGCTAAGCCATCCACTGGTCCGAGGGTTGACTCTGGGGTACATTCCTCCCTGCCCCATGAAGTCATTGCAGAAGGTCGATATCTGAACCGACTGGATCAGCGAAGTGTCCTCACTCGGGACACTACCCGGTAGCAGTCCCCTAAAGGGCATAACAGGGCCCGAAGGACGGCTCATATAAGCGCCCCGGTTGCCTCCCTTCTTGTATAAAATCTTCCCCGGTCGGTCGTGAAGATCTGGAGTCAGCACCCACATCATCTTCCTAGGATGTGTGGCATGAAAGAAGGCCGAGATGGGGTAATTCCTGGGCATCCTCGGCAGATACATGACCGTGCCCTCGACAGTGAACACCCAGTCCTCCTTCTTGGGTTTGGTCTAGGATTGCTTGTCAATAACATCCCCAAATAAGAAACCCGGTTTCTTATACTCCGTCCCGTCTATGTATGTCAGGGGCTCACCACTGATCATACTCAGTAGCATGCGCTCTCCTTGGGTTGAGATAAGGGTTCCCCTTTCTTTCGGGTAATTGGCTCCAGAAATGGGGAATGTCACGTGCTACAAATCCTCCAGATAGTTCGAGTTCAGCATCCCGGCAGCAGAGCCCATCACCTCAGCCAAAAGAGGGATCTGCAAGTCCACTACAAAACGCAAGAGAACAAGTCAGTTTCTACACTAGGCGTTACACTCTTGCAGTTTACACCAAAGATTATCAGTCCGTGCTTTTACACCAAGACTGCAAAAACTTGAGCTTTTACGTCGGAACCTATTTCCGAGGCATAAAATTCAAGGTTGGCAGTATACGCCAAAACTTAACAGTTTGTGCTTTTATGCCAGACTGCCAAAATTTGAGTTTTTACGCCAAAATTTTCATCCAGTGCGCAAAACTCAAAGTTTGTAGTATACGCCAAATTTTGACAGTCTGTGCTTTTTACGCCAGACTGTGAAAAGATGGTTTTTTTTATACTGACACATTAAGAATGTGGGCGTATTGGTTCGCATATACGTACAACGTGTGCAAAAAGTCCTCTATTCTCCCTCGAAGTCCTTTTACCTATGACATCCGGAGCACGGCTCGACGGGGGGGCGCCGCGTTCCGATCGAGGCTCATTCAGCCTAATGGGAGTTGCTCGCGCTTGAGCAGAGGATCGAGAGAAGGAAGAAACCTTCTTTCCTTTAGCAGTGGAAGCTTGTTTAGGGTCCATGGCAATTCTGAGTTCTCAAGAAAGAAACGAAGAAGAAAGGTTCTTGAAAAGCTAGAGTTTTTGTGAAGACAGATAAAAGTTTTCTCTCTCAGGACCTTGGGCTATTTATAGAGTTCGGATAACTCTTCGAATTCCTAACCAAATCCGATATTTAATATTCGGTTATGATTTGGGGACCACGTCAGCCTATCATTTGAAAAAAAGAAGACGGACAGTCAGTGGATTCAGAATTTACGCACAGAACAGATCTATGATTTTACGCTCAACAGCTGTTTACGCCCGAAAGGCTACAAATCTACGATTTTACGCACAGAGGCTATAAATCTATGGTTTTACGCTCAGATGCTTTTACTCTCAGCAGCTTTTATGCTCGAGAGGCTACAAACCTACGGTTTTACGTACAGAGGCTACAAATCTATGGTTTCACGCTCGGAAGTATTTTACGCTCAGAGGCTACAAATCTACGATTCTACGCTCGAAAGCTACATACGGCCAACTGCAAGGGTTTACACAGAAAATGCCCCTTCTTGGCTACAAAATATTCCAAGTGCCCAATACACACAGAGTTCAGCATTGAAGATGACTCTTCTTCTTGGGTCGATTGGAAGTTCATTCGAAGTCCAGTCTTTTACACAAGTTCAAGTATGGCTTATTTGAAGGCCATTTCTCGCCCTTTTTCAAAGGATTTTCGGAAAAAAATTCTTGAAGATGACGGTCTGAACAAGAATTCTTCGTATCAGAGAAGTAACAGTTCAGAAATTCTACGCAACTCCTCGTCCAAAACAGCATGACAGCTTGGATCTTCAAAAGACGACTTAGTGCTAAGAAGCTTTTTACGCGTCTTCAGTTACGTGTAAAAGGCAGGACGAGATCAGATACTCTTTTATCAGAGTTGGCATAAAATTACTCAGACGTGCCGAAGCTGCACATATTCAGACTTTTTCACAGCAAATATGGCAAATCATCATATGCGTAAAAGAAGACAATTTTATTAATCCTGATTACATATGATGGAAATCCAGTTTACGAAGGGTTTTTTATCTTCATGATTACATATAATGGAAATCCTTTTCCTATAAAGGGTTTCTCATTTTTACTTAAGATCACACCAAGAATCTGCTGTGCCAGGTTATCATATTGGTGGAGATCTTTTTCGTCTTCTACAGTACTTCATCGGCATCTTGGATCGATGAACAAGAAAATAATAAATGGCGGAAGGATACAGAACTGGGCCTGTGTAAATTATTCAAGCCCACCCTCTATACGCCAGGGCAGATTGTGTTAGAGGTTCAGACCCAACTCAATACTGGAAGACAGAGCCAGACTGCCTACCATCGTCCAGCGCCATAATGGGAGAAAATACAGCTTGCAAGCTGTGTGGTCTAATACGACCATTCCTCTCTCCTGGACGAATCTCCATATGAAATTGCTGATCATCCCGAGCAAAGGAAGCTATGATATCCTTCCATGATCCATCGTTGTAAAGGATATTTGCTCGAAGATGCCTTTTTTTACGGCTCCTTACATGCTGGAAGAACATGATCTTCTTCTTCCTCAAGCCAAACCGACGAAGCTCGGCAACCATCTCTTTATGGTGAAGGAAGTGTGGGAAAAATAGGTTAAATCAGTCGCCTTTATATAGGCAGAGGAGATCACACCAATTCCCAACAGATTCCTAAATATTTGTCGTGAAATCAACCTTGCAGAACATGTCAAACTTGACCGTTTCATGCTTCATTCAAAGTATTTCAAATTACGAGGAATTTGAAAACTTTGAAGGGGTCTTGTAGAAGCATGAAAAATACGCTGAGAAAGTATACGCGTAAACCCACAACATGCAGAAAGCCCGCGTAAAATAGAGCTCCAGCACTGGGTGGCGTAAGACATGACTTCAGAGCCATTGGCGTACAGTGGAGCTTCAACGCTATTCAGCGTAAAATATAGCTCCAGAATAACCCGCGTAATGAAGTATTTCCAGACTGCTTCGGCGTAAAAAGGTTGCTACATCGCCACTTCAGCGTAAAACCTATCTGTTTTTAATGCAGCGGAAAGTTGTACGAGGAACTCTTTGTATTCTTCGAATGAACCTGTCAGTGGAAGCAGTGAACCTGACTACTGACAAAGAATACTGCACGGCTATCAAGAGGACGGCTGTAATGATGATTATGCACAGAGACCCAGACTGTCATCTAGTGACAAAGCCTTGATATAAGACGTCGTTTATGCATTCAAGGAATACGCTGCCTATTATACACAGGCAGACATGAGCTTTTGCGCTCAGGATGAGACGAAACCAACCGCCACGTCAAAAGTTGTTCTTCGTACAGAACTCGAGGTACGTCTTTGCAATTAATACGCAAGATGGGGACAGATCTCTGCATTTAATGCATGAGATTTGGTTCTACTTTTAATGACTGGATGAGCTATAATTAGGGCTAATACGTCCACATCACCATCCCCGCACATTACGCCATCAGCCTATTTTCAGCTATAGGAGCACGCTGTACGCTATCTCCTTGAAATACGCCGACCTGGCTATTTTCAACTATAGAGTACGCTGTATTCTATCTCCTAGAAATATGCCAACCTAGGCTATATTTGCAAAAGGTGCGTGATAAGGCTATTTGGCCCAGAATGCGCTCAAGACCTCAGTCAAGAAGGAATAACTGGCTACCGTTACGCTGGCTACCAATCCATGCAGCATCAGGCTTCTACGCCTACTTGGCTGCAACGCCTACTTGGCTTCTACGCCTATTTGGCTTCTATGCCTACTTGGCTTATACGCCAACATGACAGCTACTCGGCTTTTACGCCAACGAGACAGTTATTTGGCTTATATGCCAACCTTCTCTATGCGAGGGGCAGCTACCTACGTGGCTTGCATGCCGTGATCTTCGATGAGCAGTTATACGCTTTACCTCATAATGGGACACGCGTCACATGCCTATTCAGAAGATTATTCATACGTGGGTGGCAATTATTCTAACCGCCGCATAAAAGGTGTAGCTCTCTCCGCTGTTCGGTTTCTACGCCGATAGTGACCAAACCTTATAAATAGAGACCTCCGGCCACGGAGGTCCAGGGTGGCAGAAGAGAGGAGAAAATAGGGTCGAAAGGTCGAGGATTCTTATCCAGAGAGTATTGATTGACTACTTTGGCAACGAGAGTTCAACCCCTCCTACAGTCTTTGAAGCTTCTTTTTCGTCTTCTATAGCACTCCTTCGTCATCGTGTGGTCCAAGGAACAAAGTGATCGACCGCAGATCAGAATCCTATAGCAATATTTCCCCATAATCAAATTTTTGTACTTAACATCCTCGTATAGGATTAATTGTACTTTTTTTTCTTGTTTGTAAACCAAAGAAAGGGTTTCGTATAAACCTAGTTTCAATTTCTTTTGTTTATTATCAAACAATGGTCACCTTGAAAGAACTCAAGGGGTCGACGACGAATGTCGACATAGCTCTTCTGTCGGCTTTGTGCTACTTTTAGTCGCTCTCGGATCAACCGAACCTTTTGGACTGTTTGTTCAACTAGTTTTGGCCCAAAGATTTTTTGCTTCCCAACTTCATGCTAGAAGATCGATGACCTACACTTCCGCCCATATAGAGCCTTGTACAGAGCCATTTGGATGCTAGACTGATAACTGTTGTTATATGCAAATTTGACCAACCGTAGGTGGACGTCCCAACTTGACTTCGAATCGATTGCGCAGAGACGTAGCATGTCTTTTAGTACCTGATTCACCAGCTCTGTTTGGCCATCGGTTTGAGGATGGTAGGCTAAGCTGAACTTCAACTTGGTCCCCATCGCTGACTGAAGGCTTTCCCAGAAATATGATAGGAATCGTCTGTCCCGATCAGACACTATAGAAATTGGTACTCCATGCAGCCGAACTATCTCATCACGGTAGGTCTGGGCGAGGCGATCGATGCTCCAAGTAACTTTAATGGCAATGAAGTACGCTGACTTGGTTAACCGGTCGACGATGAACCAGATTATGTTATTCCCCAATTGCGTCTTTGGCAAGCCAACAATGAAGTCCATGCTTATGTGCTCCCACTTCCATTCCGGGATAGCAAGATTCTGCATTTCTTCGCCCGGTCTCTGATGTTCTGCTTTAACCCTCTAACAGGTTATGCATTATGACACAAAGAGTGCCACATCCTTCTTAATATCGTGCAACCAGAAAATAGTGCGAAGGTCTCTATACATCTTTGTGCTCCCGGGATAGACCGTGTAGGCTGCATAGTGCGCTTCCGCAAGGATCTCCATTCTGAGTTCTATGTTATTGGGGACGCATAGCCTTTCCTTAACTTACAACACTCCATTCTCATCTACTGCAAGTCCTTCGCCTTCCCCGCTAGATTCTTCCCGCACATTTTCCTTAGGAATGGATCGTCCCTCTGAGTAGATGTGACACTCTCTAACAGGTTGGGTACGAATCGCATCTGAGCAACTCGCGCACCGCAATATCGAATTCGGAGTTCAATGTTCATTTCCTCTAAGTCCCTTTATAACCTGCGATCAACGGACAGGGATCCCGCAAATACTCGACTCAACGCATCCGCTACAACATTGCCAGGTGTGTAGTCGATCGTCAGGTCATAGTCCTTAATTAATTCTAGCCAACGCCGTTGTCGTAGGTTAAGGTCCATTTGGGTGAATAAGTACTTCAAGCTTTTATGATCTATATAAATTCGGCAAGCCACTCCATAGAGGTAGTGTCGCTACAATTTTAGCACGACAATTGTCGTTAATTCCAGGTCATGCGTAGGATAATTTTTCTCGTGCTTTTTTAGTTGTCTAGATGCGTAGGCTATCACCATATCATGTTGCATGAGTACACACCCCAAGCCCTGTCCTGACGCATAGCTCAATATTTAGAATCCCGATGTCTCATCTGGTAGTGCAAGTAATGGGGCAGAGGTGAAGCGATGCTTTAACTCTTCAAACGAGGATTCGCAGTCAGCGGACCACTCAAATATGACTCCCTTCTGTGTAAAGCGAGTCAGAGGTGATGCTAGTTTGGAAAATTCCTTCACGAAATGCCTGTAGTAGCATGCTAGCCCGATGAAGCTTCAAATCTCACCTACGGATGCAGGCCGCTTCCTCTCGACGATGGCTTCAACTTTCTTTGGATCGACTGAAATGCCTCCCGCAAAAATGATGTGCCCGAGGAAAGATATATTGTTCATCCAGAATTCACACTTACTCAGTTTTGCGTATAGCTTGTTGTCCCAAAGAGTCTGTAGCACGGTCCGCAAGTGCTCTGCATGTTCCTCCCTATTCTTCGAGTATACCAAGATATCATCAATGAACATTACTACAAACTTATCGATATATGGTCAGAACACGCGATTCATTAAATCCATAAAGACGGCAGGGGCATTAGTTAATCTGAATGACATTACCAAAAACTCATAGTGGCCGTAGCGAGTGCGAAAGGCTGATTTTGACACATCGTCCGGCCTAATCTTGAGCTGATGGTAACCTGAGCGAAGATTAAATTTTGATAACACCGTCGCACCTTGTAGTAGATCAAAGAGATCATCGATCCGAGGAAGGGGGTACTTGTTTCAAATAGTAGCTTTATTCAATTCACGATAGTTGATACAGAGCCGCATCGAGCTATCTTTTTTTTTACAAATAATATAGGCACACCCCACGAAGACACGCTCGGACGAATATATCCATGATCTAGCAATTCTTGCAACTGAACCTTTAACTCTTTTAATTTTGTTGGGGCCATTCGATATGGAGCTTTGGAAATTGGTCAAGTTTTTGGAAATGTATCAATAGTGAACTCTATCTCTCGGTCGGACGGCATGCCAGACAACTCGTCGGAAAACACATCAGGAAAATTTGCCACAATGGAAGTAGACTCAACGTTTGTGCAATCTCGCTGCGTATCTCGAATAGACGCCAAGTACTCATCACAGCTGAAATGGATCATCCGTCGAGAAGACATTACAGAGATCACCATGCAGGCACTCGGCGCTCTTGATGGTGGACTGCACGCATAATAGAACTCGGTCTCGCTAGGTAGACGAAATACGACTTTATTTTTTACATAATCAATGGTAGTCGAGCAAGCGTCAAGCCAATCTATCCCCAGAATGATGTCGTAGTCTCTGATGTCTAAGACTATTGCATCAAGTGATAATTTTTTTCTTTCGAGGCAAATGTTACCTTCATGATAAACTAAGTGAGACGGCAAATCCACGCCCGATGGAGTACGGACGCCAAGGTTTAGGCCTAGCAGTGTTATAGGAAATATGTTCTCGGTGGCAAAATCCGTCGCAATAAAACTATGTGTGGCACCAAAATCGAATAATACTCGAGCAGGTACATTATTAAAAAATAATATACCTGACACCGTTGTGTTTGATGCGAATGCCTCTTCCCGAGTTAGATCATAGACCCGGCCTTGAGAGTTCTGCGGTGTCGTCTGGTTCGCTAGAGGTGCTTATCCCTGATCTTGAGGCGTACGATTTTGTTGTCGCTGTTGGTTTGGTCCACTCTCCCGATAGTTCACTGCCATATGCCCGAGGCGACCATATTTAAAGCATGCTACATTGAATACTCGATAGTTTTGAGCGATGTGTCCGACACGATTACATCGATGGCAGACGAGCTCACTACCTCTCTATGGGTTTGCACCCTGATTACCGCCGTAGTTGGGGCGCTTGGATGCGTTGTAACCTCATGTGTTGCTAGGGCTCTTATGATCAAAATTTTGTACAGCGCCGGTGCGAACTGGGGGGTACTGCAGCTCTAGGGAAAGGGCGTGGTTTAGAGACTCTCTCATTGTACGGTACTGGGGGACGACAACGTGGGCACGAATAAAAGGTCGCAGTCCTATCTCAAACTTCTGGCTCGACTTTTGGCGTCACAAAGATGAGACTTAGAAAATTTTACAAGTCTGTTGAATTCTGCGACGTACTACTGCACTGTCATATTCCCTTATTACAGATGCATAAATTCGTCTTCCTTCTCGCGATGGACGGCGGGTGGGAGGTACCCTTCTTCGAAGGATTTTCGAAACATGGACCAAGAGATAGTTGTCTTATCATCTTCACTCAATATAGCTTGTTTGTGCACATCCCACCAATCATGTGCGTTTAAACGGGGCTAAAGCTGAGTACAAGCAACTCTCTTTGTTTCGTCCATGCAAAGAACTTTGAAGTGGTCCTCTAATTCAACCAGCCAATCCAACGCCACGGAGGGGTCCTTGGTCCCTTTAAAGGTAGCATGACACATCTTTTTAAACTCTGATATTTGCAGGATGGGACCATTTTCGTCTGAG
Source organism: Iris macrosiphon (assembly GCA_036927795.1). Taxonomy (NCBI): domain Eukaryota; kingdom Viridiplantae; phylum Streptophyta; class Magnoliopsida; order Asparagales; family Iridaceae; genus Iris; species Iris macrosiphon. The sequence goes on from JAYESA010000003.1 coordinate 134,412,097, forward strand.
GGTGGAGGTTGCTGGGAGCCTTGTAGTCACGCGATCTCAGCTACAACTAGCACTGTCGCTGCGACCATTGATGCAGAATGGTTGTTGGCAATAAGCGTCGTCACACGGGTTTCCAAGCTATCCATCTGCTTCTGATATGCCTCAGCCTGAGTCCGATGGGCCTAAAATTGAGTTTCAATCCGGGACTCGAATTGGATTTGACGTAATTATGCCTATCTCTGCTGCATTTCCATCAAACGCATCATCCGCTCGAACAAATCGACAAAGGGCGCGACGGCTGGACTTTTCTAGCTGCCTGATGTGCCAAAACTCCCCTCCTGCACCTGCGCCACCATCTGCGCTTGTGCAACCGGCTCTGAGGCTGTTCCTTTAAAGAAAGTAAATTATATCAGTCTCAAAATATATTATAGACTCACTGTATGGAACGCATCTCATTTTGGCCAAGCGAATTCAAGAGTTCAACTGGGAGGGACAAGGTCATTTTAAGAAAACTCTTCTGACACGAAGGTCAAAGAATCTGAAGCCATGCTCTGATACCAATATGTCACGTCCCGATTTCCGCTAAATCGATAATCGTCCCCCGGGCGTGATGTCGTGCACGCGTAAGGTGCACGTGCACAAGGCCTAGGAATAATGATATACTTTAGAACAAATGCAACAGAGTACGCAAATAAGATAGCACACATTGAGATATAAAAAAGTTCTCTTTATTGATAATGAACATCTGGTTACCGACTCTTGACCTAAAAGTAATAAGAACGCCGCAGGGGCTTACAACTTGGACATAAAATGAGATAGCCGATCCATAAATTACATCCTTACTAATATTTCAAAATGCGTAAACCACCTTGGGTGCGAGTTAGCACCATCGCCTAGGAGCTTCAAAAGATAAGTGCGGGCTCTTTGTGATTATGTACTTGAGCTCCAAAAGTCACAAAACACAAACGTGCCGGATCAGTGGATGGTTGGGAGAAGCTCCAGCTCCTCGCCGCGTCGCCTCGGCTCGGGGAACCTGCTGCAACGAGGGTCAGTACTTCGAAAAGTACAGATGAGGGCGAGCTAACCCAATATACCAAAGTCGATATCGTATTCAAGTGAACATACAACATTATTATGTGATCTTTCTATCTTGCCCAAGTTTAATTCTTTATATATGATGAAAGGAAATGACATAACAAAATGTGCCACCATTCGGTGACTTTACCTGAACCGTCTGAACCACCTGTACAAAACTTACCATGACCTTCCCTGCCACGAAGACATAGTTAGTCTGTACAGTTTAAATATAAATAACGCATCACTTGGTCGGACGAGAGATGGGTCAGCTGCTATTCTGCTTCGGGTAGCTAGCCCTTGGCGGACGCACGGACCCATCCAATGCTAGGACTACACTAGCAAATTATTCTACCCAGGTCGAAGCGGTCCCAATGCCCCGATGATCGTTCGTAAAACAATATCTTTTGTGCACAAGTTGTCCAAGACCATGCCTCGTCTACAAACTAAGTTATCAATTGAAGCACATTCAAAGCAATATAAGTAAATGAACTTCATGCATTTTTCATAGTCTAGGCTACCTTGCTCAATGATCACATTTCCAATTTACACTATCCATTAAACAGTTATAGATAAATAAGTTCTAACTACAACTGCACACAAAATAGCTACATGTATTGCGGACAAGCACGCAACAATGTGACCGTATGATATTTTATATGACTAGCATTACAAGTGTTTCAAGTCTACTTCTTCTTTTATCTTGACTCAAATTATTCTTTTGGTATCGTCGATCGGAATGCACAAACGAGTCAATTTATTAGGAATGAAGACTTGGAAGAAGGATGCTAATTGAAGTAAATCCACTCACAAGTTGGTGAATCGAGAAAGAGAGAAAAGGGAGATCTTCAAAACTCTGCTTGTGCATCGCCTACACGATCACCTGCACGCACCAATAAATGATCAATATCTCCTACTTCGATCTCCAAGGGTTCGATACGAAATGAAAAATTCAAAGAATAAAGACAATAAAATCCATCTAAACCATTCAAGAAAACGCAAATCACAAAACCAACAAGAAAATAACCAAGTGGCATTCAAAAACGGGTAAAGAAACCAGAGCAACGGAAAGACCCATCTCGACTCTGCCGCTGAGTCCTTCCTTGAGGCACGATCCGTTGAACGTGGGACCTAATTCTGAAGAAACCAATCTATAACGAGGAAAAGATCTTGATTTAATTTATCCCGATCGAACGATACCAAGTATTTCTTAGCCGCGCTCCCGAATAGGGGGAATAGGGCACTACACCGCATGCACAATCTCGAGATTCCATTCTCTCCTAATAATTCTACCAATTTTAGTTACCTGATTAAACATATAATTAATACAATCTCGTGTCATGGTCATACGATTATCATCATCCTATAATGTCGTACCGCAGTACAGGTACGCTGTGTGTGAATCCACGTTGGTTTCCGTCGGTTCCAACCCAGATCTGCCCTGAGCATAATGCAATAATCAATATACATAATCCAACCGCACTAAGCTATGATCACTGACCAACTACAAGGTCCTTGCTGGAGAAATCATATAATGTTACATGTCGTGCAGTATAGGAAGCATGTAACACGTAGCACGTAGCAAGATATGTCGCACCTCAGTGCACATGTAACACATAGCACATAGGAACGCATAGCAGGTAGTAAATGTATTAGCATGAATACAAGTAGTCAAGTCAGGATACACGATAAGTCAGTCAATCGAGTAAAATCCTCTGCTCACAAAGTCCACCGAACCAGTGATCACATGCTATCAGTCGATAAGTCCCATAACATCTGGTATGTAAAATATAGATACCACCAAACTGGGTCAGCCACAAATACTCTTGATCCACCATGTCATATACACAACTCTTTGATCCATCATATACATGTATATATTCTCCTTATAAAATAAGGGATAAAATCACTAAATATAGTGCTGCCAATCATACAAGATCACTGAGGTCTACCAAATTGTAAAGGTAACAGGTACTGAGCACTTGGGAATTTGGGTAAAATCAAATATTAATAACCTCGATATGTCTCTCATTCTGCGAAATACTCGCGCAATAGTCCAAGTCCGAGAAATCCAATAATAACAATATTATGCCTCTAGCCCAGGCTTGCAAAGTCCAATAGAGTATACAAAAGCTTGCCAAGTCAACATCCCAAGATTATACTTTTAATTTAAAATAGTATTCAATCCTTGAATTTATCCAAAGTTCACAATCCCGATATAAGGCAACTGCTAGTCCAATCAGGTTAATCTAGGACAACACCTGGAAAGAAATATGGAAACAAGGATCTAATAATTAATGTCGTCGTACAGTGGTAAGAAAATGCCTGAACCACTCTGGAGCAGATCCACGACCCTTAAACCAAACAAGGACCGGGGTCGCAGACCGTCTCCCGAGTAGAACTATACCCCTTACTCTATCCTACGAAAAAGGATAAATAAGTACTACCAAATCCCGAGTCAAATTGCCAAATCGAATCATGAATCTCCGAATCAAGTTCCCAAATCAAATCCCGAATCAAGTATCGAATCAAATCATGAACCAAGATCCTAAACAAAATCTCCCAAACCAAATCTCTCAAACCAAATTTGAAATCAAACTACTGAATAAATTCCCTAATTAATTTTGAATCAAACCCTTGAACAAATCAAATTCATGAATCAATTTCCTAATCAGAATCCAAATCAAATTATCGACTGAAATTCTAGAAAATTTTGGCAGAACCTCCCATATATTTCTAAGACTGGAACATAACCTGGAAAACAAAACAAATAAAATATCCACCCGGCGCAATCCGTCGTAGAATCCCAAGTCGAGAACACTAAGTCTCGGCCTCCAGCAGCGCTATAATGCATACTGGGCACCACGCCAACACAATCAACAAGAATTGCCACGCAGAGCGCACAACCACATAGTCATCTGTCCTTAACCAAACCACAAAAAAAGTCCAATAATCTAGTGTAAAACCGTAATCCGATCGCGAGTCGGACACGGGGCATATATGGATGATGCTCATAACCAGGTCGTGCTTGTGTCCTCAAAGGCGTGGATGTCCCGTCCGAGTTGTTCAATATGGGTGTCGACCCGATATCAAACCATTCTACACTAATAACAATGATTATCAGTCCACTATAAATATAAAATTATAAGTACAATATTTACAATAAATAAATACAGGACGAAAAGCGCATAGACGCAAAACCATCACAGGAGCAAGGGGTACTTGCATAGAGGGCTCGGCTAGATACGCAAATCTTTGACAAATCAAGATCCAAGTTGGCATGTCCATCGAGGTCCTCAAGACACACAAGCAAACATCAGCATCAATCAATAAAATATAAATAAATTATAAGGGGTGGAAGAAGGCTATATCGTGCGGGTCCTGCAAGTGGTGCAAGTATTTGACAAAAAAATTGAGGCACGAAGATCGATATGGCACGCATATCGAGACACACATGTAAATTGAGACGTGCACGAGATCTAAAGTAGCACGAATATTGTCACGCCCAAGTCCCAAACTACGTAGGACTAGGAACACGTAAGCATGTCAGCCGTATGTATATGGCAACTATAATATATGGATACCATAATACATATGTACGCTGTAATATAAATATTAACTCACATGTGGTATATATATAGTCACAAGTCACAGAAATATTAATCTCATCCACACAATAAGTCACAGAGAAGAAATAACTAAACTAGAATAATGAGTCTGAATAATCCAAAATAATAGTCGGGTGGAGACAAATCCACTACCAATGACTATATCAATACTAAAATGAGGGAGAAGGATAAATCTCCAATATAAATAAGATAATGATATAAAGGTATCAGCGAAGCGATCCATCGTTAGAGATAATCAAAGATGCTCCGAAGGTAAGATCTCCTCAGAAGAGATAAGGAGTAAGTCCTGATCCGTGCTCCTACAAATAGTCATGAACATCTACACCCGAAAAGGGACCAGGTCCTCAGAGGGATGTAATAAGATACATAGAAGCATGCCAATTTGAATACAGTAAACATGCATAATAGGTAGAAAATATGTAAGTACGCTGTACAAGACAATCTATATGAATGCATAATGAGGACAACTTTTCGACGTATGGGCATGGGTAGGCTACTCGATCTAAATCTCACAACTCACACACACGTCAGGGACATCAGAAATCGACATACCCCAGGGATAGCGACCAGTGCGATACCAGAAATCGACATACCTCGGGAGTAGCGATCAGTGCGACACACTATCGTAGTGCGTGCTAGATACTTCAGTTTACCAGAGTGGTTATAGCCATACGCCTACTGATTGTCCTCCCCTCCCATGATACTATGTGTCAAGTGTGTGTCAAGATATATATATATTATATAATTATGACTGAAAGAAAATACACATACAATGAATATATATAAAAATATAATAAGCATGCAAGGTACTGTAAGCAATTTGGCAAGGTATCTTGTCTGGTAAGGGAGCTGCAAAGTGTAACGTCTAGGAGTCAAGCACACAGGATTAGAAACTATGTCCTCAGAATGAATGTCTCCGGATGCTGAAATAAATATCACCAATATTCCCAGAATAAGCAAAATAGCTAGAAAATACTACCCTTTCGTCCAATTTAGACACAGAGGCAAAACGGTAATTTTGGATCAAAGCGCGGTCCACATATGACCCACTTTGCACCGAAAAGTGTGTCAGGAGTAAAGTTCTCTAAATAAGATAAATTATAGGTCAAACCAATTCTAAATATCAATACGAACTCAACGGTACGTCCAATTTTGAATTTTGGTGAGCCGAACACAAATTCGCCCAAAAAGTCAACCATAGGGCCCACAAATAGACGGTTTGGTCAACTATCTCAGAATTACGTGAAACTTGGGTCACATGACCATCACGATATCACGAGTCCAATGGCGTAAGTTTCATCGAATTCTGACAAGCGTACAATAAATGGTGCGATATTTTACAAAAGTGGCGATAAGGGGACTTTTTGCGGATACGGGTTGATTCTGACGCGCACACGCGTCCGAATCAGCTTCCACGAAGGTCCACACGTCTGGATATACCATACGCGCCTTTTGGTATAATTGGTATGCGACAGGGCGATCCCGTGTGGCGGAACGCGCTCCGTATCACAAATTCTAGAAGTTTCCAGAACAGGTTTTTAGTGATTTTTAACCTAATTTAATTCTGCATACAATATCAAATAAAATATTGTAATTGACAAAAAATAATCTCAGTTAGGTGGTCTTTCCATAGCAAGAAGAAAAATTAAGTTCGGATCTCTGTGGTGGGAGATACGAGTCCTTAAATATTGATGGTTACAACAGTTTTTCTGAAATTAAATGACGTAGTTTTTTCTCGACTTGGCGTCGATTTTTACCCAGTTTTTAACGATGTACGATGGAAACTAATTTATCAGATTTAGAGAGGGATAGGTGGGGATCATACCGGCGAAGACGAATCAGAATTTGGTTGAGCGATGGCGCGGGAATCGAGGCCTGAACAGGGGTAAGTTGCTGCCAAATTCTGTTGTTGCTAGCTCGGTTGACGCGCGGTCGCCCGGTTGACGCGCAGTCGCGCGGTTGACGCGCAGTCGCGCAGCGGACGGCGGCTGCGGCATCATCGGCGGCGGCGGCGCTGGCAGACGGTCGGCGGCGCGGGGCTGGAAAGGTGATTTAGGGTTAGGGTTTATAAGTTTTATATATATATATATATATATATATATATATAGAGAGAGAGAGAGAGAGAGAGAGAGAGAGAACAGTAGGGGGTTTCTCGCGCGGGTGGGGGGGGTGGCGGGGGGTTTGCTACAGCCGTTGGTGGGTAGGTAGGAAATGGGTTGGTTGCTGGGCTATTAGGTTAGTTAAGGGGGGTTATGGGCTTAGGGTTTTGGGTAGTTTAATAGGTTTTTTGTTTTTAAATTTTTTTTTTCTTTTCATTCTTTTTCTTTTTCTTTTCTTTTCTTTTCTATTTCTTATTCAATTATATTATTATTATTACTAATAAGAATAGTAATATTAGTATTATTATTATTATTATTATTAACTATTAATTTATTATTATTATTATTACGAATATATATTACGATTATTATTAAGGTATATATAAAAATATATTTGTACCCAAATAAATTCTAAAAAAAATTTCTATCACCCTTCCACAAGATTCCTAAAATAAAAATAATAGATTTTTGCAATGACTCTAAATAAATATTTATCTAGGTAATGAAATCACTACATATATATTATCTAAATAGCTACGTAATAATATAAATAAATTCAATAACTAATTAATTAATTAAATCAATTAATTCGAATCTGATATAGAGATCAAAAATGATTCAAATCAATGGATGAGATCCTATAACTTATCATATCCTTATTGCAGGCTTGCTTGGTCCCTAAGTTGAAATCGAACAATTTAGTCGTGGACCTACATGGGCCACCACAAAAACCATGTTACGCCCCAGTCCCAAAATATCGAGGGACTAGCCACATGACAATGGCCAGCAGCACACTCTAATGGGTAGACTAAATTTAATGGACCCATCAAGGTGTACTTAAGCTGTAACACAATAATAAAGTCTAATAAACATGTCATAAACTAATCTCATCCATGGAAGATAAATATGATCAATATCAGCAAAATTAAATATAACTGTCATCAAGTCTCAATAAAGTAAATCGGGGAACAACCCGATAATAAGTCTGATACACTGGTTCAACAGACCAGAAATAAAAGAGTCTAATAAAAGAAAATACTGAGTATAGATAACGGATACTCAGGAGAAATCATCGGCCATCACCTCGTCCTCAGGAATCGGTTCAGCTCTAGTTTCTGCTCCTGCTTCTGCTCCTGCCCCGTATACTTCGGGAAAGAATTCCTCTGCTAAAACTGGGGACATAATCCGGAATCCAGGTCCTTACGGGACATAGCAAGGTACGAAATAACACAAGCCAAAATAAATGCAGTACAATAATAAATAAAACAATAGGGTAAAATATGTAACCATCTATGTAAAATGCAAGTGAGAGCATAACTAGTACTCAGGCTGAGACCGCTACAAGCTCTATGTCGGGGAGCCGGTAGCAGTAATATCACGTAATGTGCCTAGCTCTGATGTAGAGTCTACGGCCTCACAATAATAAATACATATATAAAATTAGCATGTATCATGTGTATCTCTCCCCACCCAATGAAATCGTACGTCTCATGTCCACAACGTCTCATGTCCATGTCACGCAAGATCATAACTAATGCAGCAAGTCATATGATAGCTATGAATATAATATCCATGTCACAAATCCTGTAACCTATACAGAATTACCATGAATATCTCAGGAAGATTCTGTCTCATGAATAGTATCAAGTGTCCTGGGTATGACGTACTTGATGATGCAAGCACGAGAATGTATAGGGTCTCGATATCCATCTCTAGGTGACGTTATACAACTCCGCGTACGGTGTTGACACCCGAATATTATTCGTACGTTAAGTAATGTCATACGGTCCTAGGTTGAACAGATACAACAAATAAATAAATCAAGGAATATTATGTAACAAGACTGCAAGGTTGGCAAGGTACACTTGTCTGGGGTTTGGATACCAACAGCTGTTCCGGTATCAGCGGAATCTACAGGTACTCCTCCGAAAGCTGTAATAAACATTATCATCAGGTTCAGAAGATATCAAATAGCTAGAATTACCTGTCCATGAGTCCAATTTGGAAACAGGGGCAAAAGTGACAGTTTCTGGTCAAAGCGGGGTCCACATGTGGCCCGCTTCGCACCGAAAAATATGCCAGAGACAATATTCTCCAAATTCGTCAAACTTAGTGTCTACAAGTTCAGAACGATGATACGATCCCAACGGAATGTCCAGAACTGGATTCCGATGAGCCGATCACAAAATTGTCCGTCAAGTGGAGCCGTGGGGCCCACGATACGCGATTTTGTCAACGTTCTCAGAATCGAACCAAACTTGGGTCACAGGACCAGCGTATTGCTACGAGTCCGATGGCATAAATTTTGTTTCGATACAACGTGTGTACACGAAGTTACAATGAGTTCCAGAACAGGGCCGATACGGGGTGTTGTCGACGGATACGCGTTGATTCCGGTGTGCGCGCACATCCAAATCAACTTTTGCGAAATCTCACACATCCGTATCAACGGCGTGCACCTTTCGGTAAAGTCCGCACACGATCAAGTCATACCGTTTAACGGGACGCACCCAGTTCCGGAGAAAAATAGGGTAATTATTTTTCTGATTTTGGGTCGCAGTTTACGACCGCCACAGGACCCGATACCCCGAACAAGTTACACGGGTATCGAGAGGGTCACGCAGTCTATGCGTCACAGCAGACAGAACGGAAAATAGGACAGCAAGGAGAGAGAAATAGTCACCTGAACAGGGCTCTGAAGGTGACTGAAAATACTCATTTCCGCGAGGCGGCGCGACACGGCACGACCGGCTTGCTAGCAGTGGCGGCGGCTAGGGCACAGCGGAGGCGGCTGCTCGTCTCGGTGGTGGGGTCGTCGGGTTCACCGGAGTCGGGGTGGCCTGCTGTGGGGTCGTCGGAGGAAGAAGGTGGCCGAAGATCGGGTCGATGGTGAGGCGGTGGTGGTAGCAGAGGAGGAAGGCGGTGGCTATGGCTTACGGTGGTGGTGGTGGTGGTGGGGCGAAGGGTGTCCGGGGTTTAAATAGGCCGGGAAGGGAGGAGAAGGGGTCGTCCGTTCTGGCGGAGGGGAGAGGGTCGGACGGCTGGTGGGAAGACAAGTCGGCGGGGATGTGAGCGGACGCGGCGGATGCAGGCGAAGGGCGGTGGTGGAGGGGAATCGGCAGGGTCCGGGGTTGCCAATAACTGTAGCTTAATGATTCGGGTCGGGTCGGTTCGGGTCAGGTTGTGGGATTCGGATCCGACCCGATCCGATATACAATGGGTTCGGGTATTGGGTCAGCGGGTCGAGTCGGCTAACGGGTCCGGATCCGACCCGCTAGGGTTGGTTTGAGTCAGGTTTGGTTCACAAAGGCCGGTTCGGTTCAGAAATTGGTTTAAACCGGTTAGTTCAGGTTGGTTTAATTGGGTTTAATAAATAACTTAGTTTTAAGTCTTTAAAATGGTTTCGGGGTCCAATAAATTACAGAAAAATTACCCTATGTCTAATATTTTATTTTACACCCAAAAATATTATTTTCATAATATTTTAATATTTAATAAAATCATTTAAAATTATTTAATTCAAAAGAACATTTATTTAATTATTTAAAAATAGTAGAAAATTCCAAAAATTTTATTTTTTTTATTTCTGAAAATTTACGGGTGTTTACATATACATAAGGGTTATCATTATGTACTTATCTTTTAGTTATTAATTATTTACTAAACTATTTATGTTTTTAACTAACAAAATAAGGGTGAGGTTGAAGTAATTCAAACAATTCATGATGGCACGATAGGATACGACTATGATAGGAAGAGTTAAGCACGAGATAAGGAATGGGTATAGAAGAGAAGATGAGCCACCCAAGGGGGCGAGATGGTGATAGGGAAAGAATACTACTACTGCTACTCGCGTCATCTATTAGCATTGCGTGTATGCCATCTGGGTAGAATATCAATATATCCTCATTACTGCTAAACCACCATATATACAATTCTACGTCTACTATGCACCTAAGATCTCGTGTCATAAAAGGGGTCATGAGTATGCAATAGTAAATATAACTAAGGTCGTACTTGTATCTACGACTTCCTGTGCCTGCGCTCCTTATTTGTCATCATGAGTGCTTGGCCTATGGGATATATCTAGTACTATCTGTTTATCAAACTTATACTAAGCACGAACGTTCGTCTTTCCAAAATAGGGGAAGACGGAAAACAACAATAAAGAATTCAAGGAGGAGGTGATAGAATACAAGTACAGGATTCAAAAGAATTAGAGAATTTGAAAGGGAGTTGCCAAGGCAGTTGTGGATTGAAATCTTATTTTGGTAAATTCCTATTCGCATGTTCACATCAGAACAGTTATGTACCTGACATGATATGCTCTGACCAGTCTAGAGGGCAAATATATTCGTCTAACAAGTTGAGTCAACTATATCTCAATCCACAAAAAAGTAGTGATACGAAGAGCGAACCAAGCGCACTAAGGTTGATCAGACCATAATGCACTGATTCTGATTTAGACAATGTATTAGTATGGGCCCCTAATAATACATATGTCATAAACAAGCTCAATAAAAGAATAAGCTTGCAAAACTAGGCTATAATAGCAGCATAAGTCGAGGTAGTACAGAAAATATAGGTACGTTGGATTAGGATGGAGGAAGGTACAGAATAATTTAAGTTTACCAAGAAGATCGGTGTTGTGCCTCTACAGTTTCCATAATAACTCCTTGTCAAGGTCTCTAGTCGACCAAATAGGTATATGGGCCTCTAAGTTCTACAGTCTGGATAAATATTATCTTTTTATGCAAGCCTATAGTTTGTGTCATTCAATTATACTTCATTAATGAGTCAAAAAGGACTATGTGTTACTAGGTTATGAGGCATACTATCCAACTTACAATAATTTAACTAATAGTGTTTATTAAATACTAGAGTCACTACTAGAATAAGTGGGATTAGCGACATTTTTTAGCGACTTCATGTAAAAACGTCGCTAATTTAGCAACTCCATGTAAAAATATCGCTAATTTAGCGACTCCATATAAAAACGTCGCTAGACGTCGCTAATTGACGATATTTAGCGACGTTTAGCAACTTTTATTCAGTTTTTAAAAGATTAGTCGCTATAAGTTAAATTTTGGTTGCTACACGTCGCTAATATATCTAAGTTAGCGACGTTTAGCGACGTATGTAGCGACGTTTATATTAAAAATATTTAGCAACGTGTTTAGCGACGTCATTAACGTCGCTAAAGTTTAATTTAGCGACATCTTTTTTGACCTCGCTAAACGTCGCTAAAATTGGGTTAATTAGGGCTCGGTTTCGTTTTTCCCCATCTGTCGAAAATTCAAAACGAAAAAAAATTCCCCCCTCCCGCTCCATCGACCGCCTGCTCCGTCGACCGCCTCTCCACCGCGGCTAATCCGGCATCCCCCTCCTCCTTCTCGAGCTCTAGGTAAACCCTAACTCTCTCTCTCTCTCCCTTTCTCTCTCTCTCCCTCTCTCTCTCACAGAATACATGTGATACTGACACTGACACGACACACACACACAGACAGTGACACAGATACGGCACACACACACACTGACAAAGACACGATAAGGACCTAGGGTTAGGGTTAGGTTTTTTGACATGGGATTAGGGTTAGGGTTAGGTTTTTTGACATGGGGTTAGGGTTCGGTTCGAGAGCAAATGGAACTCTGTAGCGCAGTATACAGACATCCAAATTAAGTTAAAAAAGATCCCGCCGACTCCAAAACACTAGGGAAGGAAGCGGATTGGTAACCTCCAGGAAGAGATTAAGAAGGGGAGAACAAATTACTCAATCTTCAAAAGCTTCCACATACTGATGCTACTCAATCTTCAAAAGCTTCCACATACTGAATTTCGACCAATTTCACTTTGCAATGTCATCTACAAGACTATTACCAAAATCTTGGCTAATCGAATTTGATCCGTCCTCCACAAATTGATATCTCCATTCCAAAATGCCTGTCCCTGGAAGGCAAATATGTGACAATGTGATAATAGCCCAGGAATTATTTTATACTATATCCAAAAAAAGCTCTTAGAATAGCTCCTTTGCTCTGAAAATAGATATGTCCAAGGCCTATGACAAACTCAGTTGGGAAGTTATTAGTCACTCTTTTTGGCTTTGAATTTCGAGGAAAAACTCACACTTTAATCATGCAATGTATAACCACAGTTTCCTTTGCCCTCTTGATCAATGGGTCCCCTTCGTCGACCTTTTATCCACACCGTGGCATTCGTCAAGGATGTCCTCTATCACCATACTTATTTATTATGTGTGGTGAGATCCTCTCAAAACATATCAGCATCATTGAACGCAACTCTCTGTTTTCTGGCATTAAGATCACCAATAGAGTCACTCATTCACAGTTGCAAACTCACTCGCCGAAAACCGAACAGAACCGAACCAAATCGAACCAAATATAGTCAAAATGCTAAAATAGTTTAGAATTTTGGTAACTCCCACCCTGTATGTTGTCTAAAATATATCAGAATTTTGGTAGAGATTTACCAGGATCCAAATTCCCTCAGGGTTAAGGTATAGACAAGTATCGGGTAGGTGTTCACCGGTCACTTGTTGCATGCCAATACAGCCCTTAACTGATACTGTGGTATCAGGGTTTTAATTGGCAAGAGTGATCAGTGCAGTACAGTTCAATTAGAGTAAAAGTATGTATTATATCAGTTATGAAATAAAAGTATTGCTTATTTTAGACTTTGATAAATGGTCAGTTGTTTTGAATATTGCTTATTTTAGACTTTGATAAATGAAAGTATGTATTATATCAGTTATGATTTTTATAGTACGGTTAAGTTATGAAGTTAGATGATAAACCACTGTATGTAATAATTTATATGATACATACTGTCAATTTTGCAAAAGTATCTAGAAATGGATATGAATTACTATCTGCGTCATCGTTCGTGGATGTACAACCGTCATCCTGATGACATGTGCAGTGTGCGAGATGAATTCATTGAGGGTGTACAGCATTTCCTGCAGTTCGCTAAGGCGTTCCCTCAGTACATGGACGGTACCAAAATTAAGTGTCTGTGTGTGAGATGTCGCAACAGAAAATATCATCCAGAAGTGGAAGTTACATATCATTTATATTCGAAGGGCTTCACGCCGAATTACTCTTAGTGGACCATGTACGGAGAACTTGTATCTCTAGCATCGGAGTCGGAACCCTATGTGGAGCCGTATATAGATGTCCACGACCACGATGCTTACGACGACGGGTTGGTGAACATGGTTTATGATGCGGCGGGGCCTAGTTTCAATCCAGAAAATTATGATGCGGCGGAACCTAGTTTTAATCCGGAAAATTATGATGCAGCTGAGGAGACACCGAATGCCGATGCTGCAAAGTTTATGGAGTTGCTGGAGAATGCAAGGACTCCACTATATCCTGGTTGTGAGGATCATTCACCATTGGAGGTGGTTACAAGTTATTGAGCATCAAGTTCGATTTTAACATGTCGCAAGAATGCTATAATCGACTGCTCGATTTGATTATAGAGATCTTGCCCGAGGGTGCAAAGTTGCCTAAAGACTTAAAACGATCTAAGAGGATGGTGAGTTCGCTTTGGATGGGATACGAGAAAATCGATGCATGTCGCAACGGGTGCATGTTGTACTACAAAGACGACAAGGATGAAGATGCATGCAGATTCTGTGGTACTGATCGCTACAAGGCCACTGTTAGAGGAAAGTCTGTTGGTGCAAGGAAGCCTACCGATTCGATGCACTACTTGCCTTTGACGCCGCGGTTGCAGCGGTTGTTTAAGGTTAAGGAGACTGCAGAAAATATGAGTTGGCACAGGCGAAAACAGATCGAAGGAGTATTGGATCATCCATCCGATGGAGAAGCATGGAAGCACTTTGATCGAGAGTATCCACATTTTGCCGAGGAAGCGCGTAATGTCAGATTGGGGCTCTCCTTTGATGGTTTTACCCCATTCGGACTTTCGGGCTCCCAGTATTCGTATTGGCCTGTGATCGTCACTCCGTATAATCTACCGCCTTGGATGTGCATGAAGACTCCGTATATGTTCCTAACCGTTATTATCCCAGGTCCGAACAATCCGTAGAGGAACATCGATGTGTATTTACAGCCTTTGATAGATGAGTTGAATCAGTTATGGAAAGTAGGTGCCAACACATACGATGTTTCTAGAAAGCAGAATTTTCAGATGAGGGCAGCACTTATATGGACCATCAACGACTTTCCGGCCTATAGAATATTATCGGGATGGAGCACCCATGGTCGTCTCTCATGTTCGTATTGCATGGACCGTACTCAGGCTTACCGTTTGAAATACGGAGGCAAACCGTGCTTCTTCGATTGTCATCGATAATTTTTGCCCAAGGATCATCCGTACCGGAGGAACCAGAATGCTTTTCGTACGGGAGTTGTGGAGAAGGCCAATCCACCGCCAAGGTGGCCCGGATGCACGATATGGGAAGAGGTAAAAGATTTACCAAGTGCTATCGAAGAGCATGCTAAGGGGTACAAGTGTGACGGATTTGGTCGCACCCATAACTGGACGAAGAGGAGTATATTCTGGGATCTGCCATATTGGAGCACCAATCTGATCAAACATAACCTTGATGTCATGCATATCGAGAAGAATGTGTTTGATAACATAATTAATACTGTAATGGAGGTAAAGGGGAAGACGAAAGATAATCCGAAGGCCAGGTTGGACTTAGAAGAAATATGTAGACGTCCTGCATTGCATTTGATAGGGGAGGGAAATGGAAAGTTAAAGCAACCTAAGTCAGTTTTCTCACTGGAGAAAGAGGATAAAGGTAGACTTCGTAGGTGGATTCAGGGTCAAAAGTTTCCAGACGGGTACGTGTCAAACTTGAGAAGATGCGTCGACCTTAAGGAGAATAAACTGGTGGGTATGAAGAGCCACGATTGTCACGTATTCATGAAAAGGTTAATTCCGATTGCATTTTGAGAATTCTTACCGCAGGTCGTTTGGGACCCATTGACAGAGCTGAGCATATTCTTCAGAGATCTTTGTTGTACTAAGTTGCTCGTCGATCGTCTAGAAAAGCAAGAGAAGGACATTACGGTAACACTATGTAAGCTCGAGAAGGTGTTTCCTCCTGGATTCTTCGACTCTATGGAGCATTTGCCAATTCATCTTTCCTATGAGGCACGTGTTGGTGGTCCTGTCGGTTATCGGTGGATGTACCCCTTCGAGCGGCATCTGAATCACCTAAAGAGAAAGGTAAAAAATAAGGCACGGGTTGAGGGCTCTATTTGTGAAGCTTATGTTCTCGAGGAGATTACAAACTTTTGCTCGACGTATTTTAAATCGCATGTTGCTACTAATAGGACGAAAGCTCCGAAAAACGATGACGTATATTAGGAATCTAATGATGCAATACTCAAAGTATTCAATGCGTTCGGAAAGCCTTCGGAGAAAATGAAGAAGAGATATTTGAATGACGATGAACTAAGGGCTGCTCAATTGTATATATTACTCAATTGCGACGAGGATGAAGTGGAGAAGCTAGAGGGGTAAGTAATTAATACGTCCACGTTTACATCATCTCAATGTAATAGTATAAGATACTATTATGCTACTAATCAGCAGTTGCTTCATTATTTTTCAGCACATATAATGATGAGTTAAGGTCGGTTAGACCCTACATAACAGACGAAGAAGTAGAACAAGATATGAGATGTCATTTTCCTTCTTGGTTGAGCGCATATATAAGATACTTGGTAATTACTTTTTATTTCTGCACTTGCAAAACAAATAACTTACTATCGCTACTTTGGTATTTAGGTCGATCGTCTAATAACACCCGAGACTGAATCTATTAGAACTCTAGCCAAGGGACCAATTACTGCCATAAAAATATGGTCAAGTTTCTGTGTGAATGGATTCAGGTTCAAGTCAACAAATGCTCCTATCAGAGACAGCTTTCTGGATCTTGATTCCACGAAAAACAGTTGTTTGTGTATCAAATCTTTGAACTACAAAGACGTCAATCCGGGCAATAATTTTTTTGGCATCTTACGAGAGATTGTGGAGTTGACATATAATTATGGCACAGAACCTGCTAATATCGTGCTATTCAGGTGTGAATGGTTCGATCCGATTTAAGATCAAGGTTGGAAAATTGACAAGCATGGACTTGTGGATATAAACTACAAGCGTAGATATCAAGGCTACGAACCATTTGTCCTATCAAGTCAGGCTCAGCTCGTGTACTTCACAACTTATCCTAGATGGAGGACAGCGAGGTCGGATTGGTGGGCAGTATGCAAGACTAAAGCTAGAAATACCTTTGATATTGACGAAATAGCTTATCAGGAGGACGATCTACCTCTTGTAACAAATATTGTAGATGTGGACTCAACGGAAGTTACTCATTACACGAGTAATAATGTAGAAGGTGTAGAATTATCCGAAGAGGAAGATGAAGTAGATGAAAGTAAAGATGAGGAAGAGGAATAGGAGGACGAGGAAGGCGAACAAGATGAATTTTCTGAAGATGATTGAAAATAAAAATATTGCATGTAGAATGCACTATATTTTGACTGTCGAATGTAGATCAAGGTTGGAAAATTGACGAAGTAGAATGTAACTATATTTTGACTGTAAAATATATTCCATTAACGAATATATGTATTATATTTTGACTGTAGAATGGTTTGAGATATGTATCACATTTTGACTGTAGAATGTACTATATATTTGTGTTTTTCTATATTCATCATATGTTGTTATCAGATATGACAGGACAACACGGAGGATTCGGCAGGTCCCGAGGTAGACAGAGTGCTCCTCCGGTACTGCCTACTGTAGGTTCCGGATCATCGTCGCCCAGTACCCCAGTATATCGATCACTCACATCTTCGACTGCTGGGACGAGTAGTTCCAGGCGTGATAGTACACCCTCGTCCAGCGTTCCTCCTGCTGACGGAACCATGGGGACAGATGAGCATGTCGAGGAGGTCGTGCCCATGTTGTCCCAGCATCAGCAAGATCCTCCATGCGCACCTCCGGAGGAGACGAGGACAGAGATTTGGGCCGACGGTACAAAGTAAGTCAATTAGATGGTTTAGTATAATATATATCGTGTATTTCTTTATTCATCGTATATTGACTTTTTCAGTATTCTAAATTATTATCTCTGTATAGATATCGTCCATCGTCGGTTCAGAGATGCCTGGGCCAATTTTTGAGGAACAACTACCGTGGCCCTTGGATCAACTACTCTGAGGCTCCGGAGGAGAGGAAGGCATTCTGGTTTGCGCACTTTCAGGTAAAAGTATATTAAATAAATTCTCTAATTTATGCATATTATATAACTTATCCGTGATGCTCACTTACTAAATTATTTATTGTAGCAAACATATTTTTATCCTCCGCACCGGGCCGAGTTGATCGAGCGGCTATTTTCGACCGTTGCCGCCAAGCTTATCCGA
Source organism: Iris macrosiphon (assembly GCA_036927795.1). Classification (NCBI taxonomy): domain Eukaryota; kingdom Viridiplantae; phylum Streptophyta; class Magnoliopsida; order Asparagales; family Iridaceae; genus Iris; species Iris macrosiphon. Next base: position 134,430,317 of record JAYESA010000003.1, read on the forward strand.
GATGCTCTGGATGACCAGAAGGCTCGTGATCGTGCTGGAAAACCGATCCAAGGTTGGATCACGCCTGAGCAGTGGACTGCGATGAGGGCTAGATTCGACAATCCGAGCTACAAGGAAAGGTCTGAGAAGGCCAAGGCGGCTAGGCGGAATGCTGCCAAGTGGTGTGGTGGCTCGATTTCGATGACGGAATATTTCCGTCGTTTGGTATGTTTTTTCTTTTAAATTATATTATTTTAATATAAGTACCATAAAATGGTAGTAGGAAAAAATGTTTAAGTTTAGTACTAAATAATATATTTTTAACAGGTACAGAGGGGTGAGAATGCCAACATGGTGACCGTCTTCTTGGCCACCCATCGCAAGGACGAAAATCTCATTGATGAGAGGGCCTCGCAGACCTATGTAAGTATTACTTTACTTTGTGTTAATTTTAATATAACTTAGACAATTATCGAGTTTCCAAACCTTTCTAGGCCGAGTATCTTAGGCTGCGTGAGCGGGCGACTGCTAGTGCACCTACACCTGGAGAGGCTGGTACATCATCGTAGCCCGCTCCAGCTCCATCGGCGATGACCTGTGGGTGACCGCAGTTGGTGGTCTCCAGAGGGGTACGTACTACGGTACGGGCTCCTATGGCGCCCTGGTTGCGACACAGTCATCTAGGGCCTCCCCGACAGCTGCGCATTCCATACAGCCCTCGTAGTCGCAGCCCTCGCAGTCGTCGGCCAGAGTCCAGGAGGCCGTCTAGGAGGCCGTTGACCATCAGATTGTGTCTTTCCGTGACGAGTTGCTGCAAAGGATGGAGGAGCAGCCCCGGTCCCAGCCGCAGGCGGACGATCCGATGCTCATCACACGATTCGATATGCTCGACCGCAGCATGACGGAGCTCCGGGAATTGACAAATGATATTAGAGCCTCCAATGACCGCAACATCATAGAGCTGCAGGCGTCACAGGTATCAATGGGCGAGAGGCTGACGATGATGCAGGATTCAATGGTTCATAGCAGTACGAGGCTGTTATCTACCCTGGATTCTTACAACCAGTGACTCGCAGACTTGGAGCGGGCACGACCTCCTAGTGCGCCTACATCGACACAGACTCCACTGACGTCACTGCCTTCTCCATCGACATCGGTGTCGATTCCACGGGACGAGTATGAGGAGTTCTTATCCTTCAAGCGCACCGGTGGTCAGCCTTCTGCAGATCCGCAGTAGTATAGTTAGTTACTGGATATTTATATTTTTATTATTATTTAGGATGCGATTGTATGGATATAAATTTGCCATATTCTTTACGTTTACGATAAGATTTGCTGGATGCTTTCTTTTCTTTAAATTTTATTATATTATTCATATTTTGATTTATAACTGATGACTGATACTTGGCCTTTATTTACCCAGTGCACTAGAAATTTTCCCCTTGGTGCTGCTACTGTGTTCTTTATTCAATTATTTCTACTACCATCGTATACCTGATAATGAACCCAAGGGGGTTGGTAAACCCAGAAATGCAATATTTTTTTTATTTTTATTTAAAATTAGTGACATTTTTAGCCACGTTTTGCAACGTTTAGCGACGTTAACTTAAGTCGCTAAATTCGTCACTAATTAGCGATGCTGTAACAAGTCGCTAAATACGTCGCTAATGACGTCGCTAAAATCGTCGTTGTATGTCGCAAACTGCTGACATGGCAGTATTGCCAGGTCATTAAAGACGTCGGTGTAACGTTGCTATATAAGTTGCTAATTAGCGACGTTTAGCGACTTCAATAAATGTCGCTATGTAGTGACGCAGCGTCGCTAAACGTCGCTAAATTTAGCGACACATTAAAGTCGCTAAAAAACGTCGATATAGCGACGTTTAGCGACATTTTTTGTTTTAGCGACTTGGTTTTTTCCTACTGCTTTAAAACGTCGCTAATTACGTCACTAAACCAAATTAGCGACATTTTTTGGTTATTTAGCGACGTTTTTAGACGTCGCTAATTTGAATTTTTCTGGTAGTGAGTGTATGTACCTAGTACAAGTCATCTTCCTAACCCCTTATGAAGTACGAAGGAAAGATAAGATTGACGTTGAGAGGGATCAAGCAAGATGCAATGCAAGAAATCAAATGAGAATGCGAAATAAAATCAAGGACGATGATTAAATAAGTGGATAAGATCCTATACTCTAATCCTATGCGCAGGCTTGCTCGGTACAGTAACATAACAGAGATAATATGCTCTCGACCTGCATGGGCCACCACAAAAATATGTCACGTCCCAGTCCCAAACTACGTAGGACTAGGAACACGTAAGCATGCCAGCCGTATGTATATGGAAACTTCAATATATGGATACCATAATACATACGTATGCTGTAATATAAATATTAACTCACATGTGGTATATATATAGTCACAAGTCACAGAAATACTAATCTCATCCACACAATAAGTCATAAAGAAGAAATAACTAAACTAGAATAATGAGTCTGAATAATCTAAAATAATAGTCGGGTGGAGACAAATCCACTAGCAATGACTATATCAATACTAAAATGAGGGAGAAGGGTAAATCTCCAATATAAATAAGATGATGATATAAAGGTATCAGCAAAGCGATCCATCGCTAGAGATAATCAAAGATGCTCTGAAGGTAAGATCTCCTCGGAAGAGATAAGGAGTAAGTCCTGATCCGTGCTCCTGCGAATAGTCATGAACATCTACACCTGGAAAGGGACCAGGTCCTCAGAGGGGCGTAACAAGATACATAAAAGTATGCCAATTTGAATACAGTAAACATGCATAATAGGTAGAAAATATGTAAGTACGCTGTACAAGACAATCTATATGAATGCATAATGAGGACAACTTTTTGACGTATGGGCATGGGTAGGCTACTCGATCTAAATCTCACAACTCACACACACGTCAGGGACATCAGAAATCGACATACCTCAGGGGTAGCGACCAGCGCGACACCAAAAATCGATATACCTCGGGGGTAGTGTCACGCCCCAGTCCTAAAATTACGTAAGACTAGGACACGTAAGCATGCCAGCCGCATGGATATGGCAACTCCAATATATGGAAACCAAATTCACACGTACGCTGTATTATGAACATCAAATCCATAAGTGGTATAATATGTGTCACAAGTCACAGGGTATAATCTAAATCTCATCCACGAAAATTAATATAAATATATAACCAGTATCTATGAAACTAGATCTCAATAAGAAGTATCTAAGGATGATAGTTGGGTGAAAACAAATCTACTACCAACTCGAATATAAGAGTAAATACAATATGAGTACAACACAATAACACAATATAAGAATACCAGCTATCAACCACGTCTCGAAGAGAAGACATCCACGAAGCATAGGTATCCATCCGAATCTGCGCTCCTGCGAATACTCAAAAACAAATACACCTGGCAGGGAACCAGGTCCTCAGAGGGACATAACAAGATACTTAAACACATGCCAATAAAGTACTGAAATAAATATCTAATGGGGTCGCCTAACCATCTAAGTGAATGCAGTTAAGAACAACTTTCCCCACAAGTGAGCTATCTGGCTGAAAACCTGAGATTTGGCATGGTTCTCTATTGGAGATCCAGGGGCCTAAAAAGGCACGACGTCTTTCGAACACCGGAGGCCCGCCTGATAATAATATAATATATAGTGGTCATCACCACCCGTATCTCCAGCAGAGAATCCGGGCGCACAATAGAAAAAGTGTAAAGGAGCTCAAATGCGGTACTTGTTATTCTCCCCACCCCATGCTCTAAGCATGTCACATCCATGACACGATAACACCTCTAATAACTGCCAAGTCTACTAGCATGCAAAGTTTCTAACAGCAGTTATTCCTAACGCACGGTCCATACGTACAGGAGGCCAGACCTGTCACGTAGTCCGTGATCTACATGAGACCCACACTCGTGTAACAACTGTGTCACGGCCAATGAACCTAATGATGCTACATGATAATGGGGTAGTCTCATGAACAAGGTTAATACAATACATAAATAAAAATATATCGCGATGACACCGTCGCGCGCATTTTATATAACAATTAAAATATATGAACTAAAGACATAAAATAAAGATGCATGCAACATATGGAATATGAATAACAGTACAATGGCAAGGTATACTTGTCTGGCAAGAAAGCTGCGATGTACCAATAACCTGCTCCAGAAATCGCGCAGAACAAATACAATATCCTATGTACATATAAATATAATACAATAGAATCATTAGTCTTTACACTAGCACATACTCAACCACATTTACACTGGACTCAGGGGGTATACTAGGGGTAACACTAGTCATCTAACACGGTCAATTACACGTTGAATTACGCGGGTGTCGCGTCTTCAAGTACTGTACGAAATCAGTCAGTCAACTGACAGGTGTCTATGCCAGTACGTTAATGTACGCAGAGCGAACAAATTCATAAGTTCTTAGGATCAAAATGGTCAAGGTAAGTATGGGATAGTACATGGTGTCTTAGGGTCGTACAGTCTGAATATTTAGTCATAATTATCAATTAGCATTTACTTACATATATATTCATATAGCTATATAATAATATAACCATTAATTTATTTTAATTTATTTAATTCTGGAATAATTACTCTAAAATCCTAATTTAATCTTATTATTCTAATTTTTATGTTAATTCCTAAATTTTGTCCAAAGAAACTGAATTTTATCAACTCGAGACTCATGGCACGCAAATCAAGGCGATCTGTTGACCGAAAAAGTCAACCGACACAAACTCAACTTTCATGCATGATTTCCTATAGATTTCAGCGTCAAAAACATACTGGAATTTACGGCTCGTCCGAATTCAAATTCGTTTGGGAATTATGGCACATACAAATTTTGTATCGTGCACCGATGGTTAAATTCTAACCTAGAAGTTCCACAGAATTAACAGTATACAAATACTTCGAATTAAATTTTGGAAAAAACATATGTCAATTATCTCGACATTAGCTTTCCGAAACTTCAAACGGTTCATGATTCTGATTCCTGGTTCTCCCGAAATCATGAAAACATCAAAACACGTCTATTTTTGGACATGCTATGCTCTACAAATTTTCCAGAATTTAATACTCATAATTTCGTAAAATAAATTATATAATCAGAAAGCTAACCTCAATATCTTTCTAACGCAAGAAACTAGGTCTCGTTTGGAGTCCGGAGCTATGCGCAATGGCTTCTGGAAGATGAAGGAACCCTAGATGACAATTCTCCAAAAATTGGCTGAAGAAAAACCCTAGAAATTAATATCTAAACTATTATATATAGAGAGGAGAGAGAGTGCAGCCGCGGCTCACAGCGCACCACGTGGCAGCAATCCAGGGCTGCCCGCTCAGATCGGACGGTCAGGCACTGACGCGGCTCGGCTCAGCTGAGTCCGAGTCGAACTCTGACTCGGCTCGGCTCGAGGTCGGCTCGACTCGGCTCGGCTCGCACCCACTCAGCGGTCACTGACAGACGGGCCCGGCACTGTTCACCGCTGGAGGCTGACAGGTGGGCCCCCTGTTTGCTGACTGGGCAGAATTAATTACTTTTTGGGTTTTCTTTTTCAGAAATTAGTTTTTAATTCAGTTTTTCATAATTAACTCAAAATAAATGCTAAAAATAATCAAAAAATTCCCAAAAAATTCTAGAAAATATATTTTATTATTTAGAACCTAAATAAAAGTTTGGAATATTTTTAATTAAGGTTGAACATAAAATAAATTCTTCAAAGTCCTAGAAAATTAGTGTTTCTAGTTTTTAATTAACTAAAAATTATGAAAAAATCCCAATAATCTAAAATAGCCTAAAAATAATTCTAAATAAATATTTATATAAGTAAATATACTAAAAAAAATTTATTTTCTAATTAACTAAGAGAATACTCTAAATAAATTCAACATCTAATATAATAATATAAAATATACACAAAATACCTATTTTTGGTGAGGGAGTTTACAATCTACCCAACTTAAAAAAATTTCGTCCTCGAAATTAAAATAAGGCATAATTTGTTAAATCCTTCACATTCGTACATAAGGTACGTCAATCGCAATCTCTTCCAAAAAAATTTAAATAACAAAATCTATTCAAATCTATCGCGATCACTTCAAAATTAAGATAATCATTGTTCAAATCAAAATTCAACCTATTGTAATCTCTTCTCACTTTTTCAAATCATGAATATCCAAATTTAAATTGAATCCATATAATATCTTCAAGATTTTAAATAATCCATATCAAATTTTTACCTCACGATCTCCAACTATCATAATCTGCTCTAGAAGTAATTCGAGTCCAATATTATTCATATTTTCACTTATAAATTTTTGTATTCTTCAACTTTTTAAATTTCATTCACATCCTCAATATTTCAAATAGGTAGTCCAACCATCAAATTTTAATTCTTAATTTAAATCATCAAATTGAAAAATAATTCAAATGCAGTCCACCAATGTTCAAGTCTGAAATTCTATATTTATCCTCCAAATTCAAATTGATGATTCTACCTTCATTGTTCAAAAATTTAAATCATGTACTTAAGGTATAAATATTGGGTCCTCAATATCAATTCATTAATCCTCATCATCTTAGTCATTCTTCTAAATTTCTCAAAATTAAAATGGCTTGAACCTCTCCCAATCTAATCTTACTCGATCACAATCTAAAAGAAATTTCTCTCGAGTTGACAAATGCACTGCTACCCAACTTATAATTTACCCATCTCTCACATAAGGCTATATACCTTAAGAAAATATTCCTTAATTTGTTTTACTCATGTCATTCAATCCTCAAAACTTCTATGCCAATTATATCTTATATGATATGTCCTTAATAACGAAAGAATAATCCTCAAGTATGTGATCGGCCTATGGGGTATATCTAGTACTCTCCGTGTATCAAACTTATACCAAGCACGAGGTTTCGTCTTTCCGAAATAAGGGAAGACGGAGATCAATAATAAAGAGTTCAAGGGCGAGGTAATAGAATAGAAGTATCGGTATCAAGGTGTTTAAAGAATTCAAATAGGAATTGTTAAAGTAGTTGTGGATTGAAATCCTATTTTGGTAATTTTTATTCACATGCTCGTATTAGTACAGTTATATAGCCGATACGATCCCCTCAGACATATCTAGAGGGCAAGTACAGGTGTCTACTAGTCAATTATATATCTCAATCCACGTAAAGCATCATTGCGAAGGGCGAATCAAGCGCACTATGGTTGATCAGACCATAATACACTGATTCTGATTAGACAATGTATTAGTAGGCATCCCCAATAATACATATCTCATGATCAAGCTCGATAAAAGAGTAAGCTTGCAAAACTAGGCTATAATAGCAGCATAAGTCAAGGTAGTGCAGCAAATATGAGTACGCTAGATGATGATGAAAGGAGGTACAAATTAATTCAAGTTCACAAAAACAAAAACAAAAACAAAATAAGCACTAATAATAAAGACTCTACAATCTCTACAGTTATCATATAACCTCCTTGTCTATGTCGCTAGTCGACCAAATGTGGGCAAGGACCTCTAACTTCTATTGTCTGAATAAACACTGTCGTCTTATGCTAGTATACAATTAATGTCATTCGGTTACACTACCTGGATGGGTCAAGAGACTATGTGATACTAGGGTGTGAGGTATACTACCCAACTTATAATAATAAAATAATGTTGTAATGGTCTTAAGAGGATCCTACCAAATAACCTTGTATATGTAAATAAAACAGAAAATCTTATTAGGGTATATGAGGAAAGATCTTGGTACTGATTAGGGTATCCTATTTATATAGGTAATGGTCATCCTAAGTCTTAGTCATAGCGCTTATAGAGCAAGTGTCAATAGTAAGAATAGAAGAGTTACTAGCCGTTAAGGGAAAATGGGATATAACTTATATCGAGGTGGGGTACAAGTTACGCGACTTAAAACTAAGGGGTAATCATTAGGTCATAATCTACAATAATAACTTAAACTGTCAAGTTCTAATTACCAATCACATAATTCAAAATTTTAAGAGTAACAACCAAAATCCTAACAAGTTATATATACCCTAAAATAGAATAAAATTACTTGGTCTATAATCAGAAGTGTCAGATGGCATGAGTTGAAAGAGGAAGAAAAGAAGAACGTAATTTTTAGTCGTCGCACAATTAGCGAACGTTAAGGCCGCAGAGGAACAACATATAAAATTAAAATAGAGGGCTCTAGATAGCATCATGGTTTTCTAAGGGGGAGTGGTATGCTAGTTGCTATGTTCGAGGTATGATCAAGAAAAAAGTGTTAATTACATTCCTCTAGGCTTCCTAAGGTACTGTCTACTAATAATGATCTAAGTTTTATAGTTCCCCAATACTATCCAATTATGAAGGTTAGGTTCAGTCCTAATGTTCAATATTGGTTCTCCATTGGTTCCTCAATACTAGGGTCAAACATTATGGTAAAACTTCTAACTATCTCTAGTAGTGTCTATACTACTCAAGTCTTCTTAATACATCAAGGGGTAATGGTATACCAATCTAAAGATAAGGAGTTCTAGAGTTCACTAGATATTCTAAACTTAGTGGTGTGTCTATATTCTCGTTGTATTCTTAATAAGTGTGCTACTCTAATTATCGTCCTAATAATAGGGGTTCCTATATTCTAGCAGAAGGCTATATATACTCAAGGAACTTATAAGGGAAGTACAGGAATCAAGCAGGATACAATTGTTCGAATAGAACAGAGAGGAGGAAGATGAATCATAGTCAATTGTGGATGAGACCCGATACTCTAGTCCTAGGTGCAGGCTTGTCCGGTACAGTAACGTAACCGAGACAATATGCTCTCGACCGGCATGGGCCACCACAAAAACATGTCACGCCCCAGTCCCAAAAATACGTAAGACTAGGACACGTAAGCATGCCAGCCGCATGGATATGGCAACTCCAATATATGAAAACCAAATTCACACGTACGCTGTATTATGAATATCAAATCCACAAGTGGTATAATATGTGTCACAAGTCACAGGGTATAATCTAAATCTCATCCACGAAAATTAATATAAATATATAACCAGTATCTATGAAACTAGATCTCAATAAGAAGTATCTAAGGATGATAGTTGGGTGAAAACAAATCCACTACCAACTCGAATATAAGAGTAAATACAATATGAGTACAACACAATAACACAATATAAGAATACCAGCTATCAACCACGTCTCGAAGAGAAGACATCCACGAAGCATAGGTATCCATCCGAATCTGCGCTCCTGCGAATACTCAAAAACAAATACACCTGGCAGGGGACCAGGTCCTCAGAGGGACATAACAAGATAATTAAACACATGCCAATAAAGTACTGAAATAAATATCTAATGGGGTCGCCTAACCATCTAAGTGAATGCAGTTAAGAACAACTTTCCCCACAAGTGAGCTATCTGGCTGAAAACCTGGGATTTGGCATGGTTCTCTATTGGAGATCCAGGGGCCTAAAAAGGCACGGCGTCTTTCGAACACCGGAGGCCCGCCTGATAATAATATAATATATAGTGGTCATCACCACCCGTATCTCCAGCGGAGAATCCGGGCGCACAATAGAAAAAGTATAAAGGAGCTCAAATGCGGTACTTGTTGTTCTCCCCACCCCATGCTCTAAGCATGTCACATCCATGACACGATAACACCTCTAATAACTGCCAAGTCTACTAGCATGCAAAGTTTCTAACAGCAGTTATTCCTAACGTACGGCCCATACGTACAGGAGGCCAGACCTGTCACGTAGTCCGTGATCTACATGAGACCCACACTCGTGTAACAACTGTGTCACGGCCAATGAACCTAATGATGCTACATGATAATGGGGTAGTCTCATGAACAAGGTTAATACAATACATAAATAAAAATATATCGCGATGACACCGTCGCACGCATTTTATATAACAATTAAAATATATGAACTAAAGACAGAAAATAAAGATACATGCAACATATGGAATATGAATAACAGTACAATGGCAAGGTATACTTGCCTGGCAAGAAAGCTGCGATGTACCAATAACCTGCTCCAGAAATTGCGCAGAACAAATCCAATATCCTATGTACATATAAATATAATACAATAGAATTATTAGTCTTTACACTAGCACATACACAACCATATTTACACTGGACTCAGGGGGTATACTAGAGGTAACACTAGTCATCTAACACGGTCAATTATGCGTTGAATTACGCGGGTGTCGCGTCTTCAAGTACTGTACGAAATCAGTCAGTCAACTGACAGGTGTCTATGCCAGTACGTTAATGTACGCAGGGCGGACAAATTCATAAGTTATTAGGATCAACATGGTCAAGGTAAGTATGGGATAGTCCACGGTGTCCTAGGGTCGTACAGTCTGAATATTTAGTCATAATTATCAATTAGCATTTACTTACATATATATTCATATAGCTATATAATAATATAACCATTAATTTATTTTAATTTATTTAATTCTGGAATAATTATTCTAAAATTCTAATTTAATCTTATTATTCTGATTTTTATGTTAATTCCTAAATTTTGTCTAAAGAAACTGAATTTTATCAACTCGAGACTCATGGCACGCAAATCGAGGCGATCTGTTGACCGAAAAAGTCAACTGATACAAACTCAACTTTCATGCATGATTTCCTGTAGATTTCAGCGTCAAAAATATGCTGGAATTTACGACTCGTCTGAATTCAAATTCGTTTGGGAATTATGGCACATACAAATTTTATATCGTGCACCGATGGTTAAATTTTAACCTAGAAGTTCTATAGAATTAATAGTATATAAATACTTTGAATTAAATTCTGGAAAAAACATATGTCAATTATCTCGACATTAGCTTTCCGAAACTTCAAACGGTTCATGATTTTGATTCCTGTTTCTCCCGAAATCACGAAAACATCGAAACACGTCTATTTTTGGACATGCTATGCTCTACGAATTTTCCAGAATTTAATACTCATAATTTCATAAAATAAATTATATAATCAGAAAGCTAACCTCAATATCTTTCTAACGCAAGAAACTAGGTCTCGTTTGGAGTCCGAAGCTATGCGCAATGGCTTCTGGAAGATGAAGGAACCCTAGATGACAATTCTCCAAAAATCGGCTGAAGAAAAACCCTAGAAATTAATATCTAAACTATTATATATAGAGAGGAGAGAGAGTGCAGCCGCGGCTCACAGCGTGCCACGTGGCAGCAATCTAGGGCTGCCCGCTCAGATCGGACGGTCAGGCACTGACGCGGCTCGGCTCAGCTGAGTCCGAGTCGAACTCTGACTCGGCTCGGCTCGAGGTCGGCTCGGCTCGGCTCGCACCCACTCAGCGGTCACTGACAGGCGGGCCCGGCACTGTTCACTGCTGGAGGCTGACAGGTGGGCCCCCTGTTTGCTGACTGGGCAGAATTAATTACTTTTTGGGTTTTCTTTTTCAGAAATTAGTTTTTAATTCAGTTTTTCATAATTAACTCAAAATAAATGCTAAAAATAATCAAAAAATTCCCAAAAAATTCTAGAAAATATATTTTATTATTTAGAACCTAAAATAAAAGTTTGGGATATTTTTATTTAAGTTTGAACATAAAATAAATTCTTCAAAGTCCTAGAAAATTAGTGTTTCTAGTTTTTAATTAACTAAAAATTATGGAAAAATCCCAATAATCTAAAATAGCCTAAAAATAATTCTAAATAAATATTTATATAAGTAAATATACTAAAAAAAAATTATTTTCTAATTAACTAAGAGAATACTCTAAATAAATTTAACATCTAATATAATAATATAAAATATACACAAAATACCTATTTTTGGTGAGGGAGTTTACAGGTAGCGACCAGCGCGACACACTACCATAGTGCGTGCTAGATACTACGGTTTACCAAAGTGGTTATAGCCCATACACCTACTGATTGTCCTCCCCTCCCATGATACTATGTGTCAAGTGTGTGTCAACATATATATATATTATATAATTATGTCTGAAAGAAAATACACATGCAATGACTATATATAAAAATATAATAAGCATGCAAAGTACTGTCAGCAATTTGGTAAGGTATCTTGCTTGACAAGGGAGCAACAAAGTATAACGTCCCGGAGTCAAGCACACAGGATCAGAAACTACGGTCTCAGAATGAATGTCTTCGGATGCTGAAATAAATATCACTAATGTTCCCAGAATAAGCGAGATAGCTAGAAAATACTACCCTTTCGTCTAATTTGGACATAGGGGCAAAACGGTAATTTTGGGTCAAAGCGGGGTCTACATGTGGCCCACTTTGCACCGAAAAGTGTGCCAGGGGTAAAGGTCTCTAAATGGGACAAATTATAGGTCAAACCAATTCTAAACGTCAATACAAACTCAACATCCAATTTTGGATTCCGGTAAGCCGAACACAAATTTGCCCAAAAAGTGGGGCCCATAAATAGGCGATTTGGTCAACTATCTCAGAATTGCATGAAACTTGGGTCACAGGACCAGCGCGGTACCACGAGTCCAATGGCGTAAGTTTTGTCGCATTCTGACGAGCGTACAATAAATGGTGCGATGTTTTATAAAAGTCGCGATACGGGAACTTTTTGCGGATACGGGTTGATTCTGACGTGCACACGCGTCCGAATCAGCTTCCGCGAAGGCCCACATGTCTTGATATACCATACGCGGTACGCGACTGGGTGGTCCCGTATGGCGGGACGCGCTCCGTATCACAAATTCTGGAAGTTTCAAAAATAGGTTTTTAGTAATTTTTAACCTAATTTAATTCAGCATACAAAATCAAATAAAATATTGTAATTGACAGAAAATAATCTCGGTTAGGTGGTCTTTCCATAGCAAGAAGAAAAAGTAAGTTCGGATCTCTTTGGTGGGAGATACGAGTCCTTAAACATTGATGGTTACAACAGTTTTTCTGAAATTAAATGACGTCATTTTTTCTCGACTTGGCGTCGATTTTTACCCACTTTTTAACGATGTACGATGGAAACTAATTTACTGGATTTAGATAGGGATAGGTGGGGATCATATCGGCGAAGACGAATCAGAATTTTGTCGAGCGATGGTGCGGGAATCGAGGCTTAAACAGGGGTAAGTTGCTGCCAAATTCTGTTGTTGCTAGCGCGGTTGACGCGCGGTCGCTCGGCAGACGGCAGCTGCGGCATCACTGGCGGCGGCAGCGCTAGCGGTCCTTCGGCGGCGCGGGGTTGGGAAGGTAATTTAGGGTTAGGGTTTATAAGTTATATAATATATATATATATATATATATATATATATATATATATATATATATATATAGAGAGAGAGAGAGAGAGAGAGAGAGAACAAGAGGGGTTTTCTCGCACGGGGGGGGGGGGGGGGGGTAGGTTGCTACAGCCGCTGGCGGGTAGGTAGGAAATGGGTTGGTTGCTGGGCTATTAGGTTAGTTAAGGGGGGTTATGGGCTTAGGGTTTTGGGTAGTTTAATAGGTTTTTGGTTTTTAATTTTTTTTTCTTTTCTCTTTCTTTTCCTTCTTTTTCTTTTCTTTTTCTTTTCTTTTCTATTTCTTATTCAATTACATTATTATTATTACTAATAATAATAGTAATATTATTATTATTATTAACTATTATTTATTATTATTATTATTACGAATATATATTATGATTATTATTAAGGTATATATAAAAATACATTTGTATCCAAATAAATTCTAAAAAAAATTTCTATCACCCTTCCACAAGATTCCTAAAATAAAAATAATAGATTTTGTGCAATAACTCTAAACGAATATTTATCTAGGTACTGAAATCACTACGTATATATTATCTAAATAGCTACGTAATAATATAAATAAATTCAATAACTAATTAATTAAATAAATACAATATTTAAAAATATGAGATTTTACAAATATCGAGACGAAGGGGAAAGAGAACATGCACGTAAATCGAGAGGCGCACGAACTCCGAGGAAAATACGAAGAGCACAAATTAATGCGACACGCAAGTCAGTGCGTGTGCAAATTAATATGGCACAGATTATGATTAAAAAGCACAAGGTCGAGAGGCACGAAGATCAAGATATCGCATAAACTGAGATGATACGGTGCTCAAGGCAGCACGGGGCTCGAGGCATCCCGCTACCCAAGGCAACACGCGAATCGAGGTAGCACAAGAAATAAGAGCTGATACACACAACGAGGTGCACGTGTCCCAAGGAACGGCGGTACGGAGCTCGAGAAAAGGCCGGGACGGAGGAGATGGCGACAAGGGTGGTTATGGTGGTGGCAAAAATTGTGGTAGTGGCGCCGGATCCGAGTCATAGACGAGTTAGGGAGGAGCTGGATCCGAAAGAGAGAGAGAGGAGATCGTGAGGGAGAGAGAAAAAGAGAGAGGGAGCTCGAGAGAGAGGGTGAGGCCGAGAGAGAAAGGGGGCTGGAGAGAAAGAGTCGTGAGGGGGAGAGAGATTTGAGAGGGGATCAGAGGGAGAGAGAGAGAGAGAGAGAGAGAGAGAGAGAGAGAGAGAGAGAGATGACCTTAGTGAGGGGGAGAGAGAGGAAAGGAAATGGGGGGTGGCTGCTGAGAGTGTGAGAGGGTGAGTAAGAGGGGTTGGGGTGTTAGGTTAGGGTGAGGGTTAGAGTTAGATTAGAGGTTTGGGTTAGGGATTAAATCAATAAGGTTAATAATAATGATAATAATAATAATAACAATGGAACCAATTAAAATAATAATAATAATAATAAAATCAAACCCCATACCAATTAATAAAATAATTAAAATTAATAATAACTAAATAATGCCAATAATAAAATAATCAACAACATGAATAAAATGAAATCAAGCCTCGACAATCCAAGTCAAATCAAGATCCAGCAGTAAAATAAAATTTTCAAAAATACTCAGAATTGGAAATCCCCAAAATCAAAAATACAGTAACAAGAATATTTAGAAAAATAGGGTTATGACAAATCTCTAGTCCAAGAAAATATTAAAGATTTTCAAGGTCTTTCATCTAAAACTGCTGATGAAGGTACCTCTGAGTAGCTGCAATCCCTAATGAATCATCGTCAGTCAAAATCATGTCATCCACATAGAGTAAAAGAAGAACTCGTCCCTACGGTGACGATAGTACAAAAAGAGAATGATCCTGAGAATACTGCTGAAAATATGCCTCACAAATAGTACTCTGGAAACACTCAAACCAAGCTTGGAGAGCTTGCTTAAGACCATAGATAGCACGACGAAGGCGACAAACATGTCCCGACGGAGTAGAAAGACTTGGAGGGGGCTCTATATAGACAACCTCGGATAAAGAACCATGAAGAAAGGCATTCTTCACATCCATCTGATAGAGTGGCCACTGACGAGCGGCAACAACAGCTAGTAATGTATGAACTATGGTCATTTAAGCAACAGGTGCATATGTCTCATCATAGTCAATCGCATGCTCCTGTGTAAAACTTCGGGCAACAAGTCGAGCCTTGTGTCGCTCAACGGATCCATCAGGTCGATACTTGACCTTGAAGATCCACTTGCAACTAACAGGTTAAATCCCGTCTGGAAGTGGAACAACATTCCAAGTACCCGTCTGCTAAAATGCTCAAAACTCCTCTGCCATAACCTCATGCCACTCAAGGTACTAAACAGCCTCTTGATAAGAATTGGGCTCTCGTGTAGTATAGATAGCAGTAAGAAATGAATAAAACTGTGAAGAATATGATACTAAGGTGGCAAAACAAAACTTGTCCAGTGGACCGAAACAAGCAAGAGTAAAACGTGAAGGAGGTCGATAAGTACATTAGGACTGGCGAAGAGGTTGTGGTGGAGGCATGGATTATGGAGAAGATGGTGTTACGGGGGCTCGTAGAATTTGTGGAGGATCCTCGTGAGTTAGCAACGGAGGCATCGTAGGAGGAGTTGTACCAAGAGAGGGAAGCAAAGGAGTAGGATCAATGAAAATACTAGATTATGGAGCTGGTGGGAACAAAAAATGAACATCCGGAGGTGGGACAATAAATTATTATCACGCCCCAGATCCAGAATACTTGAGAGCGGAGGAATGACTCACCCAACCACACCTTACGGAATGCATAAGCAACCCGTAATGTGTTAAGGTTGTCTAGGGACAAGGGGGTGCATACTACAATCAAGTCTTCTAGGGTCAATAACTACTATATCTCAATCATTCAAACAAGTAGTAATAAAATAGAATATTTCAGAATAAGTAGAAAGGTGTCCCCAACGCCGCATCAGAATATTCTAGATATCTAGCAATTACGAGTAATATGCCAGATACACCATCAAAAGTATACATGACAGGGAGTCAGCTGCAGTCTGAATATATTACAGTCATGTAGGAAACTAGTGTCCAGATTATTTGGCTAACAGGTATCGGTTGGCTAAACGCCCAAAAGATTATAGTTTATAAAAGATGAGTAGTGAATGAAGGAACCCACTCGTGACCCTCAGCAGTCATTCTTCTGGTATGTGCCATCTGGGAGGGAGAGATACGCTTGATTCTCCGGTGCTGGCTCTAAACCTGGCTATGCAAAACCAGTGGGGTCAGACCCCAAATAGCAAGTACCATAAAGGAAGCACAAAATAAAGAAACAAAACCAGTTCTATAGCATTAGATGCTTAAACCAACAATCAATGGCATATGTCCCATCCATGACATGACACGACACTCCTTCACCAAACAAGGACAGGAAGTGCCACATCACATCAAGATAGAATACGTCCATTGATTATGGTCTAGCTGGAATAACTATGCATCGTAGTTTCAGTCCACAGGCTATCGTAACACAGTAGCGCAATTCAACAACCAAACAAGGACATGAGTTAAACAATCATGCCAAGACAGTATATGTCCCTAATTTTACTTAAAAAAGGCACAATACACAAGCTGTGATACAATATTAAGTAAAAATAATATAGTGATAATAAGTAGCTTTGATCCGTGTTCTGTTGTAACACAACAACGCAACTCAACAACCAAACAAGGACATGAGTTAAACTTTCATCCTGCAACGGTCCTCTTCTCTAACTAAAACAGATTTAATCGGCCAAACATGTGTTACGGCTTGATATGTGATCTCTGGGTTATCCCAGTAATACAATATATAAGTATCCTCAGATCGTGCCATAATCGAGCAGGGCTGGCTGAACGAATGATATACAAGCAAGAATAAATGATGCACCAGTCCCTTAGAAGGGCCCTGAGCTAAATTAATGATCAGTAGCAGTTCCAGGCTTTCTATAGGAAGACACTGGCTCGTCTTATAATTAAGTCAGATACTGCACTCCACTAATGTGGATGATATACCGTATTCGTGGTAGCCAGCCTTTACTCCCAGCTAACTTAGGGTGGTTCAACATGCACGATCTCGAGATACCGTTCCCTCCCAATGCTTTACAAATTAAGTTGCCTAGTTAACCCTAGGTGATTTAGAATCTCATACCGTGTTCACATGAACATTCCTTCCTAAATGTCATACTTTAAGTATAGGCACTCTTGATACGAATCCACATTGTCTCTTAAATATGGATTCACCTAAGTCTGATGCAATAATTAATACTATCTAACCACGACTAAGGTCACTGTCCAACTACCAGATCCGTGCAAGAAAATTATTATGTATATCATGTAGCAAGTGTGTGTGGCACGATGGCTCACTATATATCAAGTAGCACTCTCAGTGCGATCAAGTGTATCAGCACGGATACAATAGTCAGGGCAGCAACAAGTTCCAATATCAAGGTTATGGATAAGAAAATGATGATCACAAGAATTTGTCACTCTATTATATCGATAGATGAAATAAGAGTAGTGCGAGAACCCCTCAAGATCAGATCCACAATCCTTGAACCAAACAAGGATCGGGATTGCGGACCCTCCCTCGAGTTGACCTACGCCCCTTATTCTGTCAAACGTATAATAAGGTGATCCAAAAAAAGTAGCCTAATCAGCAAGTAAGTACATGTAGGGCCATATCTACAAGCTCATGCTAGGTTCTTATTCATTTAGCACATGGTCACATATGGGTCATACAAGTCATTTCTAAGTTAACACGTAGCATCACAATTGTTCAATCAATATCCACATTAAACTAAGGAAGTGACCAAAGTAAGTAAGAAATAATAGGCGCATAGGAGGATGGCTCATAACAAGGTGTTGCATAGTCGTCGAGGCCGTATAGGGTCAAGACCGCATAAGATCAAAGCCGCATAGACAGAGCAAAGTCCACTCTTCAGGTAACGTGTGATGTGACAAACAATAAATGCAAGTCAAGTCATAAAAGTGACTGATGTGACATGTGATAAAAGTATGTCAGAAGAAAAGACAAATTATGAAAAGTCGTGCCAAGTCAGTCAGAAGTTATGCGTCCAGAAGGAGAGGGACGCATAGCTCCTGGCCGCATAGATAACGAGGCAACATACTCCTCTTGGCCGCACACATACTTGGACGCATGAAATCTTTTGGACTTAATAAAATTTTATTCGTTCAAGTTCATGCAATTGGCCAAGGACGCATGTGCAAATTCAGTCATGCGTCCAATAGGGTTGGACACATGCTGACTCGAGACGAGAAGTCTAGGCTGTATAGCACTTCTTGCCGCATTGAGCTTCTTCTTCTCCACCAAGCAGCAGATTTTCGGCCATAGCCAAAGTCTCAAAAATGATATTTTGTTTCTTCCATAGAAACCACAAATGATGCCCAAATCCAGCAAAGTAAAGTTCTGAACTACTCAAAATCAAGCGCTCATCAACATAGAACAAAGAGTTTTCGAAAACATTAAGTTTTAAAAAATTAAAACCCAATAATACTCAAGAACACCAAGAAAATCCTAAAACTTAAAACTTAGATCTACACTAATCCATCCATCGAATCCAAAAATACCAAGTTCTAAATGCATGAAGAATCATATAAGGAATATTATGGAACAAAAATATAAATGGTTTCTCTATTTCTTGCAAGATGCACTTGCCTATGGAGGAGGAGAAGAAAACCTAAGAAAGAGAATGGAAAAGAAAAAATGAGAGGAGAGAGAGAGTGAAGTTGGGTTATATATGGAGGGTTGCAGGTTTGGGCCATGGGTTCAGCTCATGATAAAACAAAACCAAACAAATAAACCAAGAGCCAAGTGAACCAAAGAATGGGTCTAGTCTCTCTACAATATATAACTACGTTAGCAAGAAAATAATTACGCTTCAAATACGTATATTGGGAATGGGGAGTGACAAGAGTCCTCTAGAAATGTGGCATGACGAGATATACGAAGACGATGGGCTAAGGTATCATAACAACGGTATTCCTAGTGCTCGAAACTAAAACCAAGTAAGAAATACTTGGATGATCGGGTTGTCAGCTTTGTGTGCTCAGTCTCAGGAAGAATGATAAAACAAGTGCATCCAAAAGTCTGAAGCATTCTGTAATCAGGAGGACACGAATAAAAACTCTCATGAGGTATCCTACCAGATAAAACAGAGGAATGAGTGATATTGATAATATTAACAGAAGTAACAATGACTTTTGCCTAGAACTTTTGAGGAACAGAAGATGATAACAAGAGAATACGAGCAGTTTCAAGAATATGATGATGTTTGCACTCGGCTATCCTATTTTGTTTATGAGTATAAGGGCAGGACTGTTGAAAAAGGGTATCGTAAGATTGCAAGATAGATCGTATCGTAGTGGATAGATACTTACGAGCACAATCAAAACGAAATATTTTAATCCTAGCATTGAATTGAGTGTGAATCATAGTAGTAAATGTCCTATAAATGGTTAGAAGATCAGAATAGTGATGCATTAGATAGACCCAAGTATAACGAGTGTAATCATTAATAAAGCTTATGTAGTAGACAAAACCACTCATAGATGGGATAGGAGCAGGTCCCCATATGTCAGAATGAACTAATTCAAAAATACTACTAGATTTAGATAAACTCTTAGAAAAAGGTAGGGCTATATGTTTTGCCAACTTACAGCCCGTACATGTGGATAGAGAAGAGAAAGAACCACGTCCAAGAGCTCCACTATAAAATAAAGTCTTTAGATGAGATTCTGAGATATGATCTTATCACGCCCCAGTCCCAAAAAACGTAGGACCAGGAATACGTGACACGCTAGCTACGCATTCGACAAGACTCTGGTCTGACTCGAATACGTATAAGCTGTAAAATATAAAGGGCACTATCTAGATATTCTACAAATGTAAACCTCTATGTCTCAATCCGCAATGTACAACAGTATACAAGAAAGAGCTATATGTGCTAGAGTCGGCCGCCCAATAACACACTAACTCGAATAGACTCGAGAAGAAGTATGAGTCTATAAAAACTAGGCTACAACAGCAGATGAAATAAACAATAACCATAATGTCGGTAGATATAAAGTGAGTACCTGGTACCATGCCCGCAAGACCCGCAACTCCAAATACTCCGTAATCATCTATGCTGCAAAACTGGCAGGGAACCAGGTCCTCAGAGGGACGTAACAAGGTACAGAAATACAATATGCCAAGTAAACAGAAAGTACAAGTGCACGACAAGGTACTCTATCATAAACAAACTAGTGTGACACAGTTTAAAGACAATGTTCGACGCGTGGGCTTTCTAAAATAAAACCGTAGCTCCGGACACGAAAACACACGGCACGTACCGCAGTTCCGGGCAAAGAGTCACACGGGTGGAACAGCTACACTAGATACAGGTGTCACTACAAAATACTACATATATATAAGCGCGTGCAGAGTAGCCCAAACGTCTAGTAACTGTCTTCCCCTTCCCAAGCGGTCAACGATTGTGCGCTGAACCTGAACCTCTATCTAACAGTCTCGACTCACGGAAGTAACTCGACAGACGCGACCCTAAGGTCGTCCCAGTCTCTGGTCATGATGTCAGTATCAGGATACAGGAGTCTGGCACGATCACAGTGTATGAGTGTGTCCTGGGGAGTCGATATACTCAGGTATGCATATCGAGATACTACGAAACATCCAACAATCTTTCTAAGACATTACGACGTACGTCTTCACCCGGTTGTGAACCGGACGCGAAGTATCGAACGTCAACATAAATACGTGCACAATGTTCATAAAGAAACAATAAATAACTATAATCTGAAATACAGAGTGGCAAGGTACACTTGCCTGCGTGCGGCTGCTGATGATGGGGATCTGGTACCGCGTCCAAGTCCTCAGGTCCCGCAGTACCTAGAGATGAGATACAAACCAATAATTAATAATCTATTCCACGACGGGCAGGGATGCTACACACATCTACAATTAAACTCAGTTATGACTCATAGGGACAAGTCACTAGGGGATTGACCACCGTTGACTATCGGTACGATACGTCAAAATACCTAGTCATTTGTACCACATCATCAAACCATCCTCAAAACACAATTTATGATTTTTTTTCTTCGTTTCATGTCGTTGTTACCAGTCACCAGGTGCCTCCCTAAGTTAATCACCTTAAATTTTTAGTTCCTAAATTACCGATCACACTAGTCCTCAATCAGTCATTCACCTACTGTCCTTACTAATCATACATTTAAACTGAGCATTTTATACTACACATAAATCCTTCATTAATCTCGTGCTCCTCGGTGTTCATCAATGTTCAATCCCTGACTGTATTTACTTATTAAGTATTAGGTCTTCCTTAATCCTCAGTATCATTTCACCCACAATCACTGCTCATCCATACAGATTACCATGCACATAAGTAAATATGTTAAACCCTAATCTCAATGTCTATCATTCAATTGCATTTTAATATACTGATGACAAATAAACCACAAGTTCACCATTAAACCTTAATCTCAAATCATTATAATCCATATTCACCTTAATCATCGTTGGTCTTAATCATCATTAACCTAAATCACATTCACTTTATTCAATATAAACATTAATCATCACTTGGAACAAGATTATTTATGCTTCACCACAACTACACAACATTATTAAACCATCAAACCCTAACAGCTATCTATACATATGCTTAAAATACTACATAAACTCTAAAACACATTAAACCTTATTTAACCCAATCTCAAGTCATTTTCCCATGCTTCTCATCAACATAAAACAATTATATCAACACTAATACTAAACCTTGGTTAAAACTCAACATGACCAATAATCAAAGAGAGGGGGAGAGAGTCGACCTCATCGAGGCTCGCTGGCCGGGGGTGATGGCCGGAGAACCACTGGAGGTGGTGGTGGCAGTAGATCAACGGGGTGGGGGTCGAATGGAATGTACGTCGCGAGGTCGACGGGACGACCGCGTTCGACTGCCGGAGCTCACGGCTGGAGGGGTGGTAGCCGTAAGGAGCGGGGATCTCGGCCAGTGGGTGGAGGATGGTCGGATTGGAGAGGAAGCTGGTGGTGTAGGGGTGTTGAGGTGGCGTTGTTGTGAAGTCGTCGGGGAGTAGGAAAATGGCAGCGGCTCGAGGGCGGTTCAGCGGGTGGCCGGAGCAGTTCAGCGGTCCGCTGGAGCTCGTGGAGGAGCAGCAGCTTGATTGGATGTCGAGATGGAGGCCGACGGTGATGGTAGCAGCCGACGTGGGGAGCGGCAGTAATGGCGGGTCGGTCGGAGCAGTTCGGCAGTGGCTCGGGGAAGAGCCAGTCAGGTTACCCGGAGCGACTGGCAGCAATTGAAACTATGGGGGGGGACAGGCACGCCGGAGGGTTCTCGGCCGAGCGACAGTTGGCCGGGTCAGTCGTGAACCACAGCTGCGGTCGGGAGCAAGCCAGAGTCGACCCAGTGGCCGGTCGGCTGCCGAGTAGTCTCTGCGGGATTTGCCGGACGAGCATAGGCCGGATGGAAGGGCTATGCACCGGTCGTAGTCGGCGCCGCTGTACAGTGCCGGAGTTGGGTACAGGCCGACGGTCGGGGAAGAACAGTGGCCGACCGGAGCAGTTCTCCAGGAAGAAAGTGCAGAAGAAGTTTAAAGGAATGAGAAGATAAAGTTTTAAAGGAGGAGAAGGATTTTTAATGGAGGGTGGAGAAGCTTTGCATGGGTGGTTTTTACATGAAGGAGTGAGGAGAGAGAGAGGAGTTTTCCCTTGGGATTAGGGCCGGTTGGAATGAGTGAGGGTGGGGATAAGGTGATGTTTTATAGGGGTTTGTGAAGGGGGATGGAGGGTTGTGATCAACCTATTCAAAATGAAGGGTTGTGATTCATCATGAAGAGAAGAGGGTTTTCTTCATGAGGGGTGAATGGATGGGTGAGAATGGGACCCTATTTTGGGACCTCTCCATTGTTCATGGCCAATAGGGTGGTGCCACATAATTTTAATAATTGCAACTTAGCCCCTTAAATTCGGAAAATTGCATGAACACATAAAATGACACAAAAATTGTGGGGAAAAATGTGTTTAGTAATTTCCATGGTGAGGGGGTATTGTGCGTTAGGCACGGGTTTAATTAGAAGGGCATTGGAATTTATTTAGGATTATAATTTGGGATTTTCAAAGTTGGTATCCCCAATTTAAATAGAAATAAAGTGTCCCGCGAATTTTAAATTAATTGGGGCACTTGGGGTCAAAATCCGAAAATGACGCAAAGGCCAAAAATGGTGGGGGCTTGGAGTCAGTCTTGGACCCTTTAGTTGGTCCGGCTCAACGGGTTAAGTTGGTATCTCAAAATTTAGGGTAACGACACAGGTGTCCGACACGGAATTAAATATGGATTAGGGTTTTCGGAATGTTGCGCAATTAATTTAGAGCACACAAAAACTGATTTTGATTGGCGGAAAAGTCCAGTGCCTAATTTGGCGAGTCAAGACGAAAGTATAATAGCCCGATGAAATTTATGGGCTGATATTGGGCTTCGAATAATCAGACAATGATAGGACGCGCCAAGGGTTTAAA
Organism: Iris macrosiphon; assembly: GCA_036927795.1. Classification (NCBI taxonomy): domain Eukaryota; kingdom Viridiplantae; phylum Streptophyta; class Magnoliopsida; order Asparagales; family Iridaceae; genus Iris; species Iris macrosiphon. The sequence continues at coordinate 134,454,225 of JAYESA010000003.1, forward strand.
TTAAATAAATTAAAATACCAGGCAAACTTAACTCCACTCTAATCCTCAACATCTGCTGCTAAATCCAAAATTTTCCAAATCCAACCTGACTATCTACAGAATAAATCGAGGGGGTTTACATTCTTGCCAACTTAGAAAAATTTCGTCCCCGAAATTAAAAGTAAAGCACGATAATATCTAAAAGAATTTTAAAACAACTAGTAATCAAATTCCGTATGTAAATTCGTACCTTGCTCCTCAAATAAGTAAGGAAACCGCTGCTGAATAGAATCTTCGCGCTCCCAAGTAGACTCGCCTGGTTAATGGTGCTTCCATGCCACTCTGACCAGTCGAATCGTCTGCCCTCTCAAAGTCTTCTCGCTGCGATCGAGGATCTCAACTGGCTGCTCTACGTAAGACAGACTAGGCCCGACTGTAATCTCCGAATGATCAAGCACGTGGCTAGGGTCTACGACATATCTCCTCAGCTGCGATACGTGAAATACGTCATGTACTCCCTGTAATGATGGAGGTAATGCAAGACGGTAAGCCACTTCGCCAACTCGTTCCAAAATATCAAAAGGCCCGATGTACCTCGGACTCAGCTTGCCTCTGCCTCCGAATCTGATGGTACCGCGGGTGGGTGATACCCTCAAAAACACATGGTCACCCTCCTTGAACTCCAATGGTCTGTGGTGCACATCTGCCCAGTATTTCTGTCTGTCCTGTGCTGCACGCAGGTGGCTCTGAATCTGCTTGACCTTCTCCACTGTCTGTGTCACCAACTCTGGACCAAGTATTTAACGCTCTCCCACGTCACTCTAATAAACTGGCGACGTACATTTCCTGTCGTACAGTGCCTCATAAGGTGCCATCTTATGCTGGCCTGGTAACTGTTATCGCAGGGGAATTCCACCAAGTGTAGATGGTCCTCCCAAGATCCTCCAAAATCAATCATCCACGCTCTCAACATATCCTCTAATATATGTATCGTGCGCTCTGATTGGCCATCAATCTGTGGATGATATGCAGTGCTGAATTTGAGACGAGTTCCTAGGCACTCATGTATACTCCGTCAAAAATGTGACGTGAATCTGGAATCACGATCCGATACGATGCTGACAGGCACTCCATGTAACCGTACTATCTGCCTCATATACATGTCAGCTAATATCTTCATGGACTGCCCAACTCTAAAGGGCAAGTAATGTGCAGACTTGGTGAGTCTGTCTATGACCACCCAAACTGTATCCTTCATGCTAGGGCTTCGCAGAAATCTTGTGACGAAGTCCATAGTAATGTGTTCCCACTTCCACTCAAAAATGGAAAGCAGCTGCAATAGTCCTACAGTTCTCTGTTATTCAGTCTTATCTTGCTGACATACCAAGCATCTTGCCACGAATCTCACAATCTCTCCTTTTATCCCATGTTACCAGTAATGTTGCCCCAAATCTCGGTACACCTTCGTACCCCTGGGATGAATAGAATAATCGAGATATGAGCCTCGGTCATCAACTCTTGAAGTAGCTTGCCACTCGAAACATATAGGCGATCTCTACACCTCAATGTTCCGTCTTCATGAATCCTGAGTCCTGTCTGCATGTCGGCCTCTGTCCTTTCTCGCAATCATTTAAAACTCGTATATGTAGGCAAGGCTGCCTTGATCCTCTCAATAAATGTGGACTGATCCTCGAGACTGGCCGTCTATCCACCCATGACTGGCAATATAATCTCAATCCTGAGTTCCTGAAAATCCCCTAACAACTGACGATGAGTCGTAAACTATATTCGCCTTGCCAGAGTGGTACTACAACTCGATATTATAATCCGTCATAAATTCCAGCCAATGCCTTTGTCTCATGTTGAGTTCCTTCTGTGTGTAGGCATTCTTCAGACTTTCTGTGTTTTGTATAAATCTCAACATGCTCTTCATAAAGGTAGTGTCGCCATCGCTTCAGTGCAAATATTACTATAGCTAGTCCTAGATCGTGTGTCTGATAGTTCTTCTCATGAACCCTTTGTCGTCCTGATGCGTATAGTGTCTATTCTATCTAATCATAACTCATATTTGCTGAGCTTGGCATACAGTCTCTCATGTCTCAGCGTCTCCAACACGATCCTGAGATGTCCCTCGTGCTCCTCTTGGCTTTGGGAATAAACCAAGATGACGTCGATAATTACCACCATGAACTTATCCAAGTACTGGTAGAAAATATTGTTTCTCAAACTCATAAATACTGCTGGCATTTTGGTTAAAACAACATGACTAGAAACTCACAGTGTCCATACTTCGTCCGAAGAGCCGTCTTCGGAATGTCCTCTCTCCGTACCCTGATCTGGTGATAACTGGATCTGAGATCGATCTTCAAAATACATATGCACCACTTAGCTGATTCAAATAAATCTTTGATGTGCGACAAGGGTACTTGCTCTTCATTGCTACGGTATTTAATGCCCTGTAATCGTTATGCAACGTATCGTCCCGTCCTCCTTTGGTACAATAAGATGGTTGCTCCCCATGGAAAATACTAGCCCGACTGAAACCCTTGTCTAAGAGATCCTCTACTATGGATCTTCAACTCAACCCACTATATCGGTGCTAGTCTGAAGATGAGAGAATAACTGGCTCGGCTCTAGGAGTCAACTCTTTAACAAACTCCATCTCTCTGTCAGGTGGCAGGCCTAGAAGATCCTCTAGAAAAACATCCTCAACTCTGATATAACATGGTGGTACACTGGTTCACCTCCTGCTTGTATACCCCTAAGGTAGATGGGCACCACACTCCTGGGCTCCCTGAACTCAACTCAGGGTAACCTGGTGGCCTAAAAATATAAATGCCACTACGTCGACAATCTAGTATCGCGTGGTATTGGCTCAATCAACTCATGCTAGGACGGTGTCATCGTCCAGACTTAACCTCAAAATAAATCCTCCTGTTCTGTTTACCACACTAATCCTTTAAAAGAAAAAAATTTCTCCCCTGCCTAAAGTATAATTTCTCTTCTCCTCAATTTTTCCCCAAAATTTTTATTCCTCGAGTTTCTTCTTTTCGTTATTTATCTCTCCAAGTCGCATAGTACAATAATGGTATCACTCAAGCACATTCTAGAATTTCCTGGAATTCGATTATTATCTCTCAAGTGAGATCCTAAAATTTCCATCTCCTCTAGCTCATAACCATCGTTCCTAGCATTGCTATCATATACAACTACTAGTTTCCAACATCAGACTATGCATTTCCGTAAATTATTCTAGGTCATGATCAATAATCCTTCCAGCTCTCAGTACTTCCAAGATCACTGCTACCTCAAGCACGGGTAGGGTACTACTAGGTTCAACTCTCTTGCCAACCTTCCACACTAGTTCTAGAATCCAAAGAACCCATCAATCTATCCTGATAGGGTAACAATCTTCTCCGAGAAAGGTATAATAATTATGTCTCCTGTCGCCTGGTCTTCGATCTTCTTCTGGAGTGAAGTCATCAGTCACAAGCATTCGTCTCCCCGAACAATAGGAGACGAGAAATAAGGATAGCGATATTGACGAAGATTGAACGAATGCCAATTGGAAGTCCAAGGGCGATAATCACATACAAGAAGTTTTAAAATCGATTATGGATTGAGATCCTATTCAACAATCATAACATCTATTCCTAATTTGCAGGCTCGCTTGCCACAGTCAGGTGACCAAGACGATTTAAATCGGACCTGCATGGACCACCACAAAAATATGTCATGCCCCAGTCCCAAAATACGTAGGACCAGGAATACGTGACACGCCAGCTACGCATTCGACCAGACTCTGGTCTGACTCGAATACGTATAAGCTGTAAAATATAAAGGGCACTATCTAGATATTCTACAAATGTAAACCTCTATGTCTCAATCCGCAATGTACAACAGTATACAAGAAAGAGCTATATGTGCTAGAGTCGGCCGTCCAATAACACACTAACTCGAATAGACTCGAGAAGAAGTATGAGTCTATAAAAACTAGGCTACAACAGCAGATGAAATAAACAATAACCATAATGCCGATAGATATAAAGTGAGTACCTAGTACCATGCCCGCAAGACCCGCAACTCCAATAGCAACTCCAAATGCTCCGTAATCATCTATGCTGCAAAACTGGCAGGGAACCAGGTCCTCAGAGGGACGTAACAAGGTACAGAAATACAATATGCCAAGTAAACAGAAAGTACAAGTGCACGACAAGGTACTCTATCATAACCAAACTAGTGTGACACAGTTTAAAGACAATGTTCGACGCGTGGGCTTTCTAAAATAAAACCGTAGCTCCGGACACGGAAACACACGCCACGTACCGCAGCTCCGGGCAAAGAGTCACACGAGTGGAACAGCTACACTAGATACAGGTGTCACTACAAAATACTACATATATATAAGCGCGTGCAGAGTATCCCAAACGTCTAGTAACTGTCTTCCCCTTCCCAAGCGGTCAACGATTGTGCGCTGGACCTGAACCTCTATCTAACAGTCTCGACTCACGTAAGTAACTCGACAGACGCGACCCTAAGTTCGTCCCAGTCTCTGGTCATGATGTCAGTATCAGGATACAGGAGTCAGGCACGATCACAGTGTATGAGTGTGTCCTGGAGAGTCGATATACTCAGGTACGCATATCGAGATACTACAAAACATCCAACAATCTTTCTAAGACGTTACGACGTACGTCTTCACCCGGTTGTGAACCGGACGCGAAGTATCGAACGTCAACATAAATACGTGCACAATGTTCATAAAGAAACAATAAATAACTATAATCTGAAATACAGAGTGGCAAGGTACACTTGCCTGCGTGCGGCTGCTGATGATGGGGATCTGGTACCGCGTCCAAGTCCTCAGGTCCCGCAGTACCTAGAGATGAGATACAAACCAATAATTAATAATCTATTCCACGACGGGCAGGGATGCTACACACATCTACAATTAAACTCAGTTATGACTCATAGGGACAAGTCACTAGGGGATTGACCACCGTTGACTATCGGTACGATACGTCAAAATACCTAGTCATTTGTACCACATCATCAAACCATCCTCAAAACACAATTTATGATTTTTTTTCTTCGTTTCATGTCGTTGTTACCAGTCACCAGGTGCCTCCCTAAGTTAATCACCTTAAATTTTTAGTTCCTAAATTACCGATCACACTAGTCCTCAATCAGTCATTCACCTACTGTCCTTACTAATCATACATTTAAACTGAGCATTTTATACTACACATAAATCCTTCATTAATCTCGTGCTCCTCGGTGTTCATCAATGTTCAATCCCTGACTGTATTTACTTATTAAGTATTAGGTCTTCCTCAATCCTCAGTATCATTTCACCCACAATCACTGCTCATCCATACAGATTACCATGCACATAAGTAAATATGTTAAACCCTAATCTCAATGTCTATCATTCAATTGCATTTTAATATACTGATGACAAATAAACCACAAGTTCACCATTAAACCTTAATCTCAAATCATTATAATCCATATTCACCTTAATCATCGTTGGTCTTAATCATCATTAACCTAAATCACATTCACTTTATTCAATATAAACATTAATCATCACTTGGAACAAGATTATTTATGCTTCACCACAACTACACAACATTATTAAACCATCAAACCCTAACAGCTATCTATACATATGCTTAAAATACTACATAAACTCTAAAACACATTAAACCTTATTTAACCCAATCTCAAGTCATTTTCCCATGCTTCTCATCAACATAAAACAATTATATCAACACTAATACTAAACCTTGGTTAAAACTCAACATGACCAATAATCAAAGAGAGGGGGAGAGAGTCGACCTCATCGAGGCTCGCTGGCCGGGGGTGATGGCCGGAGAACCACTGGAGGTGGTGGTGGCAGTAGATCAACGGGGTGGGGGTCGAATGGAATGTACGTCGCGAGGTCGACGGGACGACCGCGTTCGACTGCCGGAGCTCACGGCTGGAGGGGTGGTAGCCGTAAGGAGCGGGGATCTCGGCCAGTGGGTGGAGGATGGTCGGATTGGAGAGGAAGCTGGTGGTGTAGGGGTGTTGAGGTGGCGTTGTTGTGAAGTCGTCGGGGAGTAGGAAAATGGCAGCGGCTCGAGGGCGGTTCAGCGGGTGGCCGGAGCAGTTCAGCGGTCCGCTGGAGCTCGTGGAGGAGCAGCAGCTTGATTGGATGTCGAGATGGAGGCCGACGGTGATGGTAGCAGCCGACGTGGGGAGCGGCAGTAATGGCGGGTCGGTCGGAGCAGTTCGGCAGTGGCTCGGGGAAGAGCCAGTCAGGTTACCCGGAGCGACTGGCAGCAATTGAAACTATGGGGGGGGACAGGCACGCCGGAGGGTTCTCGGCCGAGCGACAGTTGGCCGGGTCAGTCGTGAACCACAGCTGCGGTCGGGAGCAAGCCAGAGTCGACCCAGTGGCCGGTCGGCTGCCGAGTAGTCTCTGCGGGATTTGCCGGACGAGCATAGGCCGGATGGAAGGGCTATGCACCGGTCGTAGTCGGCGCCGCTGTACAGTGCCGGAGTTGGGTACAGGCCGACGGTCGGGGAAGAACAGTGGCCGACCGGAGCAGTTCTCCAGGAAGAAAGTGCAGAAGAAGTTTAAAGGAATGAGAAGATAAAGTTTTAAAGGAGGAGAAGGATTTTTAATGGAGGGTGGAGAAGCTTTGCATGGGTGGTTTTTACATGAAGGAGTGAGGAGAGAGAGAGGAGTTTTCCCTTGGGATTAGGGCCGGTTGGAATGAGTGAGGGTGGGGATAAGGTGATGTTTTATAGGGGTTTGTGAAGGGGGATGGAGGGTTGTGATCAACCTATTCAAAATGAAGGGTTGTGATTCATCATGAAGAGAAGAGGGTTTTCTTCATGAGGGGTGAATGGATGGGTGAGAATGGGACCCTATTTTGGGACCTCTCCATTGTTCATGGCCAATAGGGTGGTGCCACATAATTTCAATAATTGCAACTTAGCCCCTTAAATTCGAAAAATTGCATGAACACATAAAATGACACAAAAATTATGGGAAAAAATGTGTTTAGTAATTTTCATTGTGAGGGGGTATTGTGCGTTAGGCACGGGTTTAATTAGAAGGGCATTGGAATTTATTTAGGATTATAATTTGGGATTTTCAAAGTTGGTATCCCCAATTTAAATAGAAATAAAGTGTCCCACGAATTTTAAATTAATTGGGGCACTTGGGGTCAAAATTCGAAAATGACGCAAAAGCCAAAATTGGTGGAGGCTTGGAGTCAGTCTTGGACCCTTTAGTTGGTCCGGCTCAACGGGTTAAGTTGGTATCTCAAAATTTAGGGTAACGACACAGGTGTCCGACACAGAATTAAATATAGATTAGGATTTTTGGAATGTTGCACAATTAATTTAGAGCACACAAAAACTGATTTTGATTGGCGAAAAAGTCCAGTGCCTAATTTGGCGAGTCAAGACGAAAGTACAATAGCCCGATGAAATTTATGGGCTGATATTGGGCTCCGAATAATCAGACAATGATAGGGCGCGCCAAGGGTTTAAATTAAATGAATTAAAATACCAGGCAAATTTAACTCCACTCTAATCCTCAACATCTGCTGCTAAATCCAAAATTTTCCAAATCCAACCTGACTATCTACAGAATAAATCGAGGGGATTTACAGATCTAAGCGTCTGTGCCACAAGTCAGCAGTAGACGTGACGATGGCAGCATGGCTAGAACTCAAAGGTTTAGTTGATGGAAGATGAAGAAACTCTAAGTGGTACAACTGTCCCTTCCTATGAGCACGACAAATCGTCTAGCCCGTACGAGGATCATTCACAGAACATATGAGGGAATCAAAAGAAATAATAAATCCACTCTCACAAATGCTACTGACTGATATGAGGTACAAAGTAAGATGGAGAACATGTAAGACAAAATAAAGACTCAAAGTTTCAAAAATAATGGAGCTAGATTGAGTGATAACCAACTGAGAACCATAAACTGTGTGTAAAGAGGGAAAGTGGGATGATAAATGTGTAATACTAGATAAAAGACTAAGGTCAGAAGTCATATGATGAGAAGCATCGGAGTCTAATATCCAAGAAGTAGACATACTAGTAGAGGCAGATGCAGAGAAGCTAGCAAAGATAGGTTGACGCTGGAGACGGAGCTGGACCTGGAGCTCTAACTGAGTAAGGCGATATTGAATATCTGTTGATGTCTAAGCCTGAGCTGATGTCTGAACCTGAGGTACCGGAGAGTGAGTCGAGGAAGAATCCCTTGTCTGTACCCGCTTGTAGAATTGAGTTCTTAAATGTGGATGAAGCAGAAAATAATTATCCACTAGATGACCAGACATATGGCAGTGAGAACAAACCATACCAGACCCCTGACGAGCATAACAGACAATAGCATAATGACCATACTTTTCGCAATAGGTACATAGAGGACGCATTTTTTTTTGGATTTTTAACCAATTAATAGAATATTATAAGATTAAGCAATTGCCAGGCTGTTTGCTTTTGTGGCACATCTACGAAGGAAAAGTAAAAAAAATTCTAAACCGGAGCTGCTTCTTACTTCAGGTCTTTGAGAGGAGTAGGTGCGGCCATATGAGAAACTCGCTGCTTGCTACTTGCGGTCTCTGAGAGGAGCATGTGTGGACTTTGAGAGGAGTTCGCTACTTGCGGTTGCTGGCGAGGGCGGTGGAGTTGGTCCTTTCCTCGACTTTAGGTTAAATTCCAACTACCAGCCCAAAGTCGGGAGCAAGGCCTGAGTGAACTCACCCAACAATCAGTCAATACTGCTCCAGGAGAAGGTAGAGGCGCGTTGGATCCCACCGAAGAAATTGACGTAAACGTCAGGAGATGACGACCTAGAGTTTGGTCGGTGAAAGCGATGAAGCAGAGGATTGAAAAATCCTAGGCTCTGATACCTTGAAACAAATCAACAATATTGATTTTTATTAATGGATGATGTAAAAAGTCTTACAACTATGAATATATATAGTAGGAGAACGGATTCTTGTCCGTATATGAGTAGGAGAAGAAATATGTATCCAAATAAAAAAAAAATCTAATCCTAAATCTAATTAATATCTAATCATAACTATAATTAATTTTAAGAATCTCCTAATCTAAAACTATTGCATCTTTTTATTATTATATATATTTAGATATAAAAATTATATGAGATATTAATAATTTATTGTAGTCGGAAGCTCCTGCAGCCCATCTATTGGGTGCATCGGAAAGCACGACGTATATTTACGTGAAATACAAACTATACCGAACAAAAAAGTATGCGAACAATGAGCATTGGTACGAAGAAATTTGCGAATCAATCAAAGATGATAAGTATTATAGGATTATAAATCCAAATTCTCATACGGGTCCAAGTCCTGAATCCAAACCCGCTAAAGCTAACCGGGCGCCACTTGCTCGTATGAGGTTCCGACGTGTCCAAGAAGAAGAGAAAGGTTAAATTATTAGTTTTCTCAGTGATCGACCGGTTAGTACCACATCAGCTGTGTAGCTGCCAACAGAGTACGACAACAAACCAATCCTCAGAAATCCGAAACGTGTACAAATCCGGAGGGATCCACTCACGGACTCGCTGTGAAATGTGTTTGGTGGGTTATTGGTGTAGTTCACGACTGGAGGAATTTTGGTACCATCTATCTGGATTTTTTTTTAAAATTGTACATAGAACATCAAATTTTTATTTTATTACATCCAAGACAATAGAGTTTCTAAATTTTCAATAAAAAAAAATGTTCTTAAAAAAAAATATTTTTGAACAATTATCCAAAAAAGTTCTTTAAAATATCGTTTTGATGCAAATATTATTATTAATTACTTTTTCATTCTAACAGACAGATTAAAAGACGGATTTTATAATACACAATTTGTTTCAAAACGTCCTTAAAAAGAATATTTTTTGACCCAAAAACGTTCTTTTTAAGGACGTTTTTATGCTCTGTACATAATTTTAAAAATTATATATTTTGAATGTAATTTTTTGAATTTTTTATTTTATATACGTAATTTTATGAAATTTTTATTCTTTCAGACTTGTCATTAACGGTTTGTTTATCAAATATTTGTCTCCTTTACTTTTCCATTTTTTTTTATTTTTTTATTTATTTTTATTTTCAGAAGTTGGAGGCTTGTTGGAGCCTCGCTTTGGGGTCACCCATAGTCTCTTTGGTATATTGAAACTCCACTTGGCTCCGGATGCCCTACTAATTGGGAAGTGGATATTGGATGTGTCGTTCCATATCGAAGTATTGGCCGAAAAATGACGGCGGGAACAATATCAATATATTAGTTTCACACAACACTAAAATAATTAAAATGTCATATATATATATATATATATATATATATATATATATATAAAAGCCACTATATCATCTAGACAGATTTTAATCGATATAACTAAAAGAGTTCGAAATTGATTACAATATGTTAAATTATTTTCTTTCAAATTCAACCGTTCTACAAATATGAAGAAAGATGAATAAAATTATAATTGAAATCATTCATCAAATATGTGATTATTCCCTTAACGAAGAAGGCTACTGTTCTAACAGATATTTCATCCAGAATATCTCGAAAAACAAGTCCTAAGAATAAAGTACGATTTTTTCTTAGATTTCTGTAGATTTGTCTCCATAAATCTCTACCTTGAGCATCTCTTGAACAAATCCCCCTTAGCCTCCTTATAAGAAACCTAATTGAAGATTAGAAAATTTCTAAATTATTCCAACAATAATTCTGGCCATCCATATTTGATCACATGGTCAAAACACATACTGATTTGGACTTACATCTAAACTAAATTTTGACAGACGGTATATTGTCGATATACCGCAAGTGTACTGCAAAACCTTTAGAAAAGGTTCTGAAATGAACCCCTCAAAAAATCAGTATACCACTACTATTGTTTTGATTCTATTTTGAGTCCTGATTTAGCAATTGATCCCTCGTCATCCTCTCCACAGTGTCCCATCGATGTTTTTACAATAGTCTATACTTTTCTTCCACACATCTTGAATTGAAATACGGTGCCGGCCAGAAGCGGATCCAGAAATATAAATTATGATGGACTAGACTGTGTTAGGGTGGACTATGTATGAGGCTAACTCCAAGAAAAGAAATTAAAATATAAAAAAAATGAAAAAGAAAAAAAGAAAACTTAGGATGGGCTTCAACCCACATTAGTACTAGTCTGGATCTGTCTCTGGTGGCGACAAGAACATTAATGTCTAACAGCCTAAAGGCCAGTCCGAAGGCTGAACCAACGTTTACAAATTTCCACAGCCCTCTCTCTCCCTCCTCCCCACAAACCACGGACCCCATCTCCGACCAATGGAAACTTACCACGTCAGACTACGGTTCAGCTTTCTGGATGACCGCTCGGTCTATTAGGCAAAGTTGCGACAAGAATTGGAAGAACAAAAACTTTACTGTTCATGTTGGACATTATGTTATTATTATTGTTATTGGGATACGGATGGAAATGATGTGTCATTTTTTTTTTTAATTAGATGGTTGAGGTTCTTGAGGGTTCAAAGCTAGTCAGTGTTGAAGGCCGTTGGAAAGATGCAAACGGAGTAGGAGGCCTTAGCGACGTCACGGAGTCGTTCTGCCAAAATTTGGTGGGTGAGTTTTTGTTTTTGTTTTTGTTTTTGTTTTTGTTTTTATTTTTTAAAATTTGTGCAGTGATTATGAAATATTTAAAAGCTGGAAACTTGGATTTTGATCCGGACTTGGAGAGAAAATTAATTGTAATATTTTTATGAGAAATTTTGAGTTGCATCACACTTTATTGATAATATTTTAAGGTGTACTTCAGAGTTTTACTATAATGTAAGTTATCTTCCACATTTAACGAATTTCGTCCAACATCGACGGTCAACTGGATTGATCTAATTTTTTAGACCAAATTATTTTCGTCTTCTTTTCAAACCGCCGGCAGCTCCCCTCCTTTGCCTTGCTCAGCCCTCTGCTATCACCTTCACAACCACCACCACCACTACCACTGTCACATCCCGATTTTGCCCAATCGATAATCGTCCCCCGGACGTGATGTCGTGCACGTGTAGGACGTGCGTGCACAAGGCCTAGGCATAATGATATTCTTTAGAACACGTGCAACAGAGTACACAAGTAAGATTTCACACCTTGATATAAAAAAAAGTTCTCTTTATTAATAATGAACATCTGTTTACAGACTCTTGACCCAAAAGTGGTAAAGATGTCGCGCGGACTTACAACTTGGACGCAAAATAAGATAGTCGATCCATACATTACATCCTTTACTAATATTCAAAAGAACAAAACACCTTGGGTGCGAGTCAGCACCATCATCTTGTGGCTTCCAAAAGTGAGAGCGAGCTCCTTTCTTGCTTATGTACTGGAGCTCCCAAAAGTCACAACACGAACGCGCCTTGATTCAGGAAGGGGTTGGAGAAAGCTTCTGCGGTAGAATTTTGTCGACTAAGCAGATTTACTCCAACCATGGTAGCAACTGAGTTGGAGAGAGCAATGAGGTTCTAGATGGGACTTCACTTGGAGATCTTGCACATGATAGAGGTACACGACTATCAGACCTTTGAGGCGGTATTGATAGCAGCCAAGAGGGTTGAGCTTACTTCTCAAAGGATGGCATCAAGAAGAGTGGACCGGAAGAGGCCTCATGGACATAACAATGAGGGAGGACCAGCATCCGGAGTTCGTATTCGTGATTTGGCACCACGGGGGCCAATGGCATTAGATGAGACAATGATAACTTGGCAACAACAGCCGAGACAACATCAACAACGTCCGATGAATCCAGTAGGATGTACCTATTATGGCAAAGGAGGTCACACTCAGGATGTATGTAGGATGGCAAATGGAAGATGCGTGAGGTGTGGGAGTTCCGACCATATGATAGCTACTTGCCCATAAATGCATAGGCAGGGAAGACAATATCAACAATTCTCAGCGTTGCCAGCTCCAGGAGCAGTTCCGTATCAAGAGCCAGTTTTAGCAATGCGGCCGTTAGCCCAACGTCCGATGTTGACGCAAGCACATGTGTTTCACCCGAGACAACGTCATCTTGGTCAGTAGAGACATCCTCACGACAGAGTTCCAGCAGCCCCGAGACGGGAGCAAGCTTAGTTTGGCGTGCTATAACAGATATTAGCAGAAGGTGGTCAAGTCGAGGGTGAGATTTGAGTTCTTCCAGTTTTATCTATCTTTTGGGTTTTGTATAATCAGCGATTGGAGATGATCTTTCGTCTCACTCATCTGCCTTCGTATCTCGTGATACATGATGTATGTCATATGTTCTGACTACGAAGGCATGTCCTGGGCAGAGTCATGTTCTTGACTAAGTCGTTGGTACCGATTTATCTCGAGACTTGATCCATGTCCATTTTGGGAGTCAGCATAGGCCAGCGAGTACGGGTTCATATTTTGACTGACTCGGGAGACATATGTATCCGCATGCTACTGCTTTTTCTCTTCACTTTTGATTGTGTGGATTGCTTGCGCCTTTATTTGCATTGTTGTTGCTTTTATTTCATGCCTATTTCGTTATGCTTGGTATTCAGTTAGCTGCAGTTCATGAGATTCGGTAGTTCATGAGATTCGGTAGTTTATGAGATTTTCTGGATCATGAGTTTTCTGATTGAATCATGAGTCTTCTGCTTGGTCTATGAGTTTTCTTGCTCTGTGATCAGCTTGACTAGCCTGGCGAATTTCAAGGACAGAATTTTTCTAAGGTGGGTAGAGATGTCATATCCGTTCCCAGATTTGGTATTTCTTAAATTTGTGATATTTAAAATTTTCCTTGTAGATGTATTCAGGCTGTATTTATATTTAGGTTCCTGTTAATTTTGTTGTATTTATTTAATTATATTTCTATTTATTGTAGGGGACTGTCCGAGACCAGTAGTGAACATTTTGGCAATTATCATAGACCCGTGTTAGGACCCGTATAAAGGATGGATACCAGACTCGGTTCACTCTTGGAACCACTAAGCCTATTTTGGATGGTTGAGATTGGTTGGAGAGTGTCATGACTTAATCCTAGAGCTAACCTCATCCACTTGGTATATATATATATATATATATATATATATATATATATATATATATATATATATATATATATATATATATATATATGATTTTCTTTCTCCTCTCCTATTCTTTCTCATTTCCACTTTCTTTCTTCTTTCTTCTTCCACCTTCCCTCAAGAGCTCCCCTAGCCCTAGCCCTAGACTTGGTTTTATGAAGAGGTTTGTTAGTCCACCAAGGCAAGTACATCTTGCTCAAAGTGGTGAAGCCATAGATTTTTGAATTTTTATATATATGTTGTTTTAAAAAATATGTTTGATGAAAAATATTCTTCTTGAGTTGCTGATTATATTTAGTTCTTGGAGTTTTGGATTTTGATGTATAGATTCTTGTAGATCTGAGTTTCAAGATTTGAATTTTTATGTGTTTTATGAGTTTTTCTTGGTTTTGAACTACTAAAACTTAGTGTTTTCGAAAATACATGTTGATCCTTATGTTAGAGCATTTTATTTCGAGGATTTTGGCATTTGTTTCACTTGATTTGGACTTAAAAAATTTATGAAGAAAATAATTTTTGAATTTTGGAGCTTTTTTCACCATGGCTGAACTTACTGTCTGGAGAAGATGAAGTTCTCATGTGGCAAGCGCAATATGCGACCGAGACTTCCATGCGGCATGATCCTTATGCAGCTGGACTCTTTGCCGCATAGCCAACAAGCATGCGTCCATCTTATTGGACGCATGACTGCTGACCTACACAAGTGCCCTTGAACACTTTATGCATTCACTCGCTGAACGAATAAAAAATTCGCTAAGTCCAAAAGCCACTCCATGAGGCATCAAACTCCATGCGACATCGAACTTATGCGGCAAACAGAGCATTCGGCCACCTTTCTTTGGATGCATGACTCTGAACTTTGGCGCATCTTAGGCACATCCTTGACGCATCTTTCTATGATTTTATCTTTTCTTCCTGACACACTTTATGTCATATCATACTTTATGTCACATCACTCTTTATGTCACTTCACTGACACGACTTTAATGAACGTCACTTCGGCACTTGTTCCAAGGAGTGGACTTTGCCTTGATACTATGCGGCACCTGCCTCATGCGACAAGCAGTCCATGCGGCCTGGAGACATATGCTGCCAGCTCATCCATGCGGCCAGTGCTCATGCACCTGATCAGTGCATGTGCCTGACCCATGCGGTAATTCATGCGTGCACTTCTTATGCGCGCATGCGATCCTATGCAACCCTAGTAATCTATGTACATGTTCCATGATTTTTTGAGTTTAATTATTTTATTTGAAATGTTTTATTGTTCTATGTTGTTGGTCTTGACAATTGCTTGTTATTGATCCTAAGGAAGAAATTGACTTAGTAACCAGACTGTGCTAGACCTGGCTATGTGCTAGAACTGACTATATGCATAGTATGATTATATATTGTAGTAGACCATGTGGCAACCCAGAGTAAACTCAGATTAGTATATTAACTTATCATTTATTCGTCAGATAGAATGAGGGTCATAGTTCTGCTCAGGAGACGATCTGCAATCCTGGTCCTTATTTGGTTTAAGGATTGTGGATATGCTCCAGAGTGGTTCACACTTTTTCCTTACTCACGTTCGGCGGCAAAATTGTTGATTCGAGGATTTCATCAATATTCGATTTCTAATTGATTGGTAATCGGTGTACCTGATTTGAGAATATTATATTTGGACCAAGTGTCCCCATGTGATAAGACTTATATGACCAACTGTAAGTTTGGTGAGTAAGTTTGGTGATTGGACTCGAATACTGTATCCGTGCTGATACCACTATTGCCTGATAATTGTTTATGATTTAATGTGCGCTGAGGTACGAAACATCATGTCACATGTTAAGTGATTATATTTAGGTTGTGCATCGAGAATGCCTCCAAATTCCTGAATGCGTGATATTATAAATATATACATTATTTTTCCAACACTGGCATAATAAGCGAGTCAACTACCAAAGCGTTACAATATATTAAGAAAAATTCTCATGTGACCACGCCTTGAGATTTCAACAAGAACATAAGGTTAATTAGGAAACTAAAAGTGGTAGTAACATTGGGAGGGAGTGGTATCCCGAGATCATGCCAACGAACCTTCTCACAGAGATTCATTCTAAGTGCGTCGTGGGCTGGCCACCACAGATACTGTATATCATCTGCCTTAGTGGAGTGCAGTATCTGACTATTATAATATTGAGCCACTGTTTCACTATAGGAACACTGGAATCGCTACTGCTATATTTTTAGCGTGGTAGCCCTACGGGGGACAGGTGCATCCTACAAGTACCTGTTTTATTTATTTGGTTCGGTTAACTCATGTTCGACATTGGCATGATCTGAGGATACTTATTATACATTATTTTTGAGATAACTCAGACTCCACATAACGAGCCACATGATTGATTGGCCGATCTAACAGAGCATGTGCTTGGTAGTCTAGGGACCTAAACTATTGTGGTGCGACGGTTCAACCATTGTCCTTGTTTGATTTTAGGGTTGCGCAATATGTCACAATAGATCATGTACCAAAGCTGTATATTATATCTATATCTTAGCTTGTATTATGGCAGGTGTGTCCTGGATTATATTGATGTATTATATCTTCACCGTGTTCATAATTGGTTAGTCGTACCCTGTCTCGGAGTAGTGCAGCACCTCTTGTCCTTGTTTGGTTGTAGGGGTGTCCTACTGCTCCGATGAAAGGTCATATGCTTACCGTTGTGGCATAGAATTTTCTATTTTGTTTACTTTATTGGTTTTCGCTTCATTCATGTGTGCTACTTTGTGGTACTTACTATCGGGGTCCGACCCCGCTGGTTTATTTGGCCATGTTTAGTAGCAGAGCCCGAGGATCATGTCATGTATCTGTCCGATAGTGCACACCAGGAGGATGTCCGCCAAGGAACTTGAGTAGGTTTCTTCTTCCTCACTATGAATATCATTCTGTTTTACCTTTTTGGCGTTTAGCCGACGATACTTGTTAACCGGTTTATCTGGACATTAGTTCCTCTTCATGATTTTATATTATTCAGACCGCAGCTAATTTACAGTCATGTACTCTTGACAATGCACTAGTGTACCATCCTGTATAACTAGTTTCATGATTATTCTGATAGAGCGTCAGGGACATCTAACTGCTTTATCTTACATGTTTATTCTTATTGTTTCTTGGTTGATAATTGAGACATAGATGTTCTTGACCCTAGGTGACTTAATTGTAGCATGCACCCCCTTGTCTCTTGACAATCTTAGCATATTGTGGCTTACTTCGGTATTCTACAAGGTGTGGTTGGCTGAGTCACACCCCCGCTCTCTAGTATTCTGGTTTTGGGGTCATACTTTATGGTACTTACTATCGGGGTCCAACCCCGCTGGTTTGTTTGGCCATGTTTAGTAGCAGAGCCCGAGGATCATATCATGTATCTGTCCGATAGTACACACCATGAGGATGTCCGCCAAGGAACTTGAGTAGGTTTCTTCTTCCTCACTATGAATATCATTCTGTTTTACCTTTTTGGCGTTTAGCCGACGATACTTGTTAACCGGTTTATCTGGACATTAGTTCCTCTTCATGATTTTATATTATTCAGACCGCAGCTAATTTACAGTCATGTACTCTTGACAATGCACTAGTGTACCATCCTGTATAACTAGTTTCATGATCATTCTGATAGAGCGTCAGGGATATCTAACTGCTTTATCTTACATGTTTATTCTTATTGTTTCTTGGTTGATAATTGAGACATAGATGTTCTTGACCCTAGGTGACTTAATTGTAGCATGCACCCCCTTGTCTCTTGACAATCTTAGCACATTGTGGCTTACTTCGGTATTCTGCAAGGTGTGGTTGGCTGAGTCACACCCCCGCTCTCTAGTATTCTGGTTTTGGGGTGTGACCCAACACCAACACCACCACCACCAACTTCAACTTCACCATCACCACCATCACCTTCACCAACACCCGCTCCCCACGGCGTCGCCCCCCTCTTTCGCGCCCCAGCTCTCCCACGACGCTGCTGCCCTACTCCCCCATTGTGCTTCCCCGCTCGCTACCCCGCCGACCACCCCCCCACCCTCGTCGTCCAATGCGCGCCCCCCTCTCCGGAGAAAGGCGGAGGGGAGGGCTCCGTCGCTACTGTCGCGCACCTACCGTGTCCCCGCGCCATGGCCGCCGCCACCCTACGTGCCCCCCACAACACCCCCCCTCCCCCCGCCATGGTTGTCGTCCCCCGCGTGCTCTCCCCCAGCACCATCCCCCCCCCTCTCACTCCCGCGCCCCAGCGGTCGACCGGAGAAAGGGGGGAGAGTAGAGAGAGGGGGGAGGGGGAGGGGGAGGAGGAGGGGAGAGAAGGGGCCAGGAATTTTTTTTGTCAGAAATATTTTGTCAAACGCGTTGACCGTCGGTCAGTGACGATTTTCGTCAAAAATGGGGGTGTTCGTACATTATGTTAAAGCACTGGATGCATCTTGAATATGAACAAATAATGTATGATGCAACTCAAATTCTTTCTATTTTTATTTTTTAAGTCGGTCATTTTCTTGAATTTTGGTATTCAACTTTTATTTGTTACCAATTTTAATGGTCTTCAAACAGTTTGGAATATTAGGTATATGATAATCCAATAGATGGCGGTCTAAGTTCTGCACGGCCTACCTGCAAATTATTTCTTCCTTTCTCCGTGACACTAGATTGTATGATATCTTGAAGTAGATAGTATTTCCTCATGAAGTTAGTCGACTCCACATCTCAAGACCTCCTTATATTATTCAAGTGACCTTGGCTCAAAAAATAACTTAGTTAATTAAACTCTAGAGACCCTTTCAACAACATATTATTCTCATAATTGTACGTTAGGTCCTTACATATTCGTTACGATAGAGAATTATGTGGGAATAGGCACGATTCGTATCTCTTATTAAAAACTTAATTTCTAATTTGATGAAAAGGATATATAAAAAAAGAGAAACTATATTATAAATCCAGGCCTTTCATAGCCAAACCCCCCACCCCACCCCCCCCCCCCCCTCAATATAGATGTACAAAACATTGATTTGGAATACAAGAGGAATCAGAGATCCCCCTACCCGGGTGTATCTGAAATCTCTTAATCGCCAATTCTCCCCCTCGATTATCTGTATCCTTGAACCTAAAATCGCTGGTGACAACATCTCGAAGCTAGCTCAGGAGCTTCATATGCAAAATTTCTTCCATGGCATGGATAAAAACAAGTTTATTTGGCTAATATGGAATAACAAAGTGGAGCTATCTATCCTGGGCACACACAATCAGTTCATAAACTGCCTTATTCAAAGCAGTATCCCAGACATCAAATACATTATGACTGTTATTTATGCCAAGTGCAACATCATCAAACGGAGAGACCTATGGGAAACACTCTCCTCTTTCTCCTCCTCCAACAATCTGCCTTGGATCCTGGCGGGGGATTTCAATGTGGTAGCATCTGATACTGAGAAACAGGGACTGTGTGGAGTCAACCAAACTGCAGTTCGTGACTTCACTGACTTCATCAGCAGTTTGGGTCTGCTAGATGCGGGTTACAAAGGAGGGGATTTTACTTGGTGTAATGGCCTACTGTATCACCCTAATACCTGGGAGCGCCTGGATCGTGCTCTATTCGATACGAATTTTCTTCTTCAGCTGCCAGCGATTGAGGTACATCACTTAACTCATCTCCACTCTGATCACTGCCCCCTTCTCATCTCCAACCCCCCTCCATCCAACACCTGTTCCCCGTTCAAATTCCAAAGGATGTGGTGCACCCATGACTCCTTCCTCCCCTTCGTCTCCTCCTGTTAGTCTGAGGCGTGTTCTGGCCAACCCCTCTATGTTCTTCACTGTAAACTGAAAAGATTAAGGAGAGCCCTCAGAAGCTGGAACTGGGACACTTTTGGGGATCTAAGGTCCAAGCAAAAAGATCTTCAATCAGCTATTGACAAACTCGAAGCCTCGCTTCTTGCTCAGTGGACTGATACTACTTGTAAAGACCTTGAAGAAGCTAAACACCAACTCACTGTGGTGCTGGGACACGAGGAACTCCTTCTTTAAGACCAAGCTAGGATAAAGTGGATCAAGGAAGGAGACCGCAACTCGTCCTTCTACCATGCTATTATTAAAGAGAGATCTACCACTCGTAGCACCAAGATGTATGACCAAAATGGGAAGATTATTGGGGATGATGAAGTCCTCAGCAATGCTATCACCCATTTTTCTGAATTCTTCAAACAGTCCACAGTCTCCAATTCGGAGTCGTACATCGACTGCATCCCATCCCTGATCACTGAAGAGCAGAATGATAACCTATGCAAGCTCCCCACTGACAGTGAGGTGCTTAAGGTGATCACCTCGCTCAACCCCAAGAGTGCCCCTGGCCCTGATGGGTTCACGGGGTTTTTCTACCTTCACTGCTGGGACATCATTAAAGAGGACCTGATGGCGGCTATTACAGATTTCTTCCTGGGAATGCAAATCCCCCAAGGCATTTCCTTCGCGAACATTGTCCTGATTCCTAAGTCTAACATGCCGAGAAGCTGCAACGACTTCAGACCTATCAGTCTTTGTAACTTCTCCCACAAGATCATCTCTAAGATCCTCTCCGTTCGTTTGGCCGAGGTCCTCCCCTACATCATCTCCCGGGAACAATCTGGCTTCGTGAAATGAAGGTGTATCCACGAGAATATCAGTATTGCGCATGAGCTCATCGACGATATTGATTCCAAAGTCGCGGGAGGGAATGTGGCTATTAAGTTGGACATGTCTAAAGCATATGACAGAGTCAACTGGAGTTTCCTTATGGCGGTCCTAAGGCAATTCGGCTTCAGCCCCATATGGATCGACCTCATCTTCAGAAACATATCCAACTGTTGGTACTCCGTTACCATTAACCGCAAGAATGGTGGCTTCTTCCGGTCCTTCAAAGGCCTAAGACAGGGAGACCCTATCTTCCCCGCCCTCTTCATTATTGCCCAAGATGCGTTGAGCAGGAGAATCACTCATCTCCATCAACTTGGGTACATCAAGACTTATCATGGCAGGAGAAACAACCTCCCTATTTCCCATCTCTTCTACGCAGACGATAGCCTCATCTTCACCAATGGCGGGAGAGCTAGCATGGACAGCCTCATGCAAACTCTGGAGGAGTTCTGTGCAATCTCTGGGCAGGTGATCAATAACACAAAATCTGCGTTCATTATGTCTCATAAACAGAATGTGCAGGAGCAGGCTGTGTACATCTCTCACAGAACAGGTTTCTCAAGGGAAAGACTGCCTATAAACTACCTGGGAGTTCCCCTATTCAAAGGTAGAGCCAGAATTGAGTATTTCAAGGAACTAGAAGATAGGTTCAGGAAGAAACTCACAGGTTGGCGTGGTAGGCTGCTGTCCTTCAGCGGAAAGATTACACTCATCAAGAGTGTTCTCACTGCTCTCCCGATCCATGCACTATCGGTTATCAGAGTCCCCAACAAACATCTTCGTGCCTTGGAGCGGATCATGGCTGATTTCTTGTGGAACTCCAACGAGCATCAACGAAGGAAGTGGGTGGCTTGGCACAAAATCTGCAGACCACTAGCTGAAGGCGGGCTTGGCATTAGACCGCTCGGGTAGATTATGGAAGCTCTCCATGCGAAGAGGTGTTGGTCCTTACTCGGCGGACAGTCAGTTTGGGCCCATTTCATGATTAGAAAGTACGGGGACCCTACCACTGAGGGCTACCACTCTCCCTGGTTCGCCTCTCCTTTGTGGAAATCCATCATGCGCACCTTCACCACCGTGTCAGGTCATTGCATTTTGCTAGTTGGGAGAGGCGACATTACCATCTGGAACTCTAATTGGAGTGGCAACGTCATCCACAGACCCCCAGATTTCAGTCTCAATCCCTCCATCCGGCAGGTGCTTCACTCCCCTATTCTTCGTGATAGGAATGGTACCTACAGGGACGTACGGGCTCTCCTTTCACAGTCGGCCAGAGATGCCCTGAAGGAGGTGGTCTTGAGCAACACCCCAGACCGGCCTTGCTGGGACCTCTCACCTCTAGGTGACTTCTCTACTTCTTCTTATTGGCATTTGATCAGAACTTATTATGAGTTGTCTGCTTGGAGTGCTTACTACTGGAATAAGTTCATCCCTCCAAATATTGGTGCCTTCCTTTGGAGGCTAGGCCAAGACTGCCTACCGGTTGATCTCAAATTGACCAGGATGGGTTTTGGCTTAGCTTCTAGATGTGTTTGCTGTGAAAACCCACAACAGGAGTCTCTGATTCACTTGTTCATCCTTAGTGACCTGGCTAAGGAGGTTTGGGTGCACTTTGCGAAGGTGTACAACCTGTCCAGCTACTACCTTTCCTTTAACCATCTAGCAGAGATATGGTTAAAGGATATCTCATTGAGCCAGCCCTCGGGTATTTCCAGAATGTTCATCTTCGGTAGCAGCCTTTGGGAGATCTGGAAATAGAGAAATAGCATCATCTACAATGAGGGAGCGAGAAACACCTACGACATCATTTGTAAGGTCTCCACAAACTTACAAATCTGCCTTACGGCTCACAACATGTCAGGGGAAGGTGCCAAGGTCCCTACCCCTAATCCGGTTTCTTTGGCAAGGGGTAGTAGTCTTTGGCATCCTCCGCTTTTGGGGTTAAAACTCAACATATTTGGGCTCACAGCTGCTTCCCAGGACACCGCGGGAGGTGGTATCATCAGAGATGCAGACGGTCGTGCCATCCTCGCCTTCTCACAGTTCCATGGCAGTGGCACCATGTATTCTCCAGAGATTGACATTATGCTTTTTGCTTTATTATTTTGCATGTTGTACAATTTGCAAATCAGGTTTATCGAGGCATCTTCAGGTTCCACTATTCGGATACTCAGAGGTGAGGCCCCTACTCCATGGAGGCTTACGTACAAGCTGCGTAAGATATCATCCATCACTTCGTCTCAGACCAGTTTCTCCCTGATCCCTAAAGAAGCTAATAGTGTGGCAAAAGCTCTCGCTTCTATGGCTTTAGCCTCTCGAGAAGAGAAGATCTTCTCCCACACTTGGACGCTTTCGACAGAGATCGCACAGGCAGTACACTTGGAGCAGATGGGTACTTAGAGGTTCGGGTTTTGGGGTATCTTTTAGGGGTCTCCCCTACCTTTTGTAGGTTGCTTTGGGCTATCTCCCTGCACCATTTGGTTCTTTTCTCCACCTTATATATATATTCTCGGTTTGATTAAAAATATATATATATTATAATTTGATGCCCTCAACTATTACTAATGTTCAATTTGGTACCCTCAACTTTGATAGGTACTAACTTGATACCTCAATTTTTTTTTAACCAAATTGTTCCTTCCCTTTCTCCTCCCTCTCTTCGGACCGGCCCGGTGGGTGCGCGGACGGCGGACTGGCTGCCGAGCAGACGACGGGGGTGGCATGCGGCGGAGGCTGTCTGGCGGAGCATCAGCGCACGCGCCACCCCACCTCACGGCGCGCGGCACAGACGCCCGCGCGGACGGCGGGGTGTCGCACGACACAGGCGTGCACAGGGGCGGACAGCGGGGTGGTGCGCGACACAGGTGCGCACAGGGGCAGACGGCGGGGTGGCGCGTGGGTGGGCATCCGGGCACGCCGGTGAGCGTGCGACGCCGGTAGAGGGGGGTGTGGTCGTCGGGACGGGTTGGGGGGGGTGGTCACTTTCGGGTGGAGGGGGGGGGGGGGTAGTGGCGCCGGGTATGGGGGGACGGTGGCTGTCGGAGAAGTAGTCGAGGTAAGGGGATGGAGAGTGTGGGGTTGGAATTGAGAAGAGGGAATTGTAGTTTAGGAATAACAAAAATTTAGATATTAAGCTGAAAATATTAGTTGAAATAGGACATTAAGTTAACACCTATCAAAGTTGTTGGTACCAAGTTGAACATTAGTGATAGTTGAGGGTATTAAGTTATAATTTAGCAAAAAAATATATATATATTCTCATAACTGCCACTTTATGTACAAAAATATCATCATGTTGGGTCATTTATAAATATATATATCAATTTTTCTACCAGATTTTGATATTTCTCCACATTTGAATGATTTTTTTGTTGGCTGTCAACTACATCTTGTCATCCCCTATAGTCCAAAAACAGGTTTGAGGATTGTCTTATGGGAATTCGAGCTGAACTTTTACATTAGATCTTCTATATAATGTAAAAAATTAATAATATAATATAATATTATAACTATCAAGAATTGAAATAAAAATTTCTAGTGAGTAAGTTTAATATAATGTCGAACTCGAGTGACTCTTGTGCTTTAACGAGGAAAGACATAGGTCTCTTGTTTGGTGGCGAAAGATTAGTGGATCGAATCATGATGACGTATTATTCCTTCTATTTATAAATAATATGAGTTGGAGAACAGTGAATCCAAAAGATATACAATGCAGCGTACATAAAGTCCTGAGTGTTATGCAGGAGATTTAAAAAAAAAAAGTTTAACATAATAATCACTACATCACAACTATTTTATGTTAGAAGTGGACCATAATACATATTACTTATATTTTAGATATAATTATATTAATGTCTCTTTAGTCTTGAAGTTCTGGATAGTCATCCAATCTCTCCCAGGATTGTGTGAGAAACCATGTGTATATATGTATCCAAATATAGTCCGAATCTGGAATATCGATGCAGTGGCGACAGCAATAAACAGAGAATGGAAGTGGTCAATTTGAAGGCATGTTGGTTAGCTTGCCTGCTAATATACGTCGATATCTGAATAGTGCTTGCTGAATGTTTCTACACAAGTAGTTAGTACGTACAACTACAAGCTTAATGTGTGTAGATAGTTTATTAGATTTTGGAAAAGAAAAAAAAGCTAGCGAACAGATCAGAGAGATGCCATAATGCTTCTTATCCAATTATTTCTATCTTATAATAATGTTTCAAAATAGTTCAAAAATAAATTATCTAAATTATTTATAAATATTTAACTAAAAGTTGTAAAAAAATTTAATTTATTATAAATAACGTAACTGAAATTTGAACTTGATCAACCAAAAAAAATATCATCCATCTTACCCATGTGAGCTAAAAAATATATTTAATTATAGTTATATAATATTATGTAGTTAAATAATTAGTTAAAATTTATTTAATTTTTAATTTTTAATTTTTAATTTTTATTTACGTCAGAATATATATACAGCTTAAACAGCTAGTTTTTTCAAAACTTTTATAAAGAATAACAATATATCCATAATAAATTATAATTAAAATATTTAAATTATTTTATAATAATATTAGAAAATTTTATTTTACGTGTAATGTACGTAAATTTATTAGTAATTAATTAAAAAACCCTTAATTAATAAAAAAAAACACCTTGGAAGAACAGTTGAACAAATTCTGTATTATAATCTCTTCATTAATACAAATTATTTTGTGTTCAGACTGCGTCTAATAATAGTGTGGAAAGGAAATTTTATGGATGGCGAATTCGATGCAAGTCGTAGAAGAGCTTGAAACGTAAGGTACGATCGACTTGTGTGCTGGGAATTCTGAATCATAACTTTAAGTAGATACCACAAGGCCCAAAGTTATTGATTAGTGTGAGGTATCAAAAAGACGTTAAAAGTCCAAATGTCCGTAAAATTCTTTCATAGTTGTCCTTTATTTAGTTTACAGTAACAAAATTAATTTATATTAAATTAATATAAATAAAATAATTTTATTTAAATTAAAAATAAAGAAACAGTCCGTCAAGACAGTTGACGAAAAACGGATCGCAGTCAACACGTGTACATCAAAAGTCAAATGTGGGTTCCACTGCACAATTTTTGTCTAGTTGGCGGAAATTGGACAGTGGAGCCCGCGGCTTGTTTGGTTTGGTTTGGTTTCGTTTGTTTTATGAGTTTTTTTTAATTAGTTATATTTTGATTTTTTTTTATTTAGTTTTTTTCTAGTTAGTTTTGTTTTTATTTTTGATTTTTTGATTTAGTTTTTTTTTATTTTGGTTTCAGAAAATTACTTTAACGAAATTAAATTTAAATAAATTAATTGTAACAAAATAATTTAGAATTTTTTTTTAAAAAAACTATTTGGTTTTTTTAGAGACTTTATATTTATATTAAAGTTTTTTTTCTTACTTAATAAGAAAAAAAACTAATATTTATTTTTTACTTAGTTTTTTTTCTTTACTTAGTTTGTTTTCTTTTTTTTCTCATATTAAAGTTTAAAGTTTATTTTGATAAGAAATATTTTGTTTGTGTCCTCAAAGACTTAGTTTATTTTAATAGTTGAGTTTTTTTATATGAAAAAAAGAAAAGAAGACTAAGTAAAGAAGAAAGACAAATAATAGGTTGAAAAATGGTTTGATTTTTATTTGGGTTTGAAATTTGGTCTGGGCCTATGGATTGGTGTTGATTCAGGAGTTGGTTTATGTCCAACGACTATTGTTTCGATTTGGTTTAACGAGGAATGAGCTAATGTAACTTAATAAAGTAACTACAGATAAAGGAGAAGAGACAAGGAAGATTACACAACAAAAATAATGAGAGACAAGAGACTTGACAAGAAAAAAGAAGAAGAGACTTGACAAGAAAGAAGAAGAAGAGACTTGACAAGAAAAAAGAAGAAGAGACATGAGAGAGTAAAGATAAGGAGTCAGAGACATGTCTCGTGGAGGGAGGAAGTAAAGGAGAGGAGTAATGAAATAAAGATAAGAAGTTGGTGGGAGGAGTGAGTTATAAGAAGAGGAGGAAGAAGAACAACATAATGCACTAAGAAGTAAGACACAATAGTCCTTGTGAGCACATAACAGCAATTCGAGCAGCCTTCATTTTCTCTCCTTTGCAAGTGGACACAACAGTCTTTGTGAGCACACACAATCCTTATTATTGAAGGTCTCTATTCTATTCTCCTTCATTTATACTCTCATTTGTATATGCAATAATTTTATGTTAGTTTTTATTTTTTAAATGTTAGGATACTAGTGTTTATTTAGTAAATTTAAGTTATGTAACGTGCAAAACGACGGACAGCCAAAATATGTGTTTTGACAACCATAATTGTACATATGGGCAGCCAAAACGACAGATATATTCCTGGAGGACCTATTACGGATTTAATAATCCAACAACGTGCGAAACATATATCTAGTTTGGTATTTTATGGGAAGGTACAATAAAATTTAATTGTGTAAATCAGTATGAATGATATTTTGTACATGTCTACTAATAACATCGTCTATATTTTTCATATATAGTAATACGATTATACTAATGATGGACGGTGCCGAGAGCATGTCTCATGGCGTCACGATAGCAGACTTGGGTTTTGGAGGTTGAGCGACCACCAGGTGGCACTGTTAAAAATATTTGGCCTTTATTATGTTGACAAGATACATTTCCTGCAACACAATAGAGACTTAATCTTCAGTTTAGTTGAGCGTGGGTGGCCCGGACGAAATACCTTCCAGCTACCATTCAGAGAGATGAGTATTATTCTAGCATATGTGACAAATATTTTAGGTTTACCTATTACGGGTGAACCTATAATATTTGATAAATTAATTTCCGCTGACACTATGATTACGAAGTACCTAGATGTGGAGGCGCCGCGTAATAAACCTGGTAAAAACCTTGCGACATTTACGTGACTCCGTCACAACTTTTTGCACCTAGATCGTATTGGTGATCAAGTTATCTCAGTGGATGATGATCGGGTAAGTATAATTTTTTCGCAACTTATGTTATTATTTACGTAATATATTTTTAATTTAATTTAACGCATATTATTTTTTCATCATTTGTTTAGGTCATTGCTTGCACCAGAGCCTACTTGCTAGGTTTATTAAGTGGAATATTATTTCCAGATTCATCAGATTTAGTAGATTTACGTTTTCTACCTTTTTTGGTAGACCTGGCCGTACCTACGCGTCACGCTTGGGGAGCATTAGTGTTGGCATATTTATATAGTTCTATGACATATTTTGTACAATTTGAAGACATAGATGAAACAAAGGTAAATTTAAGTGGTTGCGCGACATTAATACGTGTATGAAAATATGTGCACTTATATCATATGAAAAGTTTTACTTAATTCCATTTACATTGAAAATATGTGCACTTATATCATATGCTCGTATTTTCTAGGTTTGGTCCTACGAGCACTTTTATATTGGTTGGCCAGTCTCTCGCATTAATACCGACGTTGGTGTCTTTCCGTCAGCTTTACGGTGGACTACGGATGCAGCAGATCCAGTACACTGTGAACATACAGTTATCTCTTTATACCGGAGCAATTTGATACACTGAAGTATAACGAGATAAAATATCTGTATTATTATTTTATAAAGCCATTATGACCATTATCTTATAATTTTTTGTCATAAAATAGATGACATACTGTCCGTACCGGCTTGAGCAGAATCCTACTGAAATACAAACAACAACCTATGACCTTAATGTCCATAGTTTTTTCCTAATATTCTATGGTGAAATTATGTATCATCCAGCTGATCGTGTTATGCGACAATTCTGGGTGAAACAAAAGATTTCCGATAAGCCATCATGTTTAAACCGTAGTAGAGGGAGTGCAGCTAAAAGAGCACGCAAAATAATTTCACAGTAAAATTCTAGATTGGAGACAGCCTACGGTACACTCGTCTCAACTAATGGACTTTATAGATGAGGGTAAGTTATTTAAAAAGTTGAACAAAATAAAATTTTCAAAATTATATGAAACCATACGCTCATATTTGTTTAAATGGTGTAGCATTAGGTGATATTGTCTATAGATCTTGGTGGGGAGCTCCTCTTATCAGTAACCGATCCTACCGATATGAGGAGTTGCGATTCCAACATTTGGCTGTTGATGATGCTAGTTATCGTGAATGGTATCAACGTGTAAATGAGAAGGTACGTTATTGATAAAAATATTTGTCTCCATAGTTTTTTTTATATGAATTAATTGGATTCTACTTAATATTTCAGCTTCCAAATTTGAATCTAGCTTGTAAAAATCATCCAGTGAGAGACCCGTTGAGCACAACAGTAAGATCATTTTTGGATGATGTGCAAGCAATTCTGACTCCCCCGAACCCTCCGTTACATATTCTACCGGATTATCCTCAAGGCTTAGTTAGCCGACGACAAGCACGTCCGCGTAGAAAGTATACCAATGTTTGGCATATGGATAGCCTGCCTCAAAAAGATGACGATGTCCCTCAGCAGGCTGAGCAGGACAGTTTCCAACAGGCTGACCAGGGCACTTTCCAGCAAGCTGACCAAGGCACTTCCCAGTGGCTGGCCAGAGCACTTATCAGTGGGGGAGGGGGAGGGGACGTCACAGGCATGTACCCTACAGATGGAACGAGAGGCGGACGAGGGGACGTCACAACCTGGTGGTGACTATTGGGATTATTACATGCAGATGTCAACTTCTATATTTGATGAACCACAATTTCATACAGCTACTCAGTTATTTGTGACTCCAACAACGCCGGTGCAGACACAAGAGACTGATGAATTTGACCCATGGACAACATTGCCATGGGAGAGACCCGAGGATACAGTAGCAAGAAGAAATGGACTTGGTCTTAGGCCAAGGCCTCGTAGGTATTATAACAGGATGACAAGAGGCAGAGAATGAAAATCTTGTACTTCTAGATTTTATTAGAAATTATTTATTAGAAATGAAATTGCATCAATGAACTTATAACTTTTCTAAGAAAATTTTTCTTCACAATTTTCTAAAAAGACAAAACTGTTTCTTCTTTCTTTTTTTTTTCTAAATTTTTCTTTACAATTAATTAATTTTAATTTTATTTCGTTAAAGTAAATTTTCTTAAACGAAAATCCAAAACTAAACTAAATAAAGAAAACTAAATCAAAAAAAAAAATTCAAAATAAAACTAAATAGAAAAAAATTAAATAAAAAAAAATCAAAACATAACTAATTAAAAAAAACTCATAAAAAAACCAAACCAAACCAAACCACCCCAACCAAGCCGCGGTCCCCACTGCCCAATTTTTGCCAACTATGTTGGCCTAAGTTGGCAGAAATTGAGCAGTGGGCCCACGTTGGGGCCTACATGTTGATTGTGGTCAGTTTTCTGCCAACTGAGTTGACGGACTGTTTCTTTATTTTTAATTTAGATAAACTTATTTCGTTTGCGTTAATTTAATATAAATTAATTTTGCTATAGTAAATTTTCTGTTATTTAGCAAACTTTTATTATAAATTTTTTTAAAAGATAAACTAATCCTAAAACTACAAATTGGTAGTAAAATTATGTTCATATATGTTATTTTGTAGTAAAATTCATGTTAACATGAAATTTATTACAACTTAGAAATTTACTAGAACTTTG
Organism: Iris macrosiphon; assembly: GCA_036927795.1. Classification (NCBI taxonomy): domain Eukaryota; kingdom Viridiplantae; phylum Streptophyta; class Magnoliopsida; order Asparagales; family Iridaceae; genus Iris; species Iris macrosiphon. The sequence continues at coordinate 134,484,669 of JAYESA010000003.1, forward strand.
AAACTTGTAGTATGAATTGATTTGAACATGAATTAATATCAAGTGTCTGATATGAACATAATTTTTACTATCAATTAGTAATTTTGAAATATTTAGAATTGTTTAGAAATTTGACTCATCTCCTGAACAAGTATTTAAAGATTTATTTTATCTATATTCGATTGTTTTGTACTCTATAAATAGTTTGCAAGTCCAGAAGTTATTAGTCGAAAAATATAATAATGATTTATTTTTTTAAATTTGTATATATAATGTGATGTCAAAACTCTGAAGTAGATCTCTCTATCTTATATCACTATCAGCATTCGACGTTATCAACATACCATTACAAATCAAATATTCTTAATTATAAAATTATTTATAATAAATTTATAATAATTGATTGTTCATGTTTCGTTTAAAATTTGTGTTCCAATTTGTCATAAATTTCAAATTTTTGTACTAATCAAAATTTTTAGATTTTCGTTGGTATCAGAGCTAAATCAAGATTTATAAATATTTTTATACGTTAGTAGGACCCACACATAAATGTCTACAAAATTTTTTGTAACAAATTTATGCGTTAGTTGAGCTGCATATGATAAGTTGTATGTCGAAATAAAAAAAATTGGTTGATGAATTTTTCAACCATATGAAGGATATTTTTGTTGTTGCTAACAATGATATATCCTTAAAACATTTATTAGTAGAACCTATTGTGTTTGTCAGAGATGAGTCATCAGTTAGATCCAAATCCGATTCTAGGTTTATGTTTAAACCATTAATAAATTCTGATCTTTATATATCATCCTTAGAAATTAAGGAGGGCATTTAATGAAATAAATGAATGTAAAAATCTTATTAAATTTTCTAAATATTTTGAATGTGTCCCAATAATCAAACTCGTAAATTATTTCTATTATACGTTTGTTATAAATAATTGTAATAGTTTGCAGAAAAAATAATAGTTGATTGTAGGGAAAAATATTTTACTTCTTTGGACGCACGTAGGCAACCACTATTTATAGAGGTGTTCCATATTATTTGTCAAGTAGATATTTCATTTATTTCACCTCCACAACCGCTATTATCAATGTGGGGTTCCATCATCTTTCATGAATGATTTGAAGGACATCACTAGGAGCATAATTCTCTGATCTTATAGTTACATGATTCACCCCGAGGTAAATTTTTCGAAGGAGAGAAAAATGATGGACAACAAGTTGGAATTTTTAGTAATTGTTTAGATTTTTTCAATTTGTTTGTTAAGATAAATCTAATATATATATATATATATATATATATATATATATATATATATATATATTGAATTGGTTATGCTTGATTAGGGATTTGACTCATCTTATGGATTTGTATTTAAAGATTTATTTTATCTTCTTTCAATTGTTTTATAGTCTATAAATAGTTTATAATTCAGAAGTGATTAATTAATGAATTGAAGAATGAAAAATCTATTTTGAGTTTGTATAGAGGAATACCAAAACTCTAAAGTGGATCTATCTGTCTTATCTTCTTCTCAGCCGCCGAAGTTATCAACATGTCATTCCAAATCGAATATTTCTAACAATTGATCTATTTTGAGTTGGTGGTTTTGTCGATGCAAATATTTTCATTGACAATTTCATAGGACCGAACTCAACAGGCTCTTGTGGCCAGTGAGAAGAGGTATAATCTCTTTGTCTAGATGAACGGTCTAGAAATCAAACCGCGTGGAGGTAAAGAGGAGGTGTGGGACAGTGGACCCAAATTGTATGCAGTGCACAAAAGTACCGTACATATCGTGGGCTTCTTAAAAAAAAGACAATTTCATAGGACGGGTGTAATTTTTATGTTTTTTGTATTTTATTTATAACTTTAATGATTATTTACACTAACATTTTCTATGTCTTATGGTTATTACACGGAGCTCTCCTATATTTTATGTTTTATGTAAATGATTATTACACTAGCCACCTTTTTTTTTAAAATAAAACATAAAACATAGGGAGATTCGTGTAATTATTTTTAAAATAACGGAGACCCGTGTAATAACCATAAAATATATAAGAGGTTAGTGTAAATAATCCTAACTTAAATTATAGGCTTAATTTCAACATGACATCCTCAACTATTTAAGTTTTTAAATTTGATACCCTTAATTTTAATATCATATCAATCACTACCCACAACTATTGAATTTTTTCAAGTGGATACCCTCCGTAAGTCAGAGATTAATTTTTTTGTTTCAACAAAAATAAATAATAATTTTTGACCAAATTATCCCCATCAATCATGGGGATATTTGAAGTGACCACGAATGAGAGAAGTACTTTTGTCATTTAGGATTTTCTATTAACACGGTTAAAACATTAAGTTGTACAATTATAGTTGAGATATTAAGTTGTTTAATATTAAAATTTATAACATCAAGTTGAAAATTTTGAATAGTTGAAAGTATCAAATTGAAATTTAGCCTAAATTATATTTTATATTTAGAAAACGATTTAGTTCAACATGGACATTTTGAGTCGAACTTGAGTGCCCCTTGCGGTTACCGAAAAGAGACATAAGATCCTGACTGGATGGCGGAATATCAGTGGATCGAACCACGGGGACGTATTATTCTTTTCATTTATAAATTGTGAAAGTTGGTGGCAGTGGACCAAAGAAACATACAACATAGCATGTACAAAAGTTTAGAACGGAATGCCGGACAGTTAAAAAAAAAACATACATTTTGAACAATTTTTCACCCATCTGCAAACTGATTGGCCAAAAAAATAGGACAACAAATGGAAAGCCTGTGAAAAGTTTAATAGAAGGATAATCTAAACAAAACAAAAACTTGAAAAGAGGAAAAGTTTCTCTAATGTACCCTTTCGGTAACCGCTCTTGTGTTTTTTTCTCATCTATTCTCTTAAAAACTGTCTTTCTCCCTTCTATTCTCTTAAAAAAAAAAAAAGTTTCTAGATGGTCATAATGATGTTTGGCAATAATAAGCGAAAATTAGGCCCCAACCTTTTGCTTTCTAACATAATGTCTCCAGCAAAATGGAACCTTACAGGTAGGTACGTGGATACTTTTAGTTCTCTGCTGTTCCGCTTGAATATGCTCTCGAATGGATGCTTTAGCTGGATTTTGCTTATGTAGTTAGTTGTTGATATATAGCTAGGCTGGATAACGAACTTAATTTCTTTTTCTTTTGTCGCTCTCTGCCTAGTTGTAGCTTCCAACCCTTTTTATTTAGCATACTTCGGAACGTGTTCTGGAATCCCGTGAGTACCTTTAATTTGGGCCTAAAGTGTAGCAAAATCGATAAGGATCTCTCTAATTAAAATGTTTTAATTACGAGCTTATGCCTATCTGTCATGAATTAGTTATTAGTCGATCTCCCAACGCCTTCAATAACGAAAGATTGCTGGTAGAACGAAACACTTGAAAGACTTTAAGCCAGGACAGGTCCATCCCAACTGTGACAAAAATAATGGAACGAGAAGTAGGAACGCAATCAATGAGAGGGCACATAGCCCAGCTTTTAGTGTAAAGGAAAGAAATTAGTACACAGTTCATCACAAGATTAGAGTAGTTACAACCATGGCCCTGGGTCATGATAGCAAGGACGACAATTCAGGAACCACAGATCAGAAGGACAAAAAAAAATCAGTTTAAACATATATATGCTATTAATTTTCTATCTAAAATAAAATTAGATGGACCTTTTATCACAAAATAATTGAAATTTTAGTGTATTGGTTATTATGTTAGGTTTGTACACTAGATGTCCTAGATTAGTCTTGGTGGAGTTTTTTTTTTTTTTTTTAATTTACTTTTTTTTCTTTTTCAATTTTTTTACATAAATCTGTTCAAAAGTAAATTGGTTAGAGCATTCATAGTGGGGACACTCCAAATACAAACTTCAAATTATTAAAAATTGTATAAATTATTACTTTTAGAGTGTTCCCATGATATTGGCACATAATGATACACTCTAAATAAACACTCCCTCTTTCTCCTCGTTCTTTTCCTTCTTTATTTGGTAATATGTTTGGTTATTTTTTGTGGGCCCATCAATTAATGTAGAGGAGTTAGAACACATTTCAAATCTGGAGTGTCTCGTAACTTTCTAACAATTTTTAAGTATGCACAAGTGTCCACTGCATCCTTCAAGTGCTACAAAATTTGACTAAAGTCAAAATGTAGCAATTGAAATATCTTTCACTGTGAATGCTCTTATGTACAAATGATCTCCAGTATGCCTGGTAATACAGAAAAATATCTTGTACAAATATTAGGAACTTTCTTACCAAGTGAAGAGGAACATTATATTACTTAAATACTAATTAAGGAAAAAAAGAAAACTGACAACAAAATTTTCATAAAATTTACTATAGCGAAATAAATTTATATTAAATTCATGCAAACGAAACAAGTTTGGGTAATTTTGAAATAGAGTCAGAGTCCGCCAACAGTGTTGGCGGAAAACAAAAAATAACGAACACGTAGGCAAAAAAGCCAAAAGTTGACCCCACAAGCCCAAATTCAGCCAACAATGTTGGCGAAATTTGGCCTTGTGGGGCCCGCGAGTTGGTTTGGGTTTTGTTTGGTTGGTTTATTTTATTAGTTTGTTTTAATTAGTTAGGTTTTTTTTATTTAGTTTAGTTTTGGAATTTGATTTAAGAAAATATATTTTAAAGAAATAAAATTAAAATAAATTAATTGTAAAGAAAAAATTAGAAATATTTTTTTTGAAAATTTGCATCCAGAGCATCAAAATTTGTATAAATTTCATCTAAAGCATCAAAGTTTAAAAAATTACGAAAAAAACATCAAAATTTCCGTTGGGCGTTTATATTTTTTAATTTGGAGGTCGAAACATCATTTTTTTGCGATTCTAAAAATTTTAGAAGTCCGTCAAACAGTGAAATAGTTTATCCCGTAGTACGTTTCGATACGGTCATTTTTGCACAAACTGGACCTTGTTTCGATCTCTCAGTCAAAAATTATAATACTTTAAAGTTTTAAATTTTATATGTTTGCCTGTAACATGTGCGTCTTGCTTCGGATAAATTTTTTTCTACACGATTTGTGTTTCTCATACAAATCGACTTATTGTTTAACGAAAAATGATTTCAAAACAAATAGTTATGGCCACTCGAAATCTGCTCGACGACAGACGTAATATTTTTACGGCAGATTTTTATTATTATTTTTTTTAACGTCTGTTAACGACGAGAAAATTAACGATAGGAATATAATATTAAAAAATATAAACGCTCAACGGACGTTTTGATGCTTTTTTTTATAATTTTTTAAACTTTGATGCTTTAGATGAAATTTATACAAATTTTGATGTTCTGGATGCAAATTTTCGAAAAAAATATTTCTAAATATTTCTTTACAATTAATTTATTTTAATTTTATGTCGCTAAAAAATATTTTCTTAAATCAAATTCCAAAACTAAACTAAAAAAAAAAAAAACCAAAACATAACTAATTAAAATAAACTAATAAAATAAACCAACCTAAACCAACCAAACAAAACCCAACCACCCAAACCAACCCGCGGGTCCTACAAGGCCAAATTTTGCCCCAACAACGTTGGCGAAATTTTGGCTTGTAGGGTCCACTGTTTGGCTTTTTTGCTTACGTATTTTTTTTGTTTTTCGCCAACAATGTTGGCGGACTCTGTCTCTATTTTAAAATTACCCAAACTTGTTTCGTTTGCATGAATTTAATATAAATTTATTTCGCTACAGTAAATTTTCTGCAAAAATTTTCCTTGAGCCATAGAATACCGCGTCTGGAGTACCACCTAATAGTATATGTCAAAAAAAATTCAGGAAAAAACTTGTATAGCTGGGTAGAGCATTTTTTTTAATTTACTTTTTTTTCAACTTTTCAATTATTTTTTACAATATATATGGGGGCCATTTTTGAAAGTTCGTCTAGGACCTCCATGAACTCAGAACTGGCCCTGATTACAACTAGGAGAAAGAATTTTTCCTAAATTTTATTGCTCGGCGGTTTAATCTCTTTTTCCATTGTAGATATTCGTAGGTTTTTTAGGACCAGCAAACTATTACTGTTTATTTGTCACAGATTTTGTAAGGATATATGTACCCTTGATACGGATAACACATAGGGATGTGTAGTTGCATGCAAGTCATCATTTGAGTAGCTGAAGAAGAGGTTGATTTTAGCACTTATTTTGACACTTCCGATGGGACCATGCAGCTTTATACGACACATCAGGTAAGGGATTGTGATGCGTCTTGTCCAACCAGTTAATAAAGGCCGTATATAAAGGCACTACAAAAAAGACTCGGGGTTGCACAATTTTTTTATAAGTTTTTCACTCACAAATTTACTCAGGGCAAGTCCAAATAATTATTAGGACTGTCAAAATTTTGACAGTCATTCCAATGTCCATTGAACTGCATACTTTTTTTAGGACTGTCAAAAATTTGACAATCAAACCTATTAAGACTGTCAAAATTTTGACAGTCCTAATAAATATTTGGGTTAGTCATGAGTAAATTTTTGAGTGAAAACTTATAAAAAAATTATACCATCTCCGAATCTTTTTTGTAGTGCATTTATCAAGATCCTTAATAAATAATATTGCTTGAACTTCCCTGATGAGTGGAAGAATGTGCCACTGATATAGGTTGACCCACTGCTAGTCCCGCGAAGCCTGTGATGTAGCTTCATAAGAGGCTGTCAAAATATCATATATACGATTATATAGGGCTTTCTCTATTTAAATAGCCAATGGAGTGGCTAAAATCATGGTCTTTTTCCCAAGAACTCCACTCGCGCGTACAAAAGAGAGAACCCACGACCATTCTTTGGGTGATAGCTATTCTGCTAGCTATAAACTTTCCCGCAGAAGCTCTATATCATAGTAATTAATGTTCGTACTGTCATGCCCCGGCCCCGCAGAGCCGTTCGTCCTCGCATGGGTGTGATACCATACGAGCCTAAGTTGCGCCCGCGCAAGGCCAGACATAGAACCGGCGGTGAGATAACTAGTTCGTAAGGTCGATATAGCGGAAGCATAGAACGAACACAAGTATGATACAAAAAATAGCTCTTTATTGATTTTGAAAAAGTATTAAAAGCGGCGCTAGACCAAGATTAGAAGTCGTTCAAGCTCTCTCTCTCTCTCTCTCAACAATAAAGACGTGTCAAGTGGCTTACAACAAGGGATAATACATAGGCAATGTTCAAACATTATGTCATATATATGTGCTTCAGCTCCAGACACAACACTCCAAGGCTCCAGAGCGAACTTCATGCCTTAGCGTGCACGAGGGGACACTCCGCACCGAACGTGGTTCTCCCGCACCCTGCACACAATCTGGTGGATTATCAGTACATTGAATGTACTAGTGGGGAGGCTTCTCACCCGCTCAACAAATCTGACACGTTCAGTTAGTTATGTGAACTCTATCATTATTGTCTTTCTAGTCTACCTTAGAATCAGTTTTATGGCAATGATGTAAATCCTAACTCGTGTGGCGGAGTGCGCCGTACGATATAAGAGTAAAACGGTGATACTTACCAACTTACCAACGGAGAACGAATATATATATATATATATATATATATATATATATATATATATATATATATATATATATACATATATATGAAATTAAGGAATCACATAAGCAAACATAAGTGTCACGAGCATGTTTCTAACTCAGGTTGGATAATCCGTTGTTCAAATATGTTCAAATGTGTACATATATTTTATACTCATATTCAGTCAGGTGTTTCAGATTAATAGATACGATGCAATGACTCGCACGTGGATTACCGCCAAGTGAGATAACTTAATCTATATGAAAATGGGGTTGCAGGCACTATAAGCTATTTGGACGAGTCTCTAGACGGAGATGAGTATAGCGCTAAAAACTCGAGGCGTGCACCATCCCGCCGAAATACGAGAGACCCGAGACTCTTTTGACAGAGATGGTATGGTGCTAAAAACTCGAGGCACACACACCATCCCGCCAAAGCTCGAGGAGTCCCCATATGTTTCTCCCAGGTCGGCACGATCCCGGTGTCCCGATGATCGTCCAAGGATTCCACGAATACCTCGTGCACGAGTTGTCCGCGACTATGCATGTCTCGAGTCTTATAGATTCACGACATGACATGTACGGGATAAATCTTGATTCTTGTCCTGAACGAGTATTGCTCCACGAGCTGTGATTCTTACTTTACTTGACATGATGCAATCTTCTAGTTCAAAAACTGCCTTGACGACCTAACGGTCCTGAATACTTTCAGGTTCAAACTTGCACGGAATGACTATTCAATAGTCTTCCAGCTAACTATATGAATGCAAGACATGGATAGAGTTACTGGTTGTGGCATAAATCTTACGTGACGAGCACAGTAAATATGTAAGCAGACAAGCATTGGAACAATATGAATATAACTTTAAGAAAATATACGGTATAGCCATACATGAAAACATAAGCCGTTACGCTAGCACAAGTGTGTCGACATCGCAAAAAATAATATATCGTTGAATGTGTACAATTCTTATTTATTACAAATTGACAAAAAGTACAAGAGAAACCCTATACAAGAGAATCTAAGTACAAAAGATCTGGGGTAAGTGTGACGGTGGAGATCGAGCACTGCAGTGGCTCCTTTACTCCGTTGACGATCCGGGACCAAGGGGGTCGACGAAGCTTCAGCGCCGCTCTGTCTCATTCTCTTTTAGAGGCTTCCTCTCTTTTTTACGTGTGCGTGTATGGATCTCTCGATGCCCTCTATGTGGGAAAAATACCCACTATTTATAGCCTTCAACAGGGCATCACGTAGGCACATGTACGTGAATTATATGGCGTATGACACTACAGGCGTATGAGAGTTGGCAGGATCATAATGGCGCATGGTACTATGGGCGCATGGCACACTTAGATACATAGGGGTACATATGGCACTGCGGACACATGAGACACCTAAATGTAGGTGGGCGCATGGAACTGCGGGAACATGAGACACCTAGATGTAGGAGGCCGCATGGCACTACGGGATTATGAGACACCTATATGTAGGAGGGCGCATGGCCCTGCGGGTACATGAGACTCCACTTAGACTGTTGGCGCATTGGCCAGAATCTTTGAGGCACAAGGAGTTGGAGGACTGAGGCGCATTATTATGGCGCATGGAGCAAGGTATCTAGGACGTATGGAGTAGATTTTTCATGCTTTTACAAGACCCGCTTCAAAGTTTCTAAACTTCTAAAACTTTGTAATTTTTTTTTTAAAGTTCAGAATACTTTGAACAGAAGCATGGAGAACATGGGTGAAGGAATTATTTTGGTACGCTTGTGAGGCATCCCCATATACGGCGCATATGCGGTATAGTTTTCCTTCAGCGTAGTGCGTTGTTTGGCGTATCTGGTTGTTGGACGCATGAAGTAGCCTGGCTAAGCGCAGCGGACTTCTAGGCGCATTAGACTGTTGGGCACAACGGACTGGGGAGAAGATTCATTCTTTGATCCTTAGGTTCATTCTGCAGTTTCAGCGCATAGTCATTAATGGCTTACCTGTAATAAATAGAGGGCTTTAGGGACGAAGAGAATAATGTGTTTCTCTCTTCTCCTCATGTCTCTATAGTAATTGAGCAAAAAGAGGTCCATTGAGCGGTTCGTCGATCCTCTCCCTCTGATGGTCGATCACCTGTCGGCCGTCGACGAAGGTATGGAGCTCTTGCACTCTCTTTTTTACTTTTGGGTCACTCGGACACTCTTTGGGCGTCACCCATTCACACCACTCCTGGCACTGTATGGCCCGACGTGCATGGTCGTAACCGAAGGCTTCGTCTTGAGGATGCGTTGACGGCGAGGAATCTTCCTTAGCAGCGTGGGTAAAGTTTTCTTCGGACATGCACTTAAAGCATGCGCGAAAATTTGATGTGCGATCCCGTAGCGGGGCATATTGGCCTCTGCATTATGGCAGCCACCTTGGCACTGTGGTTGTAGTGTGCCTTAACACTGATGCGCGTGACACTGATGACACTTGTGCGCAGCTTCTCTAGCTGATCTACTGCTTGGCGCATGACACTGATGTGCACTTTTGTACGGTCATGCATTCATTTCGACTTTGGTGTGTTTGTTTATGCAGGAACTGTCTTGGACTACTCTGAATGTGATGGAGCATGGAAAGATATCATAGTCACCGTTGTTAGTGGTGAACATGTGAATTATCCGGATGATTGTCCCCGATCTTCCAACCTAGCTCACTGTACCTTCTCTCCGTATGCTGCCAGGATGTGTTACCTGGATCTCGGGTTGAGTCCTGACGACCTATCTAAGTGGCAGTGGCGAGGCTAGTTATCCCAATAGGGATTTCTAGTCGCGTCCTTTCACATGACAGAGTTGGGTTTGCAGAGACTCGGCTCTGAGTTACAAGCTCCCTTGCATTCCATCAGTATGGATTTTTTTCTCGCGCTGTGGCCTGTACTGAGGAGTCTTGCTAGAGTAATAACTCAGAATACATTGAGTTGTTGGCTTCACAGGTGTGGCACCAAAAACAACATAGCGGGGGTCCCTTTTTTTTTAAATGTACTCATGATCTTGAATATTAATAAAAAATCCTTAAATGTAATGGACTTCCATATGTACTCATGATCTTGAATGAACATTTTGCCTCTATTCCTATTTAGAACTTTTCTCGTTGTGTCACTACCATATTTTCTAGGAATGGGTATTTTAGTAATTTTATATTTAATTAAATATTGTGCATGATAAATAATTATTTGTTGTATTATTTAATTGTTGTTAGATGTTATTTATTTTGGACTTGTGTTAGTGGACCTAACTAGTTTAGTTTAGACTCATGGACCAACATGAATTGATTGATACAATTTAGCCCATTTAGAAAGCCCATTGATTAGGAGATAGATTAAATTAATTAAACCATTAGGCTAGAGGCTTCCCTCCTTAATTATTTCTTCATGAGTGGCCCCAAGGGGTATATTGGACAATAAATAGTAGCTTGAGGAAGGGGAAAGGGGGCCCGGCCTATATAGAGAGGGGGGAAATTATTCTCTCTCATCTTTTTATTTGGAAACTAGATCTAGAAATTTCCTCAACAAAATTTCTTCATTCCCACTTCATTTTCCTACCAAAATTTATTCCAATTCCTTCCCAAATCACCATTGGAGGCTAGTGGAGCAAGAATCTAGAAGGAGAAAGTAATGATCTACAAAGAGGAGCAAGGATCTACAAGTTGGAGGCCAATTTTATCATATTTGGAGGTTGCATTGGGAATCTATCTCCAAATAGGTACAATTTATTTTTTTCCTTAATTTAGGTTCTAAATCTGAGATTTAACCATGAAAAGTTAACCCATATACATAGGCTACCCATATGATTTAGCTTTGTGTTCATAGGAGGCATATTGAGAAAGTTATGGCGCTTTCTGTATCAATTTTGGAGGAATTCCGAGATTGATATTTGTTGTGTGTGTCAATTGGTCCTATAGATCAATTTGGCATGTACTTGTGTGTTTGGGGCTAGTGTCGTGTCCACAATTAGGTATGTGTAGGTCGTATCCCATCAATTTGGTGATACGTGTTGATTTGGGAGTTTCCCTCCAACACGGGACTTTGAGCATGTCACATTTTGACACAGACACGTAGATTTGTAATTGACTCTTCGTATTGTTCATAAATAATATATATGACTTATTCGTGTCCTTCGGGGTACGTTTGAATGTATGGTGGACTCGTATCACATGCGTATCCTAGATCTAGTGGGATACAGAGTGATACGTTCCATGTGTGTGCAATTTAATTATAGATCTATTCTCTTGTGTTCTTATTTCATGGAAATATAATTGTATATATATATATATATATATATATATAATATGTGGTGTATATATATTTATGTAATATTGTGTCTTAGATCTATGTATCTATGTATATATTATATGTGTAGATATTGTATGTAGCTATTCTTATATATGTATATACTAGTATATACGCACGTGCGTTGCACGTATTTCATATTACTTGAAAAAAAATAATAGTTTATTAAAAGAGCAAACGACAATTTCTTAATTTTATTATAGGTGGAAATATAATAGGCAGGAGCATGAAAGTTGGGAGAAATTAAATGCCGGAAATAGGAAAGTTTTCTCTTATCTCTTGGGTTCATGTGCCTACTTTGCATGCATTCTTTATTAACTTTTGTTTTATTCTCCAAACTACCTACTTTGCATACATGCATATCTTTGTTTTATTAACTATCATTCCTCAAGTTGCCTCATGTATGCATACATACATTTAATACGTATTTAATTACTGTTTTTAATTACTTAGATATCCTTATCAACGTTAATACATATTGAAATGTAATGAAGGGTATTTTTGGAACGAAAAATTTTCACGGTGAAGCCTAGTTTTGGCATTATATAGTAGAATAGATACATATTGAAATGTAATGAAGGGTATTTTTGGAACGAAAAATTTTCACGGTGAAGCCTAGTTTTGGCATTATATAGTAGAATAGATATATATATATGCACGTGCTTTGCACGTATATTGAAGTGAATGATGTTGATGAGTTAGTTTATTTCTACTGCTTTTAATTATATAGGTTAATGGTTCAACCCTTCGAAATCTTTGGTAATAATTTAAAAGACTTAGCAAGTAGCATGAACCCTTTGATTTCCGTAAATGGTTGTCATTATTGCATCTCTTAAATGGTTGTCAATGGAATTTATTGTAGGTATTCTTTTTAATTACTAAATATGTTGAAGGGTATTTTTGGAACGAAAATTTTTCACGGTGAAGCCTAGTTTTGGCATTATATAGTAGAATAGATTGAAGGGTATTTTTGGAACGAAAATTTTTCACGGTGAAGCCTAGTTTTGGCATTATATAGTAGAATAGATAATATATATGGTAGCATGTATAGATATGTATATGTAAATAGATATTTATTGTGGTTATATTATAATTATATAATGTATGTTATATTGTATATATATTTATATGTACATATACGTATGTATGTTGTTACAAATATGTTGCTATGTATATAGGTGTATATTGCTATGTAGATAATGTGTGTATATATATATATATATATATATATATATATATATATATATATATATATATATATATATATATATATATATATATATATATATATATATATTACACAACATAATATATATATACTAAATATATATACATATAATTACAACTAATACATACACATACCCACTAATACATACATATACATACATACACACACACACACACACACACACACACACACGCACGCACGCACACACACACACACATATTGTATGTGTGTGTGTGAGTGGGTATGTGTATGTATTAGTTATAATTATATGTATATATATTTAGTATATATATATATTATGTTGTGTAATATATATATATATATATATATATATATATATATATATATATATATATATATATATATATATATATATATATATATATATATATATTTGGATTACAGCTATAGAGAGCCGAGATATAGCGATAGCAGCGTGTGTCGCTGAACACAGCAGCAGCAGCACTAATAGCAGCAGCAACCGCTATAGCTACGGCGGAAAACGTCGCAGCAGTAACGCACAGCAGCAGCAGCAGCAAGAGAAACAGCGACAGCAGTTAGCAACAATTGCAGAAATCTGTCGCTGAAACAGCAGCAGTATCAACAGCCGTATCAGGGAATTTAGCGACGGCTTTGGCAACAGCAGCAAGAATCTGTCACAAAAACAACAGAGTATTAGCATCAACAGCAGTCTTCAGCGACATCAGGCAGGGTTTTTAGCGACAGTTTGTCAGATTTTCTATTATTAGATAATTATATATATATATATATATATATATAAATATATTCCTAAATTGCTAATAGTATTTATAGTATACTATATGTATAATAATTAGTATTGCATGTATATAATTATGGGTAGTTAGTATACACAAGTTTTGGGATATTACCTTGTGATACCAAGGTAAGTACCAAGGTAATTGGGGATACCCAAGGTACAGAGTTTGGTATCAAGATTATGAGTTAATATTGTGATACCTAGTTGGTTCAAAACCACGGTATCTATTTAATATTTTAATTAGGATTTTATATTATTACTAATTGTTTGACTTATATATGTAATATTTTACTTATTGATTTACGTATCCGGAGATACGGTATCCTAATATTTAAGATATGGGTTTTGGTGACCTAGACTTTAGTATTTGAACCCAATATCTTTGTGTTAGACTTGTGCAACCTAGAAATAGGTAGTTGACTATAGTTTGACCATAGTTGACCATAGTTGACCTTAGAGTTGACTTAGTTTGACTTTTGACTTAGAATTGACTTGTTGACCTAGAAGTTGACTAGTTTAACTTTTTTTTCCGAAACCTTGTATTGATGTTGTATTCCATATCTAGGTCTTCGAGACACCGTATCGGACATCGGTGAGACTATTCTTTGGGACTTCAGGCGAGTACATTCTTTGATAGTTTCTCATTTATGATATCCTCTATGTTCATTGTATCTAGTATAGATATCCATGTTCTCTTGACACGATGGTTACACGGATTGGTATATCTGGATCTCGTCATGAGATGTTATTCCTTGGTATATGGTGTATTTTGTGCAAGCCTTGTTTTATTGATTATCTTATACATGTACAGATACTGATTCTCGGGAAGACTAGCTATCTTCTTGGAGAATCTCGTGCCATAGCGTACCATGGTTGGATCTATTATACCAGTCGAGGGTGAAGAGTATTTTAGTGTAGATATGTGATCATAACCTCCTTGTATCAAGTCTTGCATTGAATAGTGTTAATCATACACCATACGCATGATTAGCCAGGCCATAAATCTTGTATCATGTTCCCAAGCCGATCACATGTTAAAGCTAGTACTCACACACTTAGTCATTAGTATTCTTGTTCATTGACATATTGCTCATTATTGTATTTATTCCAGTATTTTCTTATTATATATATCTTATTGTATCTATTGTGCATCTTGTATATTCACATCTATTTACTGTTACATAGTTTTTATCATTGATTAGAACTGTTGTTAGAGATATACTCTTCTCTCTTCCTGACTGGATATATTTTTTCCAGATGACACTGAGGACTGGTACCCTACACATTATGGACCTCAGGATGTTGTGGGCTTAGAGTCAGAGACCCTGGCTCAAGAGAGACTTATCCCGATTGAGACAGATGACCCGGGATTAGTACCTTCTTGGGTTAGAATTTTTCTTATTTTTTGTGGGTCATGATCATTCGTCTTCTCACTGCTAGAACAAGATCGTCGACTTGGAAAGTCCTTTCCTTCACTTTCTTATTGAAGGCAACGAAAAGCCGAGCTTGATATAGCTCAATACGTTGTTGAGTCAGGAGGCATTTTTCGTCGAGTGCCTCTAATTCCTGTAGGTGTCGCCGGTGGTTGTCTTCATTTGTTAGCTGATTGGAAAGTGAAACCCGAAGGGAAGGAATTTGGGTCTCTAAAGGAAGTACATCATCGCTTCCTTTGACCAAGGAGAATGACGTTCTGCTAGTTGGAGTTCGGACCGTCGTACGATAGGCCCATAGACATTCACCCAGCTTCTCATTCCTGTCACGTTTGTTAATTGAAACAAACTTTTTGAGTAGTTTGATGATCATCTTGTTGAATGCTTCAGATAATCCATTCACTGCTAGATTATAGGCGGTTGAAGCTATGTTTTGAATTCAATTTTTATCGCAAAACCGGAAGAAAGCTTGGCTTACAAACTGTGGACCGTTGTCATGAATGATCCTGTGAGATAAGCCGAAGCGGTAGATAGCGTGATATTTAAGGAAACTGATAACGTTGGATGTCTTTACTTCTGCGAGTGGAACTGCTTCTGCTTATTTTGAGAAATAGTCTATAATATCTAGGATGAAGCGATGCCCCTTAGATGAGGGCATACTAATCGGTCCTATGATATCCATCCCCTAAGCTTCGAATGGCCAGGATGCAATGGTCGGGTGTAGGAACTCCGAGGGTTGGTAGATAAAGTCCGCATAGATTTTACACATTCGACACTTTCTTGCGTATTCGACAACGTCTGCCACCATTGTTGGCCAGCAATTGCCCATACATCGGAGACGGTCTTGAAGCTTAGGTCCAGGTTGGTGAGCACCACAAATACCTTTATGAGCTTCGTAGAGAGCTTGTTTTGATTTTGCGTCTGATAGGCATCATAGCAGAAGTCCGTTATAGGAACGGCGATACAATATTTTAGTGGCTGTATCGTAGTAGAATCGGAGGGAATATCTTCTAACGGAAGTGGCCTCCTTCGGATCGTCTGGAAGGATCCCTTAGATTGAAAATTCTATAAATGAGAGTCTCCAATCTTTGATATTGGTATCGACGTCCATAAATTGGCTTAGTTTAAAGCACAAGTTGCTCTTTGGGCAGACTAGTTCTCGACCCGACACTGTGACTAATAGATAGGTCTTGATTGGAGTCGCCAAAGAGGCAACAAGGACGATGATTGCGTCAGCTTTGATATTTTACAGCCGTGATACATGTTCTCTGAAGAACTCCGTGAAAGTGGAAATTATGTCGACGACAACCTGATGGTAAGGGAGTAAATTCTCGTGCCGGACTTCGTACTCACTACGGACTTGGCTGACTATAAATTTGGAGTCTCCATAGGCTTCCAAACACTCAATCTCTAGTTGTTTGGCTAATTAAAGCCCAATAATTAGAGCGTTGTACTCTGCCACATTATTGGAATACGGCTCTGTTAGCGAATATGCGAGATGGATGACCAAGTAGTCAGGAGAAATTAGCATTATTCCTACTCCGAGCATGATGTTGCCTTTTGGTCCCGTTCTGGAAGAACCGTCGAAGAATATTTGGCAGAGTACTACTCCTGTTATGAGAGTGTTTGAGTCTAACATCTCGTCGGGGATTCCGTCATAAAGCTTCAAAGTTTTTGACACCGGATCAGCTGATAGAAAGTCGACCAATGATTGGACCTTGACAGCCTTCTACAGGACGAACACCATATCGTAGGGCGATATCAGGATTTCCCATGTGGCCAGGAGAGAGTTAAGTGCTCCAGATTTGGTCATCAGGACTCCGAGGGAGTTCACTCGAGAGATCACATGTATGGTTTTCCCTGTCAAGTAATGACATATCTTTTGGACAGCAAATACTAGAGCAAGACACTCTTTCTTGACCGAATTACATATGTGATCCGCGCCGATCATAGTTTTGTTGAGGTAGTAGATAGCTTGCTCGTAGACTTCATAATTTTTTGAGTGAAAGAAATACCGAGAGAATGATCCATTGCTCGGACATAAAGTAAGAAGGGCTTTTCCACGACTGGAGCCACCAACACTGGGTGGTTCGTGATATACTTCTTAATATTATCAAATGCTTGCTGACACTCCTCTGTCCAGGCAAAAGAGAACCCTTTCTTCTTGAGCTGAGTAAAGGGTCAACATCGTCCTAAAAGATTGGCGATGAACCTCCTGATGTATACCAGCCTTCCTTGTAAACCACGGAGTTCTCGCAGGTTCTTCGGAGGGTGCATATCTAGAACAACCTTGATTTTCTCAGGGTAAATATGAATACCCTTTGAGGTTATAATTAATAAAGCCTAAAAACTTGCCACTGGGGACCCCCAAGAATGACTTGGTAGGGTTCATCTTGAGCTGGTGGGCTCGCATCAGTTCGAATACCGTCCCGAGATCATGAAGATGATCATCTTGGAATCGGCTCTTGATAGCGGTATCATCAACATAACATTCCATTTTCTTACGCAAGTGGCCACGGAAGATAGTGCTCATGGCATATTGGTATATGGAACCTGCGTTCTTCAGACCAAAGGACATCACTATATAACAATACACCCCTATTAGTGTCCAGAATGATGTGTGTTTCTCATCGCCCAAAAATATTTTGATCTGATTGTAACCCGAGATACCGTCGACAAAGGACATAAGCTCAAAGCCATAAGTGTTATCGATCATTACGTATGTGATTGGGAGAGAAAATTTGTCCTTTGGGCAAGCCACGTTTAAATCATGAAAGTCTATGCAGACTTGGATTTTGTCGTTCTTCTTGATCACATGGACGACGTTAGCTACCCAGTCTGGGTGTTGTTCTTCTCAAATGAAGCCACTTTCTATTACATTATTTACTTCAGCTTTGACGACATTCATAATGTTCGGACGGAACCGTCGTTGCTGTTGCTTTACTGGCTTAGCGTCTGGCAGGATATTGAGATTGTGTACCGCTATGCGTGGATCCAAGCATGGCATGTCCTCGTAGTTCCATGCGAAGACGTAATTGTATTCTCTTACCAGCTGGATAAGGGATTCGCGCTCTTCTGTCGAGATATTTTTACTAATGAAGATGGGTTTATGAGCCACATCGTCACCCAAATCCACTTGTATAACCTCGTCTTTAGTAGGAGGCTCCCGTTGCTCGAACCATAATTTTTATAGGGTTTTTAGTTTTTGAGCCCACGGTTCTATTTCGAAGAGTTCGATTGGATGCTCTTTGTCCTCTTCTAGATCCGCTGATGCCATATTATTTGACAACGCTTGTTTGAGTACCTCTTCGATGCAAAAGTCAGAGTCCCATGCGGAAGATCGCAAAGAGTGAGACTGCGTGTCATCTTTTTCCTTCGAGTCCTCAGGAGTGGTAGGAGGAGTGATATACCCTAAACCATGGCCGGTTCGTTGGTAATACGTCTCTGGTTTGCCTTTTGGGGACAAAGTGATGCAGTGTCAGTCTTCGACCTTTGCCATAGTTTTGGCCTTGGTCGCTCTTCAGATCATATCCCATTTTCTGGACAATACGTTTAGTCTAGATGCTGTAGCGGTAAAGTTGCATTCTACCACTTTTTGGCTCTAGCTCGTCAACAAGGAAGTCCCGACAACCTTCGACTCTTCTGAAGATGATAGGTTTGTCTCATCTCCTTCTTACTAGAATGACAAAGCAGGCATCCTGATTAAGGCAGATTTGATCTGCCGAGTGAGAAGTGGCTACTTGCGTATGCAAATGTTGGCCTAAACCGTGCTCCAGAGTGTATGCGGTATGCCACTGTGCTACGATGAAGTAGCTCAAGGACAAACCCTTACTGAGAAAATAAGGCACTTCCTCAAAAGGGATCATATCATCGAATGATGATGCGTCGGTAGATGTTGTGATATATTCTTCCAACTCATCTTTAGTGGCTGCCTGTGATGCTGGCGGTGCCAGAGCTTTCCTGCGGAGTTTGACGACCAGCTGCTCTGGGGTTCTCATAACAGGGGGTTCCTTTTTTGGAAGGTGTCTCAAGCTCCAAGTCTTGACCACTGGGGATTCAGGGGCCTTCTTTCGAAGCTTGACCATCAGAGGAGCAGCTGCGGGGACTGGGTGCCCTTTCAGACGAATCCTTAAAGAAGTGTCTGAAGCTATAATGGTGTCGGCTTCATCGTCGATGTCGTTGGCACCTTCGTCTGAGTGAATTTGTTCATATAAGACCGATTCAGAGTAGTACGCCTCGATTCCCTTGAAAGGATCCACATCAGGGAATTCTGTTTTGACGACGCCATCTTTGTTGACGTACTTTAAGCATTGATGGAGAGTAGATAAAATAATCATATATTCATATATCTATGATCGCCCAAGAATGACATTATAGGATACTTCTGCGTCAATGACGTAACACGTTACCTCTGTATGGAGCTCCCCGATTTGTCATTTCAGACAAATTTTGCCAAGAGGGTAGCTTCTTCCAGCGTTGAAGCCGCTGATGGTGGTATTAGTGGCTGCCAGCCGATGCATTGGGATGACCAAAGTTTATAGTAAGCTCCCTGGGATGATGCTGAGGGCTGATCCATGGTCGATATGCATCCGATCCATTTTAATGGCCCCGATATATCCTGTGTAATACAGGGGACGATCGTGCCTATTGTTTTTCAATATCATGCCATGTTGGAGAATGCCATGCTGGGAATTGTCACCATCACACTATTGCATTGAGGACATGCGGCAGGATTTTTTGCAGGTGGCTTGACTTGAGCCAAGTAGGAGTCAGCGTTTAGCAACGCCTCACTGAGAGCGTTGTGGGTCTTTTTGGAAAGACGAAGGAGCTCGAAGAGTGATAGCGTCGCGAGAGTCTTGGCCAATTGCGCTAATATATCGAAGTTGTAGGGCTTCTCCAGCCCTTGCGTTATATCCATCCGCAGAGTTTTGTCATAACAAGTTTTCTTTTGCTTTTGCTTGTCTGCCACTGGAAGCTGGGACAAACCCGGATCAGAGGTTCTGAGATCACTTGTTATAGGTGCAGAGTCATCAAGAACATTGCAATCGCGTTGATAGGTTAGCCCCAACCTGGTTGCTCCAACTAGAGCTTCATTTTTTGTTGGGGAGACCGCGTGACAGGCCTTAGTCTTCTTCCCTTTGGCCTTAGAGACTGGCGGTGTTGTTGGTTGTGTCATATCCAGGACAAGGCCTGGATGAATCCACATGACTTTGCCTCTTGGAATCGCAATAGCAACCAAACCTTCTGCTAGGGCTAGGGGAGGTTAACGACCTCCATGGTTGTCCTTGGTATGGGGATGACACCATCTTGGGCTTCTGTCATTGAAAATGTGCCGAACTGGAGAGACACCATATTTGTCGTGACGGTCTTGTCTTCTTAGTCCAAAGAAAGAACTTTGGAGTCGATAATTCGCTGTATCTGACTTTTCAACACATAGCAGTCCCGCGTGGGATGATGGAAGTATCGGTGGTAATGACAATACTTAGGATTGTCCACCTTGCCCGCCTCAACATGACGTTTAACATCAGGTAGCTTGAGCTTGTTACCTTTTATCAATACGTCGAAGAGTTCTATTACATCATCGTCATTGAAAAAATAAGTCTCCTATACTGTTGGGGGCTCTGTCAGCTTAGGAACATGTGAGGTTGGATTTTTGGTCAAGTTTACTTCAAGGTCAGCTTTCCTTTATTGTCACAATTATTGTTTGCAACGAGAGGACACTTTCCCTTATCTTCTGTGCTGGGAGTTTGGAATCCCAACGTGCGGACATCTTTTGCACTTTTTTCGTGGCCGCGGCGCTTATAATGAACGTTGTCCAGCCGGTGAATGGGTCGGATGCCATCCAGAGTCTCACAGCAGGCAAGAGATTCTTTTGGCACGTGTCCATTAATGAGGACTCAGAAATACCAGGAGGCAATTCAGCACTGCCTATTAAAAATACTCGATGTAGTTCCGTACGAGCTCTCGATCTCCTTGGGTGATGTCCATGAGAGATGACATAGTTATATCCATTCCTCCTTCATAAAATCGGACAAGGAATATGGCCCTCAAGTCATCGAAGGAGGAAATACACTTATCTGGGGGACTGCAGAACCACTCAAAAGTGACCCTGGATAATGCTTCGACGAATAGGTTGGTTAGTAATGTATCGTCCTGAGGTAGATGGCCTATTATAGACTGGAAGTATCTTATGTACTTTTGGGGCGATGTCTTCCCTTCGAACAAAGCCAGCGATAGTGGTTTATATTTGGGAGGGTATACCACATTATCCTACTCGGAATGAAAGGGTTGTCGGATCCCAAGCTTCTGGATCCTATCTTAGTTGTCCCGAGCATCTACGTGGGCACACAGGTCCCTTAATGTCTCCTGGATATCCTCTGTCAGAAGGGGAGTAGAGGATCAAGTCGTTGTATGACTGTATGCAACCTGAGGAACCAGGTCAGGCCTATCGGGTTCCTCGTTTGTTCGTCCTGGCGCTTGCGAATGTGTTGGGGTGATACTTTCTCTGAGTTCCAGTACTGTGTGAGTCAGAGTCTGCATTGAAGTGTTCAGATTTTGCATCATGGCTTCGAGCGTCTCAGGGCGCTGTTGATTACTGGACTTTACACCGGGTTAGTCTTCCGCCAGGTGTACTGGCATTATGCGAGATGAGGTGGACAGGGAGGTGAAAGCCTCACTTTCTGTCCCAGATGCTTGAGTCTTGCTGTCTTCTGGAAAAACGGATATTACTGCATCGTCTTCAGAACTCGAATGTTTGCTACTCCCAGTCTCGACTGAGAGTTCATTTTGAAGGGTATGACTACCCCCTGCTACGTTGTCACCCACTTGAAGGTATTCTTCCTCTTCTTGGAAGGCCGGGTTATAGTGAAACACTGGGGATTGCCACCCCCAGCTTCAGCTGCAGCCTTTCTCGGGGAGGTATGGCTACCCCCAGCCTTCGTTCGTGAGTGCGTGCCTTGAAATACCCCCACAGTCGATACCAGTCTGCTACCTCATGGACGGCTCCATGGAGTGGTGACCAATACCCTTACGGTTGGCGAGCCTTTCTTCGAGATCTTATTTAAGGGAGAGGATCTCCATATTGAGCAACATGAGGCAACGGGCAATTCCTCTTCTTCATGTGATGGCCTCCGGGGATGCCGTTGGGTTGGAATTATTGATTGCAATCGCTCAAACACCGACTGTCTTTTTAGAGGAATCGGGGCTTGAGTGAAGCAATAGTTAATGATAATGCTGGCACAAGGAGTTAGAAGACTGAGGCGCATCATTATGACACATGGAGAAAGGTCTCTAGGGCACATGGAGTAGATTTTCCATGCTTCTACATAGTCTAAAGGGTAGTGCGAGAAAACCAACATAAACCAAGTTTTATTTCCATGCTCTAATCAAGCAGTATAGGATGAGATTATTCCCTTAGCTAGGTGCGTTCACTTCTTTTATTAGCTTGCAAGGGTTATCGCCTAGCGATCTAGCATGTATATTCTAAATTTTTAGGTGCGCAGTCCAAGCAAAGACAGGTTCATCGTAGCCATCCACCTGAACGAGGGCTTGTCTCGGTCTAGCGAGACTCTGAATGAACCGTTAAAAACTCGAAGTGCTGATATGATGATTGAGTCATCTTGCAAAACTGAGCGAAGTATGCTGTTTCATAATACACCACTTAAAAGAAGTTTTGTCCTCGAAACTTACTAAGATAGAACTCATCCAAAAATAACACTTCTATACCAAACTTGAACATATCACATTTATCTTCAAATTCTCGAGTACACTTATCGTTCCTTTATCCATTCTATGTCCGACTATATCCTTGCAGTCTATTAAGTCCTTGCCTCAATCTCTACTGTGCCAAGCACAGAGCTGCACTACTCAAATACAGTGGTATGTTATAACTTGCGCACACAGGGGTCAAACTAGAACTAGGTCGAACCACCCGACGTTCTATCACTTAACTTTTGAGTCATGAACACGTCCCACCAAATCACTTGGTATCACCTAACTAAATCCAGTGTTACACCTAACTAATATCCCAAAAATACTTAGAACTTCAACTTCAATATCCACCAATTCTTTGCATGTGACATTTCTCAAATCTAGATCCAAAAAATATTTGATACACAATCCCCTATCTTGAGCCATCGTTCAATCATGCTAGAAATCTTGCACTATCTTCCAAGTTTATCGCTTGACGCCTACACGTTTTATCATTCGAAAACTTATTCATCGAACAAGACCTAGCCAATCCCTTATTCATACCCCATGCATATGACAATCATATTCTTCCAAACAGGATATAAATTTTGATGCTATCATTTTTATCCTAACCAAGTCAAAATCCACGTTTTATCAATCTTCCAGAACGATCTTCAACTTACTTCCATCCTGACACATATCAACTTTATATCCAATCAGTTTATCAATACTTCCTTTTTTTTTCCAATCAATCTTTGCTATTACACGATTTATCATCAAGTACCTCTTGCCTTATAAAATTATGATGATACCTTGAGCAAAGTCGATCAAAATCCAAATCAATTCTAATTCAATTTTAAATCCTTAATATTGCACTACCATCGAGAAAATCTTCCAAGCACACAATTTTTATTCATATTCACTGCATCATCCGAGTTTTCCACGATTCATTTCATACGTTCAACACTAACACGAATCCGACAAGTCCTCGATATTAACTTATAATTTCCTTCGCATGATCCATTCGATTTTAAGTAGTTCCACTGACAAATTCCCAATTTCTATCATTTGTTTCAATCACGTCGAATACTAACTCTTCTAAGGCACATATCTCAAAATCACATCCTAATTCTAACTATTGCTACCCCAGCACTGAAGTCTTTGTCACGACCAGCACCCGATGTAAGGGTACGAGAACATGGGTACGTCCAGTCTACGCCGCAGCATCGGCAGTAGAATACTGTCTAAGTTAACTATCAATCATACTAATACAACTAGTTCTATCATGTAGTCAATCATAATAATCTAAAGGAAATAAGAACAAAAAAGATAACTCAAATAATCATTCTAAAAGAAAGAAAACTAGACAAGATATGAAAAGGATACTAAACTAGATCTCTATAAATGTTACCTCAAGTCCACTGTGTAAGAGCAGTCCTGTATACAATATCACTATGAAATTCCGGAATTGAGAGCACAAGAATCACTAAAAAATATTATCAATCAGAAAAAGAGCGAAGTACACCTCTAACAATAGTTCCAATAAATGATAAAGACGATATAACAGTAAATATAGAGCATATACAAGATGAATAGAGCGTGGTAAAAATATACAGGAATAAGAAAATATAGAAAATACATACAAGAGATACGAACATCATATATAGAATCAAGAAATACATCTAAGTGAGTGATTACTAGTGACAACATGTGATCGGGTTGGGTACTACTCATGAACCACGGGCCTGGTTAATCATACGTGCGGTGTATGAGTAACACAATACAAAAAAGTAAGAACTGTGGGGTATGCTCACATGTCTATACTAAATACTTTCCGTCCCCGACTGGTATAATGAATCCAACCATGGCACGCTATAACACCAGATTCCACAAGAAGGGCGCTAACTTCTCATGAATCGGTGTCCATACATGTACAAGAACAATGGGCTCGCACAAGAAATACGCCAAAAACTACCAGGAATAATATCTCATGACGGAATCCAGGAATACCAATCTGTGTAACCAAGTGTCAGGTAAATCAAGGATATCTGCATTAAATACAAGAAATATAGATGATATCATAAAGAAAAACTGTCAAAGAATGTACTCGCCTGAAATCCGGTGTGAAGTATCGATTGTACCCGGGATAGTGCCTCGAGGACCTAAATATGTAATATCATATCAACACAGTATTTTAGAATGATGATGAAGTATAACTAGTTAATTTCTAGGTCTCAAGTTGTGAGACTCGTCTCACTATCGCGTATTTTTCATGTTCATATCTTGTATATGTGTGTTATTGCTGTATATTGCTTCCTGTATATTTTTCTAAATTTTTTAGCTGCTCTCATGTAATTTCTAGATTTATGAATAGTGTTAACCAGTCTTGATATATAACCCCTCTCTTTCTCTCTTTTCCCCATTCTTTCATTTTTTCCCTCTTTTTATTTTCTTTTCCTTTCCTCTACCTCCTCCATAGTCGAGAGCAGCCCAGGCCGTGCCACCTCCCCTTTCCCTTGGTAGTAGTTAGTGGTGATTTTAGTCAAGTACATCTTGCCAATGAGGAAGAACTTGCACTTTTTGTTATTGTAGATTTCTTGTATTTTATTACTCTATATTGTACTCTATGAACTCCTATGCATGTTTACTTCTTGGTATTTTTAGTTTTGATAGCTTGGTTGGACTAGATCTATATTTTTAGTTTAATGTGTTCTTAAAATTTTTATGGTTTTGATCTCTTATAACTTATTATTTTTCAAAACTAGTTATTCTATGTGAGAGAGCATCTGATTTTAAGTGATTTAGAACTTTACTTCTCTAGATTTGGGCTGAAAATGAGGATTTCGTAGAGAATCACATTTTCAGGACTTGGTACTTTTTCCATGACTGAAACTTGCCGTTCCG
Organism: Iris macrosiphon; assembly: GCA_036927795.1. NCBI lineage: Eukaryota > Viridiplantae > Streptophyta > Magnoliopsida > Asparagales > Iridaceae > Iris > Iris macrosiphon. The sequence continues at coordinate 134,510,575 of JAYESA010000003.1, forward strand.
GGATGAATGAGCTCCAGGCGGCCTGCTTTGCATGCGTCCTGGACTCCTCGCTTCAAAATCAGCATGCGGCCATCTTGTTGGACGGATGACTAAATCTGCACATGCGCCCCTTGACCAAATACATGAAACTTGAACGAAAGAAATTTCTGTAAGTTCTTGATTTCATACGGCCTAGAGGAGCTTGCGGCCAAAATTGTCTATGCTGTCCGAGCTATGTATTACTATTTTCCTCTAATACTTGACTCAGCGCCGCCTTGGCACGATTTCCCCTGAATTTGTCTTTTCTTCTCTAACACGCTTTATTGGCCAGTCACATCGGTCACTTCTCTGATATGCTTTATTGGCTAGTCACTTCAGTCACTTCTTGGCCTTGTATTTATTTCCGTCACTCAAGCCTTTTCCCGAGGAGTGGACCTTGTGATGATCCATGCGGCCATTTTGATCCATGCGACCAGTTTGATCCATGCGGCCAGCTTCTTGCATGCAGCCTATTTCTTGCCTGCGGCCAGCTCATCTCCTGCACTTCTAGCACTTATAGTAGCAATGTTTCCTTTTTTATATATTATCTTATAGATTATTTACTCCTCGAGCTTGGCCCATTTAGTTAAATTCATATGATGCATGTTATTTCTAAATTGCTTATAACCTAGATGCTACACTTACCAGAACATGGAATACCCGAAACATGGAATATAATAATACTGTTAAACTGGAAACTTTCGGTACCTGACCTATGCTGAGTAAACTTGATCCTTGACTCCAGATACCTGACATGTACTGAGAAAACTGATAGTGGGTCGATGTAGCTCACTCCTGACATGCTAGAATCTATAAAACTGAAATGCTTGTACTGATAAGATAATTCCCATGGTTGCTTGCTTGTTCCTGTCCTGATTGTACTTGTCAAGCTATCGTCTAATCTTGCATCATGTCTAAGGCAGATTTTTGAGCACCACGGTCAGGAATCCTTGATAACTTGACTAATTTAATAACTAAAATAATTATCTAGAAGCATCTAGAGAGATTTTTTGGCTACATGCAATCCCGATATTCCAGCGACACCTAATAGATTTGAAGCTCTCCGTGGTGAGGGGAACACTTCCAGCATACCGCCGAGTGCTACAATTTACTAGAAAAATACTTTATACTTAATTAATCTATGTTATGTACTCTTACGTCTGAATAACCCGGATAGTCTGCAGGGCATTTGGCTGTATGGAATCTCAATTACATTTGACAGCAACTAGGATTGTGATAACCCTAGTTAGTTAATAGTAGTAAGCCGTAGGTCATGTTTGGCCGTGATTGCATATTTTTTAGTCTTGTCTTGTCTTGGATTATCCATCTACTAATCCTGAAATGTACCAATTACTGATTCCTGAAACTGCTTAAACTGCTTATTTACATATTGCTCTTATTTATATTTTTTTATGCTATTGAGCATTTGCATGCTTATCTTAGTTCCTATATTGGCTCCCTTGTGGTACTTTGCTATTTTGGGATCTGATCTCACTGGTTTTGTATGGCCAGATTTTGGAGCAACACCGCAGGATCTTTCGAACATCCCACCTCCAGATGTGAATACGAGGAACACCCGAGGACTTGAGTGGATTTTTTCTTTATCACCTACCTGATCTTATACTTGTACTTTTAAGGCTATTAGCCACCGAGCACATGTTTAGCTCGTGTTTTGATACTTGACATTCTATCATGCGGGCCCATATGTAAAACATATTCTAGACTATAGCTAGAGTTGATCATGTAATATTGCACTCTGCTAGTTCTTTATTTTGGTAACTAGTTTCATGATCATCTATGTATGTATAGTTTGGGATACCTTACTATTATATGTTTGGTGATTATACTTTTTGTAACTTGTTGCTTGCTTGAGATTTAGACAACTAGGACTCTTGATCCAGGAATGACTGTTGGATTATATAGTAAACCCTCACATCTCTAGACAGCCGTGACCGTATCTCGGGGTATAGAGTACTCTGGTGTACGCAGCTGGCTTTGTCTGCTCTCGCTCTCCAGTATTCTGGTTCTAGGGCGTGACACGGTTTAAGTGGTGGCCCATGTAGGTCTAAAAATCCAGAAGTGTGGGGGTTTATCATTGTTTAGATGTCTCAATCATACTACTCCTTGATCTCCTCCAGCATCGAATTTGTATCCTAAAAATCTTGATTCAACATCTGCTTTGATCCTCGATCTATCATGTCCTTCCAATTTGATTCTAGTACGTTCTCTATCTTTTAGGGACACTGTTCCTGATTCTTCCGATCAGCCAGCTAGAGTTTTGCCGGTAGAAGGATAAACACCAGCCGGTCAGCATCTCTTTGTGTTTCAGCCATAATATTCTGAAGAAGAATCCATGATGACTCAAGATATGGAACAGATGGTCTATCCAGAACCACCAGTTGTACCCACAGTGGCAGTCCCACCAGTACCACCTAATACAGAAAGTAAAACATAGGCCCTGATGGGGATCATCAGACAGTTACTAGAATCTCAAGAGCGATGGGGTGGCACTCTCACCCAGTCCGTCCAAGAGGCATTAGAGAGAGGCGGGCATCGTGCCTGTCACGACCTACACCCGGATATTCGGACACGAGTACGTGGGTACGTCCAGCCTTCGCCGCAGTGTCGGCGGTAGTACGCTGTCTAGGTCATATTCACAGTTAAATTAAAATCTAGCTCATTCACAATAATTAAATAGGCAAGGATAATAACAGGAAATAGGAATGCTAAGATTTCATAAGCAAAATATGATAAACAGATCCATAGTTTATTACAGAACCAGAAATTAAATCGGAGACAAACCCGATTACTAGGCTGAAAGAAAAATACTAACTAACTGGCTACTACTCCTCAAAAGTAGCCTCCTGAGTAGGAACCGGCTCCTCAAAAGTATCATCTGCTACCTCATAGGGGCTATAAAAGGTGGGGGCATAGTCCTCATCATCGCCTAATATCAACGGATCCAGTCAGGAAAGGAGCAAAGTACCAAATGCACAACAAAGATTAAACTAAATATTTATGACAAGTAGGAAAAAATTGACTAAACATCATGATAAGAATATGCACAATAAGTAGTAAAATTAACTAAGGGTTAATTGCTGTAAAATCAGGGATATGAGTAAAACAAGAATATAATGAGACAAGAAAATATAACTGTAATAAGACAAGAAACTATGTGTGTGTAATTGTGTATTTAGAATACATAGTTGGCATATAGGGGGTTATAAGGCTAATCCGGCACGTCATAGACGGCTATTAGTCAGGAATAATCGAGATCCGGCTGATGGTACAGTCGTGTACCAACATCTATTAGTCAGGACAAGGGAAAAGGTAAACTACATGCCTCCTAGTATTCTCCCACCCGACACGAAAAGTAAGACATGAAATCCAAATCCTAACACTAAGCGTAATCATCCAATGGTACTAGTAGAGCAAGGAACTAATTATCATAATATAAAGAATAAACTTGAAGTGCAGGTACTTGCCTGATGTTTGGATCCCAACTAGAGTTCTAACCTCGGGAAATTTCCAGAAATATGTTCGGATGCTGAAATAAATATTACCATCATGCTCATAAGATATCAAATAGCTAGAAACGCCTGTCCTTGAGTCCAATTTGGAGACAAGGGCAAAAATGGCAATTTCAATTCAAAACGGGGTCCACATGTGGGCCCGCTTTGCACCGAAAAATGTGTCAGGGTCAAAGGTCTCCAAATTCACCAAACTTAGTGTCAACAGGTCAGGAACGATGATACGAACCCAACGGAACTTCCAAAATTGGATTCCGATGAGCCGATCACAAAATCGCCCATCGAGCGGGGCCTGTGGGGCCCACGGACACGCGATTTCGTCAACGTTCTCAGAATTGAACCAAACTTGGGTCACAGGACCAGCGTATCGCTACGAGTCCGATAGCACAAGTTTCGTTTCAATCCGACGTGTGTACAGAAAGTTAGGGCATGATTCAGAAAAGTCGGATACGGGACGTTGTCCGCGGATACGCGTTGATCCCGGTGTGCACGCACACCCAAATCGACTTCCACGAAATCTCACACGTCCGTATCAACGACGTACACGTATCTGTCAAGACCGCGCGCGACCAAGTCGTCCCGTTTGGCGAGGCGTACCCAGTTCCGGGGTGAATCGGGTCGTTGGTTTTTCCTGTTTTTGGATCGCGGTTCGCGATCGCCACAGGACGCGATATCCCGAGCGGTTTGCCCGGGCACCGAGAGGGTCATGCAGGCTATGCATTGCAATTTACGAAATTGAAAATGGGGCAGCGAGGAGAAAGTTACACGTACCTGAACAGGGCTCGAGAAATTAGAATTTCTCGTGTCCGTGTCGTGTCCGACACGTGCCGACACGAGGGAGAGAACTAGGGTTAGGGTTAGGGTTCTGCTTGGCCGGAGGCGGCGGTCCGGCCGGAGCTGAGGCGGATAGAGGCCGGGGACAGCGTCGCCAGGGGGAGCTGGGGCGTTGGCTGGTGGCGGCGGCGCGCTGGGAGGCGGGCGGAGCCAACCGGAGGTGCTGCGGTCGGGGGGGGTCTAGGGAGTCGGGGACGGCGCTGAGGGGGCTAGGCGGCTGGAGGCGAGTACGGCGAGGTGGCGGTGGACGGAGGAGCGACGGGTGGTCGGAGGAGGAGGTGAAGAGGAGGGGGAGTTGTTTAAATAGGGGAGGAAGGAGAGGGGGTCGGCCGGAAAGGGCGGAGGAGGGCCGACGGAGGCGGGCGACGTGGGGCGTGGGCCGGGAGAGGCGGAGCGGGTGTCGTGGGGGTGCTGGCCGACGGATGCGGCGGAGGACGCGGGCGCCGGAGCGGCCACGCGTGGGCTGGGGGTGACTGGGCCAGCGGGTCGGACGGCTCCGCGGTTCGGGACCGACCCGAACCCGACCCGGATGGCCAATGGGCCGGGCTGGCCTAGCTAGGTGGGCCGCGGGCTAGGCTCAAGGTTTACGGGCTGGGCTAAAAATGGGCTGGGTAGATTTTTAGGGTTTAAATAATAACTTATTAAATAAATAAATAAATAAATAAATACTAAGTTAATAGTTTTTAGGTATTTTAAATTAGGTCCGGGGCCTAATAAATTCCAGAAAAATTACCCTAAGTCCAGTTTTTAATTCTACACCATAAAATATTATTTCTATAATATTTTAATATTATTTATTAACAACTAAAATCATTTAATAATTAAAACCCTGATTTTAATTACAGAAAATTCACAGAAAATTCCAGAAAATTGTGAAAAATCCAAGTTTAATATTTTTGAAGAATCAGGGGTTTACAATCTACCAAACTTATAAAAATTTTATCCTCGAAATTTAAGAATAACAATGGCACGAAAGGGAAGATCGAGAGTTAAAATATACCTCAAGGTTCAAAAAGATAGGGGTAGCGCTCTCTAATCTCGTCTTCTCGCTCCCAGGTGGATTCGTCGGGAGAATGATGCTTCCAAGCTATACGAACAAGAGGAATAACTTGATTCCTTAGTGTCACGCCCCAGTCCCAAAATACGTAGGATTTGGACACGTAAGCATGCCAGCCGCATGGATATGGCAACTCCAATATATGGAAACCAAATCCATACGTACGTTGTAATATGAATATCAAATCCACAAGTGGTATAAAATATAATACAAGTCACAGGGTTAAATCTAAATCTCATCCACCAAAATTATATAGAAATAAATAACCAGTATCTATGAAACTAGATCTCAATAAGAAGTATCTAAGGATGATAGTTGGATGGAAACAAATCCACTACCAACTCGAATGAAAAAGTACAACACAACAAATACAATATAGGAATACCAACTAACGACCATGGGCTCGAAGAGAAGACATCCTCGGATCACATGTCACCATCTAAATCTGCACTCCTGCAAATACTCAAGAACAGATACACCTGGCAGAGGACCAGGTCCTCAGAGGGACGTAACAAGATACAAAAAATTCGAGCCAATTTGAATACAGTAAACATGCATATTATTTGAAAATAATAAGTACGTTGTACAAGACAATCTATATGAATGCAAATGAGGACAACTTTTTGACGTATAGGCAAGGGTAGGCTACTCGATCTACCTCACAACTCACACACACGTCAATGGATATCAGAAATTAACATACCACGGGGGTAGCGACCAGCGAGACTCCAGAAATCGACATACCGCGGGGGTAGCGACCAGCGCGACATACGCCCGTAGTGCGAACTATATACTACGGTTTACCAGAGTGGTCAAAAGCCCATACGCCTAATGATTGTCCTCTCATGATACTAAGTGCCATGTATGTGTCAACTTATCTAATATATAATATGACTGAAAGAAACTACACATGCAATAAATAAACAAAAATGCAATAAATATAAAAAAATATACTAATCATGCAAAGTATTGTAAGTAATTTGGCAAGGTATCTTGCCTGGGGTCCTGCTGCTGGTATGAATCAGAGTCCAAGTCACAGTCCAAATAGCCTTTGTATTACAAATTTATCACGTCAAAAGATAATTTATTTTAATTTATTTAATTCTGGAATAATTACTCTAAAATCCTATTTTAATCTTATTATTCTGATTTTTATGTTAATTCCTAAATTTTGTACAAAGAAACTAAATTTTATCAACTCGAGACTCATGGCACGCAAATCGAGGCGATCTGTTGACCGAAAAGTCAACCAACACAAACTCAACTTTCATGCATGATTTCCTGTAGATTTCAGCGTCAAAAATATGCTGGAATTTACGGCTCATCCGAATTCAAATTCGTTTAGGAATTATGGCACATACAAATTTTGTATTGTGCACCGATGGTTAAATTCTAACCTAAAAGTTCTATAGAATTAAAAGTATATAAATACTTCGAATTAAATTCTGGGAAAAATATATGTCAATGATCTCGATATTATCTTTCCAAAAATTTAAACGGTTCATGATTCTGATTCCTGGTTCTCCCGGAATCGCGAAAATATTGAAACACGTCTATTTTCGGACATATTATGCTCTACGAATTTTCCATAATTTAATACTCATAATTTCGTAAAATAAATTATATAATCAGAAATCTAACCTCAATATCTTTCTAACGCAAGAAACTAGGCCTCGTTTGGAGTCCGGAGCTATGCGCAATGGCTTGTGGAAGATGAAGGAACCCTAGATGGCAATTCTCCAAAATCTCTCTCTCTAAAATAATGGGATAATTAGGGTTATAATAATATATATATATAGGGATGTACCTGCGGCTGAATGGATATTTATAGGCTAACACATGTCAGAATCTGATTGGATGGTTTTTGTTATATTATTTGTTTTTGATTTGCCTTTATCAAAATATTATTTAAGTCATTTTAAATCTAAACAACTCCAAATAAATATTAAAAATAATCATAAAAATCTGGAAAAATTATATAAAATATATTTTGAACCTATAAACCCTAGAAAAATATTTGGGACAATTTTATATTCATAAGTTTACTACTATAATTAGGAGAAGCTCTAAACATTAGTTTTATCCATTTAACTAAAAATAAATACTAACATTATTCCAAAAATTCTGAAATAATTTCAAAAAATATATAATAATATTATAAACCCTAAAAAATAACGTGGGTCCATTCTATATTCTTGAGCTTGCACTATAAATTCTACAAGTCCTAAAAATTAGTTATTAGTCTAAATAACTTCCAATAAATACTAAAAGTATTCAGAAAATTCCCAGAAAATTCTAGAAAATATATTTGACTATTTAGAACCTAAAATAAAATTTTAAAATATTTTTAATTAAGTTTGAACATAAAATAAATTCTTCAAAGTCCTAAAAAAATTAGTGTTACTAGTTTTTAATTAACTAAAAATTATGGAAAAATCTCAATAATCTAAAATAGCCTAAAAATAATTCTAAATAAATATTTATATAAGTAAATATACTATTAGAAAATTTATTTTCTAATTAACTAAAAAAATACTCTAAATAAATTTAACATCTATAATAAATATAATAATATAAAATATACACAAAATATCTTTTTTGGGTGAGAGAGTTTACAATCTACCCAACTTAAAACAATTTCGTCCTCGAAATTAAAATAAGGCATAATTTGTTAAATCCTTCACATTCGTACATAAGGTACGTCAATCGTAATCTCTTCCAAAAATTTAAATAACAAAATCTATTCAAATCTATCGCAATCACTTCAAAATTAAGATAACCATTGTTTAAATCAAAATTCAACCTGTCGTAATCTTTTCTCGATTTTTTTTAAATAATCAACATTCAAATCTAACTCAAATCTATATGACATCCCACATCAAAATTTATATCACCATTTCCAACTATCATAATCTCCTCTAGACTTTGAACAATAAACAATTCTAATCAAATCTTATTCCTATTCTCAAATTAAGAATTTTTTACTCTTCAAATATTTAAACTCAATTTACATCCTCAATATTTCAAATAGGTGACCCAATAATCAAAATTGAACTTTTAATTCAAATCATCAAATTGTAAAATTTAAATCTAATTCACCAATTGTTCAAGTCTAAAATTCTATATTTATCCTCAAAATTTAAATCGATAATTCATCCTTCAATATTCAAAATTTAAATCATGTGCTCAAAGTATAAATATTTGGTCCACAATATCAAGATTTTAAAATTCGTTAAATCCTCATTATCTTTATCCTTCTTTTAGAATTTCTCAAAATTAAAATGACTTGAATCTCCCAATCTAATCTTACTTGATCACAATCTAAAAGAAATTTCTCTCAAGTTGGCAATGCACTGCTACCCAACTTAGAATTTATCCATCTATCACAGAAGGCTATATACTTTAAGAAAAATATTCCTTAATTTATTTACTCATGTCATTCAATCCTCAAAACTTCAACGCCGATTATATCATATATGATATGTCCTTAATTACAAAAGATTAATCCTCAAGTATGTGATCGACCTACGGGGTATATCTAGTACTCTCTGTGTATTAAACTTATACCAAGCACGAGGTTTCGTTTTTCCGAAATAAGGGAAGACGGAGACCAATAATAAAGAGTTCAAGGGTAAGGTAATAGAATAGAAGTATCGGGATCAAGGAGTTTAAGGAATTCAAATGGGAATTGTCAAAGTAGTTGTGGATTAAAATTCTATTTTGGTAATTCTTTGTTTGCATGCTCGTATTAGTACAGTTATGTAATCGATACGATCCGCTCAGACATATCTAGGGGCAAGTATATTCGTCTACCAATCACTACATATCTTAATCCACGTAAAGTAGTATTACGAAGGGCGAATCAAGCGCACTAAGGTTAGCTAGACCTTAATACACTGATTCTGAAATGTATTAGTAGGCGTCCCCAATAATACATATCTCATGATCAAGCTCGATAAAAGAGTAAGCTTACAAAACTAGGCTATAATAGCAGCATAAGTCAAGGTAGTGCAGCAAATATAAGTACGCTAGATGATGATGAAAGGAGGTACAAATTAATTCAAGTTCACAAAACAAAACAACTAAACAACAATAATAAAAGACTCTACAATCCCTACAGTTATCATACAACCTCCTTGTCTATGTCGCTAGTCGACCAAATGTGGGCAAGGACCTCTAACTTCTATTGTCTGAATAACCACTGTCGTCTTATGCTAGTATACAATTAATGTTGTTCAATCACACTTCAATAATAAGTCAAAAGACTATGTGATACTAGGTTGTGAGGTATACTACCCAACTTAAAACAATAAACTAATATTGTGACAGTCTTAAGGGTACCGTAGAAGCTCCTGTTAAGGTCTTCGAGAAGGGGTCTTGGTACTTGTTAGGGTATCCTCTTATATTACATAGGTCATGGTCGTCTTAACTCTTAGTCATAGTGCAAGTGTCAATAGTAAGAATGGAACAGTTACTGGCCTCAGGGGAAAGGGAATATAACTCGTATTGAGGTGTGGTACAAGTTACGCAATTTAAAACTAAGGGATAAGCACCAGGTCTCAATCTACAAGAATAACTTAACTATCAAGTTCTAACTACTAAGAACACAATTTCAAAATTCAAGATTACAATTATAATCCTAGCAAACTATGTGTCCTTAACAAAGAAATAAATTACTTGGCCTACTATCAGAAGTGTCAGGTGGCACGAGTTGAAAGATAAAGAAAAAAAGAACGTAATTTTGGTCGTCGCACAATTAGCGAACGTTAAGGTCACAGAGGAACAATATGTGAAATAGAGGGGCTCTAGGTAGCATCATGGTTTTCCAAGGGGGAGTGGTATACTAGTTGAATGTTCGAGGTATGATCAAGGGAGAAGTGTTGACTGCATTCCTCTAGGCTTCCTAGGGTGCTGTCTACTAATAACAAGACAATGATATAAGTTTATAATTCTCCAATACTATCTAACTATGAGGGTTAGGTTCAGTCCTAATATTCTTTTTTGGTTTTCTATTGGTTCCTCCATACAAGGGTCAAACATTATGGTAAGCTTCTAACTAACTCTAGTAGTATCTATACTACTCTTAAGTATTCATAATACATCAAGGGATAATGGTAAACCAATCTATAGATAAGGAATTCTAGGTTCACTAGATATTCTAAACTTAGTGGTGTGTCTATATCCTCGTTGTAATCTTAATAGGTATACTACTCTAATTATCATCCTAATAACAGGGGTTCCTAAATTCTCAGCAGAAGGCTATACTAAAGGAACTATTAGGAAAGCACATGAATCAAGCAGGATACAATTGTTCAAATAGAACAGATAGAAGAAAGATGAATCATAGTCAATTATGGATGAGATCCTATACTCTAGTCCTAGGTACAGGCTTGCTCGGTACAGTAACGTAACCGAGACAATATGCTCTCGACCTGCACGGGCCACCACAAAAATATGTCACGCCCCAGTCCCAAAATACGTAGGATTAGGACACGTAAGCATGCCAGCCGCATGGATATGGCAACTCCAATATATGGAAACCAAATCCATACGTACGCTGTAATATGAATATCAAATCCACAAGTGGTATAAAATGTAATACAAGTCACATGGTTAAATCTAAATCTCATCCACCAAAATTATATAGAAATAAATAACCAGTATCTATGAAACTAGATCTCAATAAGAAGTATCTAAGGATGATAGTTGGATGGAAACAAATCCACTACCAACTCGAATGGAAAAGTACAATACAATAAATACAATATAGGAATACCAACTAACGACCATGGGCTCGAAGAGAAGACATCCTCGGATCACATGTCACCATCCAAATCTGCGCTCCTGCAAATACTCAAGAACAGATACACCTGGCAGAGGACCAGGTCCTCAGAGGGACGTAACAAGATACAGAAAATACGAGCCAATTTGAATACAGTAAACATGCATATTATTTAAAAATAATAAGTACGCTGTACAAGATAATCTATATGAATGTAAATGAGGACAACTTTTCGACGTATGGGCAAGGGTAGGCTACTCGATCTACCTCACAACTCACACACACGTCAATGGACATCAGAAATCAACATACCGCGGGGATAGCGACCAGCGAGACTCCAGAAATTGACATACCGCGGGGGTAGCGACCAGCGCGACACACGCCCGTAGTGCGAACTATATACTACGGTTTACCAGAGTGGTCAAAAGCCCATACGCCTAATGATTGTCCTCTCATGATACTAAGTGCCATGTGTGTGTCAACATATCTAATATATAATATGACTGAAAGAAACTACACATACAATAAATAAACAGAAATGCAATAAATATAAAGAAATATACTAAGCATGCAAAGTACTGTAAGCAATTTGGCAAGGTATCTTGCCTGGGGTCCTGCTGCTGGTATGAATCAGAGTCCAAGTCACAGTCCAAATAGCCTATGTATTACAAATTTATCACGTCAAAAGATAATTTATTTTAATTTATTTAATTCTGGAATAATTACTCTAAAATTCTATTTTAATCTTATTATTCTGATTTTTATGTTAATTCCTAAATTTTGTCCAAAGAAACTGAATTTTATCAACTCGAGACTCATGGCACGCAAATCGAGGCGATCTGTTGACCAAAAAGTCAACCGATATAAACTTAATTTTCATGCATGTTTCCTGTAGATTTCAGCGTCAAAAATATGCTAGAATTTATGGCTCATCCGAATTCAAATTCGTTTGGAAATTATGGCACATACAAATTTTGTATTGTGCACCGATGGTTAAATTCTAACCTAGAAGTTCTACAGAATTAAAAGTATATAAATACTTCGAATTAAATTCTGGGAAAAATATATGTCAATAATCTCGATATTAGATTTCCAAAACTTTAAACGGTTCATGATTCTGATTTCTGGTTCTCCCGAAATTGCGAAAATATTGAAACACGTCTATTTTCGGATATGTTGTGCTCTACGAATTTTCCATAATTTAATACTCATAATTTTGTAAAATAAATTATATAATCAGAAATCTAACCTCAATATCTTTCTAACACAAGAAACTATGCCTCGTTTGGAGTCCGGAGCTATGCGCAATGGCTTATGGAAGATGAAGGAACCCTAGATGGCAATTCTCCAAAATCTATCTCTCTAAAATAATAGGATAATTAGGGTTATAATAATATATATATATAGGGATGTACCTGCGGCTGAATGGATATTTATAGGCTGACATATGTCAGAATCTGATTGGATGGTTTTTGTTATATTATTTATTTTTGATTTGCCTTTATCAAAATATTATTTAAGTCATTTTAAATCTAAACAACTCCAAATAAATATTAAAAATAATCATAAAAATCTGGAAAAATTACATAAAATATATTTTGAACCTATAAACCCTAGAAAAATATTTGGGACAATTTTATATTCATAAGTTTACTACTATAATTAGGAGAAGCTCTAAACATTAGTTTTATCCATTTAACTAAAAATAAATACTAACATTATTCCAAAAATTCTAAAATAATTTTAAAAAATATATAATAATATTATAAACCCTAAAAAATAACGTGGGTCCATTCTATATTGCTGATCTTGCACAATAAATTCTACAAGTCCTAAAAATTAGTTATTAGTCTAAATAACTCCCAATAAATACTAAAAGTATTCAGAAAATTTCCAAAAAATTCTAGAAAATATATTTGACTATTTAGAACCTAAAATAAAATTTTGGAATATTTTTAATTAAGTTTGAATATAAAATAAATTCTTCAAAGATCTAAAAAATTAGTGTTACTAGTTTTTAATTAACTAAAAATTATGGAAAAATCTCAATAATCTAAAATAGCCTAAAAATAATTCTAAATAAATATTTATATAAGTAAATATACTATTAGAAAATTTATTTTCTAATTAACTAAGAGAATACTCTAAATAAATTCAACATCTATAATAAATATAATAATATAGAATATACACAAAATACCTTTTTTGGGTGAGGGAGTTTATACTTAGAACTTTCTCCGTTCGGTCCAGTATCCCCACATGTTGCTCTTGGTTAGTCAAACTTGGGCCCACTTCGAGCTCTGAATGATCCAAAATATGACTTGGATCTGACACATATTTTCTCAGTTGCAACACGTGGAATACGTTATGGACCCCATCTAGAGAGGGTGGCAATGCCAGACGGTATGCCACTTCTCCGATTCTCTCCTGTATGCCAAACGGTCCAATAAATCTTGGGCTGAGTTTTTCGCTCCTTCCGAACCTAATGGTGCCACGTGTCGGAGAGATCTTCAAGAATACTAATTCTCCAACCTTTAATAAAGTCAAAATCAAGTCTTAGTTCCATAATCATAGTGTTAAATTAACTTGAATATCATAAATTAATTACCTCAAATTCCAATGGTCTTCGATGGCTATTTGCCCAATATCGTTGCCTGTCTTGAGCCACCCGAAGTCTTTCCCTTATTTGTTTCACCTTCTCGGTTGAATCGATCACCATCTCTGGTCCCAGTAAAGCTCTTTCTCCTACATCGTCCCATGATAGCGGGGTACGACATCTTCGTCCATATAAAGCCTCAAATGGAGTCATTTTAATACTTGCTTGGTAACTGTTATTATAAGAGAACTCCACAAGATGTAGATAATCTTTCCACGATCCTCCAAAATCCAGAACACATGTACGGAGCATATCTTCAAGTGTCTGGATTGTACGTTTAGATTATCCATCGGTTTGGGGATAATAAGGTGTGCTGAATTTGAGTTGAGTCCCCAAGCTAGCTTGTAAGCTCCTCCAGAAGTGAGAGGTAAATCTTGAATCTCGGTCGGAGACAATACTTACTGGAACTCCATGCAATTTAACAATCTGGTGAATATATAAATCTGCCAACTTTTCTGTAGGTAGCCCTACTTTGAAGGGTAAAAAATGTGCAGACTTGGTCAGTCTATCCACTATCACCCAAATTGTATCCTTCCCACTAGGTGTCCTTGGAAGTCCAGAAATAAAATCCATAGTAATATGTTCCCACTTCCACTCCGGAATGGGTAGTGGTTGAAGCAATCCCCCAGGTCTTTGTCTTTCAGCCTTGACTTGTTGGCACACTAAGCAACGAGATACGAACTTGGCTACTTCTCTTTTCATGCCATACCACCAAACATGCGTCCTTAGGTCTTTGTACATTTTGTTGGCTCCTGGATGTATAGAGTATTATGATCTGTGTGCTTCTTGCATAATTTCTTCTCTTATATCTCCTTGAGATACACATAATCTATTTCCATGTCTTAATGATCCATCTTCATGAATTTTGAATTCCTCCACTAATCCAGCTTGTACTTGGCCTCGAATGCTTCGTAGGCCTTCGTCTTGAAACTGAGTCTCCTTAATCTTATCCATTAAGGTAGATTGGATCTTCAAATTCATTATTTGACCTTCTATTCCTGGAATAATTACCTCAATACCCAAACTTTCCAAGTCCTCGAGCAAGTGTCGGTCCATCGTCAAGTACATTGCCATAAGATATCTGCTTAGAGCATCAACAACTACGTTGGCCTTCCCAGGATGATATTGAAGGGTGATGTCAAAATCTTTCATTAACTCCAGCCACCTTTTTTGCCTCATGTTCAGCTCTTTTTGAGTAAAGATATATTTTAAACTTTTATGATCTGTAAAGATTTCTACCCTTTCGCCATAAAGATAGTGCTTCCATAGCTTAAGAGCAAAGATAACAGCTGCCAATTCTAAGTCATGAGTTAGATAGTTCTTTTCATGTGGTCGAAGCTGTCTAGAAGCATATGCTATTACCTTCTTGTTCTACTCTAATACACAACCTAGACCTTTTCCAGAAGCATCACTATATATAGCGAATCCTCTGGTTCCAGATGGTAAGGTCAGAATAGGGACAGTAGTCAGCCTTTTCTTCAATTCTTCAAAAGCATGTTGACATTCATCAGTCCACAGCCTTTTCTGCATTCTTCCTTATTAATTTTGTCATTGGTTCAGCAATTCTAGCAAAGTCCTTCACAAACTTTCGATAATAGCCAACTAGTCCTAGGAAACTTTTAATTTCTGCTACAGAGTCTGGAGTGGGCCATGATTCTACTGCTGCTATCTTCTTAGGATCTACTGCTATGCCATCTCCAGTTACAACATGTCCCAAAAATTCTACTTTGTCTAGGAAGAATGCACATTTAGATAGTTTTTCATAAAGTTTTTCCTTACTTAATGTCTCCAATGCTAGCCTCAAGTGTTCTTCATGTTCTTCTGGAGTCTTGGAATAAATCAAAATATCATCAATAAAAACCACTAAAAATTTGTCTAAATATTGTTGGAAGACTCTGTTCATTAAATTCATAAATACTGCTGGAGCATTAGTCAACCCGAACGACATCACTAAGAATTCGTAGTGTCCGTTCCGGGTATTGAAAGCAGTTTTAGGGATGTCTTCCTTCCTCACCCTTACTTGATGGTAACCAGACCTCAAGTCAATCTTCGAAAATACCCGAGCTCCACTTAATTGATCAAATAAATCATCTATCCTTGGTAGGGGATACTTATTCTTGATTGTTAAAGCATTCAATGCCCTATAATTAATACACATTCGAGATGTTCCATCCTTCTTTGGCACAAATAAAACTGGAGCTCCCCAAGGTGAAACACTAGACCTAATGAAGCATTTGTCTTCTAACTCTTTTATCTGCTCATTTAGTTCTACTATCTCTTTCTTGTTGATTCTGTATGAATTTTGAGATACTGGCGCGGCTCCTGGCACTAAGTCAATAGAGAATTCAACTTCTTGGTCTCGGGGTAATCCTGGGAGATCCTCAGGGAAGACATCAAGATATTCAGAGATGATAGGTAGTGGCAATTCTTCTAGTACTAGGGCTCCACAAATTTGGTTACTACCCAATTCTCTAGAACCTCTAGTGAATTCAAATTTTGGCTTGTCAGGGGGCCTGAAGATTACACTACCTCTGTGACAATCTATAGTGGCATGATGTTGACTCAACCAATCCATACCCAGAATAATGTCGAAACTGAGAATTGGCATTACGAGTAGTCTAGCATATAATTCTTTCCCACATAGTATAATAGGATAATTGTTACATGCATCACTAACCGAAATAATTCCTCCACCGGTAATGATCTTATAACAATTCTTAAGAGGTTCAGTGACTAAACTATGCTTCATAAGGAAATCTACTGACATGAATGAATATGAAGCTCCAGAATCAAATAAAGTAATGGCTGGTATTGAATTTATAAGTACAGAACCTGTTATCACATCTGCTGTGTCTTCAGCTTCCTTTAGAGTCATTGCAAAAGCACGACCTTGCTGAGGTGCACCCCTCTGTTGCTGATGCTGGTGCTGAGCAAAGCTTTATTGTTGAGTTGGAAGTGGGGGTCCTCTCTGCTGCGCTGCTGGGGGCCTGGTCTGAACTGGAACTTTTTGTGCAGTTGTGCATCCTTGAGCAGCAGGACAGTCCCTCATTTGATGTGCTGCTGATCTACAATATAGACAGGCACCTAGCCTCTTTCTACAAACTTGCCAAGTGTGACCTGGTTTATGACAAAAGTTACAAGTGGGAGCTCGTTGGTTCTGTCCTTGAGTTTGGTGTTGGGGTGCTGTGGCTCGAGGGAGAGGACGCTAGGTTTGTTGCAGGGCCCTCTGCTGTGGTTGTGGTTGGAATGGGCATTTGTGGGGTCCCATACTTCCAATATCTCTCTCCCGCTTTAGTCTAGGTCCCATGTCTCTCTCAACACCTTGTGCCACGCTCAAGATTTCTTCGTATATACGAGCTCGGCTAGTGGTGACAGCAAGGCGAATATCAGGGGACAACCCCTTCTTGAATCTACGGGCTCTATCTTCAGGGGTACGAACCATATATTCTGCAAAGTGGCTCAGTCTGCTAAATTCAGCAATGTACTCATCAACAGAAAGATTACCTTGTTCCAGCCTCTCGAATTGACTTTCGAGAGCTTCCCGAGCCACTTTGGGATAGAACTTCTCCTTGAACAGCCTCTTGAAATCCTCCCAAGTGAGCTCAGGAGCAGATAACTGAGGTTCATCCCTAAACCAAGTCCGAGCTATGTCAAATAGTTGCAGGCTTGCAGATTTCACTTTAAGATCATCAGGGACCCGAGCAGTTTTCAGGAGTCGCTCCACATTCTCTATCCATTCATCGGCATAGAGAATACCTTCAGTCCCATAGAATTCCAAGGGTCCAAGGTTCTTGAAGTCCTTGGCACTTCCTGGCCTCTTTTGTGGTGCCTCCTGGGATCGAAGAGCTTCTGAAAGGCTAGTTCGTAGCAGGGCAGTCTGCTCCTTCTGGGATTCTATAAGTCCCTGGAATACTCCGAGTAGCTGTGCTCCATCCATAGTAACTGTCGGAGTAGTTGGAGGCGGAGGGAGCGCAAGAGTTTCAGGCACAGTCTGCTCGGCGGGTTCGGATGTGCCTCCTACGGTATTCTTTGTCTGAACCATTCTGAAAGGTTAAGGGATAGGAGGATTAGAATAGATTACTTGGAAATCAAGGACGATAGGAAAATTGACTAGGAATGATATCAAGATTTGAAATAAAAGATCATATTCTGTGAATGAGCTTTTCCTAAAATCCTCAATCTTATTTCATACTATCCTAGGATATTACCCTATTTAAGGATTCTGGACCTGCATGGGCCACCATAAAAACGTGTCACGACTCGCACCCGAATATTCGGGCACGAGTACGTGGGTACGTCCAGCCTATGCCGCAGTGTCGACGGTAGTACGCTGTCTAGGTCATATTCACAGTTAAATTAAAATCTAGCTCATTCACAATAATTAAATAGGCAAGGATAATAACAGAAAATAGGAATGCTAAGATTTCATAAGCAAAATGTGACAAACAGATCCATAGTTTATTACAGAACCAGAAATTAAATCGGGGACAAACCCGATTACTAGGCTGAAAGAAAAATACTAACTAACTGGCTACTACTCCTCAAAAGTAGCCTCCTGAGTAGGAACCGGCTCCTCAAAAGTATCATCTGCTACCTCATAGGGGCCATAAAAGGTGGGGGCATAGTCCTCATCATCGCCTAATATCAACGGATCCAGTCAGGAAAGGAGCAAAGTACCAAATGCACAACAAAGATTAAACTAAATATTTATGACAAGTAGGAAAAAACTGACTAAATATCACGATAAGAATATGCACAATAAGTAGTAAAATTAACTAAGGGTTAATTGCTGTAAAATCAGGGATATGAGTAAAACAGGAATATAATGAGACAAGAAAATGTAACTGTAACAAGACAAGAAACTATGTGTGTGTAATTGTGTATTTAGAATACATAGTTGGCATGTAGGGGGTTATAAGGCTAATCTCGCACATCATAGACGGCTATTAGTCAGGAATAATCGAGATCCGACTGATGGTACAGTCGTGTACCAACAGCTATTAGTTAGGACAGGGGGAAAGGTAAACTACATGCCTCCTAGTATTCTCCCATCCGACAAGAAAAGCAAGACATGAAATCCAAATCCTAACACTAAGTGTAATCATTCAATGGTACTAGTAGAGCAAGGAACTAATTATCAAAATATAAAGAATAAACTTGAAGTGCAGGTACTTGCCTGATGTTTGGATCCCAACTAGAGTTCTAGCCTCGAGAAATTTCCAGAAATGTGTCCGAATGCTGAAATAAATATTACCATCATGCTTAGAAGATATCAAATAGCTAGAAACGCCTGTCCTTGAGTCCAATTTGGAGACAAGGGAAAAAATGGCAATTTTGGGTCAAAACGGGGTCCACATGTGGGCCCGTTTTGCACCGAAAAATGTGTCAGGGTCAAAGGTCTCCAAATTCACCAAACTTAGTGTCAACAGGTCAGGAACGATGATACGAACCCAACGGAACTTCCAGAATTGGATTCTGATGAGCCGATCACAAAATCGCCCATCGAGCGGGGCTTGTGGGACCCACGACACGCGATTTCGTCAACGTTCTCAGAATCGAACCAAACTTGGGTCACAGGACCAACGTATCGCTACGAGTCCGATGGCATAAGTTTTGTTTTAATCCGACGTGTGTACAGAAAGTTAGGACATGATTCAGAAAAGTCGGATACGGGACGTTGTCCGCGGATACGCGTTGATCCCGGTGTGCACGCATACCCGAATCAACTTTTGCGAAATTCCACACGTCCGTATCAACGACGCGCACGTATCTGTGAAGACCGCGCACGACCAAGTCGTCCCGTTTGGCAGGGCGTACCCAGTTCCGGGGTGAATCGGGTCGTTGGTTTTTCCTGTTTTTGGATCGCGGTTCGCGATCGCCACAGGACGCGATGCCCCGAGCGGTTTGCCCGGGCACCGAGAGGGTCATGCAGGCTACGCGTTGTAATTTATGGAATTGAAAACGGGGCAGCGAGGAAAAAGTTACACGTACCTGAACAGGGCTCAAGAAATTAGAATTTCTCGTGTCCGTGTCGTGTCCAACATGTGCCGACACAAGGAAGAGAACTAGGGTTAGGGTTCTGCTTGGCCGAAGTCGGTGGTCCGGCCGGAGCTGAGGCGGAGGGAGGCCGGGGGACAGCGTCGCCGGGGGGAGCTGGGGCGTTGGCTGGTGGCGACGGCGCGCTGGGAGGCGGGCGTAGCCGACCGGAGGTGCTGCGCTCGGGGGGGTCTGGGGAGTCGGGGACGGCGCCGAGGGGGCTAGGCGGCTGGAGGCGAGTGCGGCGAGGTGGCGGTGGACGGAGGAGCGGCGGGTGGTCGGAGGAGGAGGTGAAGAGGAGGGGGAGTTGTTTAAATAGGGGAGGAAGGAGAGGGGGTCGGCCGGAAAGGGCGGAGGAGGGCCGACGGAGGCGGGCGACGTGGGGCGTGGGCCGGGAGAGGCGGAGCGGGCGTCGTGGGGGTGCTGGCCGACGGATGCGGCGGAGGACGCGGGCGCCGGAGCGGCCACGCGGGGGCTGGGGGTGACTGGGCCAGCGGGTCGGGCGGCTCCGCGGTTCGGGTCTGACCGACCCGAACCCTACCCGGATGGCCAATGGGCCGGGCTGGCCTAGCTAGGTGGGCCGGGGGCTGGGCTCAAGGTTTACGGGCTGGGCTAAAAATAGGCTGGGTAGATTTTTAGGGTTTAAATAATAACTTATTAAATAAATAAATAAATAAATAAATACTAAGTTAATAGTTTTTAGGTATTTTAAATTAGGTCCGGGGCCCACTAAATTCCAAAAAAATTACCCTAAGTCCAGTTTTTAATTCTAAACCATAAAATATTATTTTCATAATATTTTAATATTATTTATTAATAATTAAAAATTATTTAATAATTAAAACCCTAATTTTAATTACAGAAAATTCCCAAAAAATTTCAGAAAATTGTGAAAAATCCAAGTTTAATATTTTTGAAGAATCAAGGGTTTACAGTGCCCCAAATACAGCAAGCAACTTCAAGTACCTCCAACCCTCGTATTTTTATGGTACCGAAGATGCGATTGCATAAGATGTGTGGCTTCAAAACATTGAAGCTATCCTAGAGGCAACATGAGTGCCTGACAGAGAGCAAGTATCAGTAGTTCAACTGCAATTGCTAGACTTGGCACGAGATTTGTGGGCAGCACAGATAATTTCTCTAGCAGTACCGGTCCCTTAGGCCGTATTCAGCGAGAGGTTCCAAACGAGGTACTTTGACGCGGTATCGCGTTATGATCATCAGCAAAGGTTTAACAACTTGAAGCAGATGTGAAGGACTGTCGACGGCTACGCGGTAGAGTTCTGCAGACTAAGTCAGTTTGCTCCCACCTTGGTGGCGACCGAATTGGATAGATCCATGAGGTTCCAACATGGACTTCAGTTGGAGATCATATTGACAGTAGAAAATCATGAGTTTTAGACTTTCGATGACGTATTGCAAGCAGCAAGGAGGCATGAGTATACCTCCCAAAGAATCATGGATAGAATTGGAGAAAAAAAGAGGACCCACAACTCATGAGTTTCTTACTCCAAGTCTTCAACACCAGCCCCGGCAGTTAGGGCCTTAACCATTGGATCTCCGAGGAGGCCAGCATCAACAGCCTCGGTCCAGTAAACAACACCAACCCGACCCCAGCAATAGAGGACATCTTCTTCAGTAGGGTGTTCTCATTGTGGTAAACCTAGGCACATATTTTTTGAGTGCCGCAGAGCATAAGGATTGTGTTTAGCCTGTGGAGCTCCAGGACACAGAGAGGGATTTTGCCCATGCAGAGCCAGTTCATTATCGTCTTCCGCGGCAGGAACATAATATAGGGCTCCAGTGCCGGATTCGCTGAACCAGGGTCAGAGGCCTTTGTCAACCCAATCTCAAGTGTACCAGCAACAAAGGCCACAACAGTATGCGCAGGCCCAAGCCCAAGTACAGGCAAGATAAGGAGGTCCACAATAGAGAGGACCAGCACCGAGAGGACGAGGTCAGGAAATGGCACTCACTATGGAAGAGAAGTTAGCTTCAGATGATATGGTGGCATATACCATTCTCGTTAACTCTCATTCAGCTTCAGTATTATTTGATTTAGGCGCATCACATTATTTTATGTATGTATGATTTATGATGCGAGTTGGTTTAAAACCTGAATCCTTATCAGTAATACTCTATATACTTACTGGTAACGGTATCATGGTAGTCGATAGAGTTTAAGCATCATGTTGAGTCATAGTGTGCGGGCGAGAATTTTCTGCCAGATTGATAAAATTTCTTATGGGAGATTATGATATCGTCTTAGGCATGGATTGGTTAAGTACTCGATACACGATGATAGATTGCCATGCTGGCAAGGTTATCTTTCGTATTCCCCGAGAAGAAGAATTTTTATTTTCTAGAGGTGAAATAGAGTAATCACCAGCAAGCTTGAGAATAGCAGTAGCGGAAGAAGTACGATTTCCCAGAGTTGTTGATCAATTTTCAGATGTATTTTCTGAAGAACTTCCAGGCATGCCTCCAGAAAGAGAGATTTAGTTTATCATCGATCTACTTCCCAGAATAACCCCTATGTCAAAGAGAATCTACAGGATGACGCCTTCAGAGTTAGAATTCTTATACCGAATGATTGAAGAATTGAGAACCAAGGGATTCATTCATGCTAGTGGATCACCTTGGGGAGCTCCGATGCTACTTTTGAAGAAGAAGGACGGTACGTCATGATTATGTGTTGATTATCGTACCCTCAATGCGGTAACCATCAAGAATAAGTATCCATTGCCTCGGATAGATGATTTGTTCAACAAGCTTAGAGGAACGACCGTATTTTCAAAGATTGATTTACGGTCTGAATATCATCAGATCTTAGTCAGATAGCAAGATATACCCAAGATATGGCCATTGGAAG
Organism: Iris macrosiphon; assembly: GCA_036927795.1. Classification (NCBI taxonomy): domain Eukaryota; kingdom Viridiplantae; phylum Streptophyta; class Magnoliopsida; order Asparagales; family Iridaceae; genus Iris; species Iris macrosiphon. The sequence continues at coordinate 134,533,360 of JAYESA010000003.1, forward strand.
TTTCTAGTAATACCTTTTGGAGCGACCAATGCGCCAGCAGTATTTATGGATCTCATGAATCATATTTTTATGACTTACCAGGACAATTTTGTTATAGTGTTAATCAAAAATATATTGGTGTACAGTCAGAGTGAAGCAGAGCACGAGCAGCATCTTCGAGCAGTTCTTCAAATTCTCAGAGAACATAAGTTATATGCAAAGTTCAACAAAAACGAGTTCTGGCTTGATCATATTTCCTACTTGGGCCACATCATTGCCAGAGGTGGAGTGGAGGTAGATCCTAAGAAGATATGAGCCGTTAAGACGTTCCCACTACCCAAAGCAGTTGCAGAAGTTCGTAGTTTCTTAAGATTAGCAGGATATTACCGAAGATTATGGTAGACTTTGCTAGAATTTTCGCACCCTTGACTCAGCTAACATAGAAGGATGTGCGCTTTGATTGGACAGATGTGTCACCCCCATATTTCTGATTAGGGGTATTTTTGTCTTTTCATAAATTAATGTATAAATGATTGCATAATATTTAATTATAATTAATTGCCATGATTTTATTTCATTGTTGCGCCTTACCGTTGCTTCGATATTTGGAGCGCTACCCTAGCCTTTGCCTTCCAACAAATTTTACCACCTTGTCCTAGACATGCCCGCCTTCCATTCTGACCCTTGTGTAACTTATAATTATGTTCTCTTGTGCTTCATTTTAGCCGTACAAATTTCGTTGCAGACGTTGTTATTTAAATCCGAATAAATTCAATTTTGTATCCTTGTGCGTTTCAATCGAAATTGGAGACACAATCTTGACCCATTTTGAGCAACCCAAATTAGGAAAATATTCTGTTCTGAGTCTTCTTCATTTATAACACTTGTGTCCCACTTAATTTCAGTCCCTTGTACTTCTAATTAATTTTAGAACACCAATTATATTTATTTTTAATTAATTAAACCATAAACCTAACTTTGTGTATTTTTTAATTGTTGGGCACTTTTGTGCAAAAGTGCATTAAGGTGTCGACCCAGTTAGACACAACATGTGAATAAACCTATTTCTCCTTCATGGATATTTTTTCATAATTTTTAGGAGTGTGTAATTCAACACCAAGCTCCTTAAGACCCTGGCCCTCCAAACCTTGAACCGATGTAATTCGAGCCATTCTTTTGAACCCAGTCAAATCCTAGCCTATTGAAATCCTACATGGGAGGCCCAATCCCAAGAGGGTTGACTAGTCAAACTATTTCTAAGTCAAATATTCTAGGTTAAACCCAACACCACATATATAAATATTCCCTTTTTCCTTTCTTTAATTTTTTCCTTCAACTTAAAATAACTCACAGCCGATTTCTATTTCTCATCGCACTGTTCAGCCGGCATCCTCGCTGGAGCAGTCCCTCGTCGACCTCACCTCTCATATCCCCTCTTCCTCCACCATGCTTCACCCTCCGCTCCTCCCTGTCAATCCGCGGAGCCGACCAGATCCCGACCGGCCATCTCTCGAGCAGCACACCGGAGCGTCGCTGCACCCGGCCGAGCTCCCTACCACGGCTGCTACTGCTGCTTCCATACGCGAGCTCCCCTCCGGCCAAGATCACCTCCGCCCGTATCATCATCCTCCTCCCATCACTACCACCTCGTCGACCGGAGCTATCTCCTCCCAACCGCCGGACCCGACTGCAGTCGACTCTTTCATCTTCCTACTTATCTTCTTCTTCCTTCTCTCCCTGGTCGGAGCCTCAACCACTCCACCCCGCCTGGATCGAGCCCCGCCTGGATTCGCTGACTGAAACCTCCCCAAGCCCGTCGGAGCACGACCCTGACTACACCTACCGCATCATCATCCCCATCGTCATCCTCGACACCACCGTCCAGCAGCACCCTCCTTGCCTGAATGCCATGATTCCTAAACTGAGCACCCGAAGCTGACCCCCTTCTCCTCGATGACCCGTCACAGTCGAACCTCGCCTGATACCTGCAGACAGCCTCGTCTTCACCACCATCTGTACCATGATGATCATCAACATCATAACCATCATCATCACCTTAACTAGAGTCGTCGTAGTCGTAACCATCGTCAACGTCGTCGTCATCGTCGCCAAGCCGATCTCGTGCACGTGCACGCCGAAGCCAAGGTGAGGAGCATTTCTCATGATTGTTGTGTACGCGTATACGCATATTGTATATTGATAGAAGGGTGTATGTATTAGTATGTATTAGTGGAGGTATATAGTATATATTTAATAGGTATAATTGGTATATATACACACATATATATAGTATATTTCTCAAATTAGTATATATATACTTATGTATATATATTGTAGATGTATGCCCTAGTATACGTTTAATATGAATATAATTGATTGGCATATTTAATATAGTGTAAATTCATTAGTGTATATATATATATATATATATATATATATATATATATATATATATATATATATATATATATATATATATATTATAAATGTAATTAATTGGTATACGTATATACATATATTATGTAATTAATTGATATATATATATATATATTATGAGTATTAATGTTATATGCTATATGATAATATGTATATTGTATATGTACTAGGTGACCCGAGTGTAACCACGGATACCCCGTAGTTACATTGACATGTGACCATGTGAATTGTAAGTTGACTGCCATATATACACTAACGTACTGGCAAGACCTGTATCATTGACTGTCTGTCTTGCACAGCAGTTACAGACACGACACCCGTGTAATTTGACGCACACTTGACCCTAGTTGACCAGTGTCATACCTAGTGTAGCCTGAGTCCAGTATATTTATAATTGTGTATTAGAGTAATATCTGATGCAAGATTTTATTATTTAATGATATCTATGGGATTGTTGGATTGTTCAAACATGACTTCAGAATCAGGTTATTGGTATTGCCAACAGCAGGAACCCAGACGAGTACATTCTCTGACAGTTTCTATTATGTTGATTATCTCTATAACTCTTGTTGTACAGCGTACATGACTTTGACCCTGTTATTTATACGAGTTGGCATCATTGAGACCTGTCACGAGGAGTCATGATTGGAATCCATCGTGCTAGCTGTGGAAGAATGGGGAAATATTAGTAGCTTATGTGATCATACCCAACTTTACATGCATCATAGCTCACCCATACCTCACGTCGGTGCAGCCTTACCATTACATGCCTCATCGCTGTTATATATGGTTTGCCTGACTTTATAAGGATGATCGCTAATCAATATAATGAGTCTTATCAGTCCCAAGCCGATCACATGATATGTTGATGTTTCACACACTTAGTTAGATGATTCTTGACATGTATCTCTAGTATATTGATCTAGCATCTCTATATGTTCTAGTTATTGTTCTTGTACACACTTATATACCAGTTTATTGTTCTTGCGTGTACTTGTATTTCTATTTCATTGCTAGATGTACATTGATGATGACATATGCTCCAGTATCCATTTATTCCAGTATTTCTTATTCCAGTATTTCTTATGGCCAGTATTCATATATGTCTTGTATTTCTTTACACTGTATTATAGTTTTTGTCAATATATGTGGAACTGCTGTTAGTGCTTGTACTTCGTTCCAATTCTGACTGGATATTTTTTCCAAACTGTGACATAAAGGACTTGTTTCCAGCATACTTGGAGATATGGATGTTATTGATTGCAGGTTAGACTATTTATTGTGTTTAGACTTATCTTGTATTTTATTGTTTACTTCGATATCTCATCGTACTTTAGCTTATGTGATTGAGTGTATTTCGTATTATATTGTGATATCTGTGTCTCCTTATGGAGTTGGATATTCATGTGAGATTGATTAGATAGTATTGTGACCTAGACAGCATTCTACCGACGATGCTGCGGCGTAGGCTGGACGTACCCACGCTCTCGTGTCCCAAAATCTGGGTGCGGGTCGTGACACATTTTTAGTGGTTGCCCATGTAGGTCAGACTTCGCAAGTTATGTGATGTCGTGGTAGTGCGACATCTTAGTTGTACTACTGTGTGCCTGCGATAGGATATAGGACATAGGATACTAGGATGAGAGAGAATACTCAATCACAAGTTATTGAGAAATTCCTAGGACGACCCTTGAGAATCTTATTATAATTTTCAATTTAAATCTTTTTCCTTGTTTTCGTCTGCTCTCACTTGTTGTTATTGAACTTGATTCTTGTTGATCAGTTATTAAATTAAAATCTTGGTATTATTGTTGAGTTTAATTCTTGTTGACCAGTTGTTAAATTTAATTCTTGGTATCGTTGTTGAGTTGATTCCATATAGAGATGAACTTTACGGGCTAAAATTTACGGTATTATCTGATGACATATATTGATGAGGACAGTGAGAAAGATAAAACGTCTACTTTGGTTATGGAGCCTAGAGTTTATCGCAGCCACATTAGCTATCATGCCGGAAATGTAGGAACTTGACTTCAGATGTATATATCTTAGTTATGAATTTAGAGTTTCTCGTAGCCATACCGGTTGGCTTGGCAAAAATTCTAGATGACATGATTATAGAGTTGCATACCTTAGTTATGGAACCCATCGTTTATCACAGCTATGCTTACTGGCGTGGCGAGGATTCTAAGTGTCATAATTTTGGACAGACGTGTATGATTATCAGGTTGTATCTTAAATTTGTTCTTAAAGTATTATCTCAATACTTATCTATTTTCGTTATTACAGGACTTTGTTCCATCGTTTCTTTTCTTTACTAGCAGTAGAAATACCTTCAGTCCTTATGTCACGCCCCAGTCCCAAAAATATGTAGGACTAGGACACGTAAGCATGCCAGCCGCATGGATATGGCAACTCCAATATATGGAAACCAAATCCACACGTACGCTGTAATATGAATATCAAATCCACTAGTGGTATAAACATATGTCATAAGTCACAGGGTATAATCTAGATCTCATCCACGAAAATCAAATATGAATAAAATAACCAATGTCTATGAAACTAGATCTCAATAAGGAGTATCTAAGGATGATAGTTGGATGGAAACAAATCCACTACCAACTCAAATGAGAAAGTAAATACAATATAAGTACAACACCATTAAACAATATAAGTACCAGCTATCAATCACGGCTCGAGAGAAGACGTCCACGAAGCATCTATAGCTATCCAAATCTGTGCTCCTGCAAATACTCAAGAACAGGTACACCTGGCAGCGGACCAGGTCCTCAGAGGGACGTAACAAGATACAGAAAATACGAGCCAACTTGAATACAGTAGACATGCATATAATTTGAAAATAAATAAGTACGCTGTACAAGACAATCTATATGAATGCAAATAAGGACAACTTTTCGACGTATGGGCAAGGGTAGGCTACTCGATCTAATCCTCACAACCTCACGCTCGTCAGTGGACATCATCAGCCGTCATACCTCGGGGGTAGTGACCCTCGGACTCCATCAATCGACATACCTCGGGGGTAGCGACCATCGGACACGATCCACCATAGTGCGTGCTAGTGACTACGGTGTTACCATAGTGGTTAAAAGCCCATACGCCTAATGATTGTCCTCTATGATACTAAGTGTCAAGTGTGTGTCAACATATCTAATATATAGTAATGACTGAAGGAACTACACATGCAATAAATAAACAGAATGAAATAATTATACAAAAATATACTAAGCATGTAAAATACTGTAAACAACTTGGCAAGGTATCTTGCCTGGGGTCCTGCTGCTGGTATGAATCAGAGTCCAAGTCACAGTCCAAATAGCCTATGTATTACAAATTCATCACGTCAAAAGATAATTTATTTTAATTTATTTAATTCTATAATAATTACTCTAAAATCCTATTTTAATCTTATTATTCTGATTTTTAGGTTAATGCCTAAATTTTGTCCAAAGGAATTAAATTTTATCGACTCAAGACTCATGGCACGCAAATCGAGGCGATCTGTTGACCGAAAAGTCAACTGACACAAACTTGACTTTCATGTATGAATTCTTGTAGATTTCAGCGTCAAAAACATGCTGGAATTTACGGCTCGTCCAAATTCAAATTCGTTTGGAAATTATGGCACATACAAGTTTCGTATCGTGCACCGATGGTTAAATTTTACCCTAGAAGTTCTACAGAATTAACAATATAAAAATACTTCGAAATAAATTTTGGGAAAAACATATGTCAATGATTTCGACATTATCTTTCCGAAACTTTAAACGGTTCGTGATTCTGATTCCTGGTTCTCCCGGAATCACGAAAACATCGAAACACGTCTATTTTCGGACATGCTGTGTTCTACGAATTTTCCAGAATTTAATAATAATAATTTCGTAAAACAAATTATATAATCAGAAAGCTAACCTCAATATCTTTCTAACACAAAAAACTAGGCCTCATTTGGAGTCCGGAGCTATGCACAATGGCTTCTGGAAGATGAAGGAACCCTAGATGGCAATTCTTCAAAATTCGGCTGAAGAAAAACCCTAGAAATAAACTTAAATTAATATATATATAGAGGAGAGAGAAAGCAGTCGCGGCTCAGATCTTGACACGTGGCAGCCATCCAACGCTGCCCGCCCCGCAGTCACTGACAGGCGGGCCCGGCACTGTTTGCTGACTGGGCAGAAATAATTTCTTTTTGGATTTTCTTTTTCAGAAAATAGTTTTTAATTCAGTTTTTGATAATTAACTCAAAATAAATGCTAAAAATAATCAGAAAATTCCCAAAAAATTATAGAAAATATATTTTATTATTTAGAACCTAAAATAAAAGTTTGGGATATTTTTATTTAAGTTTGAACATAAAATAAATTCTTCAAAGTCCTAGAAAATTAGTGTTACTAGTTTTTAATTAACTAAAAAATTATGGAAAAATCTCAATAATCTAAAATAGACTAAAATAATTCTAAATAAATATTTATATAAGTAAATATACTAAAAAAATTTATTTTCTAATTAACTAAGAGAATATTCTAAATAAATTCAACATCTATAATAAATATAATAATATAAAATATACATAAAATACCTATTTTGGGTGAGGGAGTTTACACCTTAATCCAGCTCCTTTTTGAGCCTTAATTCATTTGAGATCCTTGTTAGTGTGATAATTAGTGACTTGTAATTATGTATGTGTCTTGTATCAGTGTTGACTGAGTGTGACTTATGAGTTTGTAAGTGTTTCTTGGTTGGACATGTGAGCAGTATGTATTAATCTAGAGTTAACCCATAACGTAGTGCCTTATAGCAATGGTTCTATGATAATGTGTCATTATTATTAGTATTGGTATTATCGGTAGAAGGAGTAAAGAGTATCAGTGATGGTTCCAAGAGTTAGTATCACAGTCAGCATACCCGTCCTGGATAGTAATGAATTTATGTAATTGGATGGTCTATGTAAACAATTACGTAACAAGAAATTATGTTAAAAATTAGAGCATGATATTCAAATTGATGGCTGATTACTTGGGTGTGTCAAGAGTAAAGGAATGTATACGCATAAAAAGGGTATTAATGAGTGTGCCATGGGTTGAGAAATATCAAGATTGGTAATAAAAGTTGTGAAGTGTATCACAAATTAGTTTAACAGGCTATAAAAGAATTAAGAGAAGATACGTATACATCAATCAAGATATAGAATCATATGACTGCCTTTGAGAGTGAAGTGAAATATGGGTGTTATAGAAGGTGCAAGTAATCGTGAGTTCTAATAAGTTTGATGAGATAATCTGATAATGAAGTTAGTGTTACCATGACAAGATTACTAATGTTTCTATATCGAGGATTAATTGAACAAGGTGCTAATAACAGTAAGTACTTCGTGTGATGATAATTAGATTGGTGTATCAGTTAATATAGACAGAAAATTATTGGAGAAAATACGTATGATGATAACTTTGATCATTTGGAAGTAATATTGCAAGTAATCTGAGCAGTGCAAATTTTAGTACACAGTTGAGGGTTGTAGACGATTGGTGTATTTGAGTGCACCTTGAGTATTAGAGACTGTGAGTATTTATATGTATACTTGTGGATTTAAATTTATAATTTGAAGAGTGGAAATGGATTTTAATTTTTAAGAATTTTTGAGGAGTTAAGATTTTATGTTATTAAAATTTTTGAGGATTCAAATTCAATTCAATAAACATAGTCAAAGCTATAAAGGATTTTTGGAAGTGAGTAAAATTTTATTCGATATTTGAATATTTGACTTTTGAGAAAAGTATATGCATTTTATTTTAAATCGTTCAAGAAGTAAATTTTGATGATTTTATTTTGAGGATAAAATTTTATGATGGATAAGAAATGTGTATTAGTAGATGATGTGCATGTGTAAGGATCCGTTGACTTAAGCATGATTGAGATGGCACTGCAAACTGACTTGGGTGTCCATCTAGAGTTGTATTAGAGAGAACATTACTTAGTATGGTGTGTTGCACTTGGTGTACACTTGAGTGATAAGAAAAACTTGTATAAACAATTGTAGTAGGTAAGAGAGCTAGCAGTAGATGTGCTTGTAGTAGAAACAGTGGTACCAAGGGATAGAGGTATTAAACTTTGGATGCATCATTAAACCGATGATTATGTTAAGAGGTCCTTGGTATCAGACTTTGGTATTAATAGACAGATGTGTATAATGTGGATGGATCCATGGATATCTTGTGGACTAGTGATTAGTTGATATGAGTATCAGTGTACAAGGATAGGAATTAGTTAGTGAATGTGCCAGAGTTAAGTGTATGATAGAGGTTGAAGATGTCCCAGTAATGGATTAGAAGACTATGTTATGTTCTTTCCTCATGTTCCTTTTTCGTCTTTTGATTGATTGATTTCTTAGTACCGTAGTTTGTATCAATGATTCTCTTACTAGAATATAGTTAGTAGTAAATCCCGACAGAGACTGCAATACCATGACAAAAGAGACCATGACCATGCATGTTTTCTCTAGATTGTATGTTGTATGACTGTAGGTAGGAATTTCCTTAGACTTTGATTGTTGGGAGTTGACCGTAGTAAAAGAGTTTATGAAGAGATTATGATTTGACAATGAGAGAAAATGTGCCTTAAATTTTGAGGATAAACGTTAATTTAAATAAAGAGTTGAGAATTTAATATGGTGGAATTGACGATTTTGTTAAATCATTAAATTTTATGAAGATTATGAAATGATTAAATTTGTCATTAAATTTTGAGGAAATTTAAGAAGGTTATCATTATATTTATTGGACTGCAAGTTATGAACTTATATTTCGAATATTATATTTGAAGATTTTGTGAGTATTATATTATTTGGTTATTGTGTGGAAAAAGAAATCGAGGAATAAGATCATTAATGGATTAGTGTTTGAATTCAAATTTTGGAATAAGATTTTTAAATTTTATAAATATGCATCGATTGGATTTAAATTAGAGGAGTAAGATGATTAATGGATTAGAGTTTGAATTAACATTTTGGGACAAGATTTCAATTTTATAAATATGCATTGATTGAATTTTAATTAAAGGATTGGATAGTAAATTTTGTATTTAGCGATTACTTAAATTTTTTGAGGAGATTATGATACGAATGGAATTCGATTTTAAATTTGAAGATTTTAGGAATATGATATCTATAGAATTTTGGAGGTTTTGTGAAATAGCAATATGGATTTACTTCATGATTGTATGATTTGATGAATTTAAATTTTGATGGAAAATAAACGAGTAAGTACAACTATTGAGGATTTTAAATTTCGATGACGAAATTCTTTTAAGGAGGGTAGACTTGTCACCCCCAAATTTCAGATTAGGGGTATTTTCGTCTTTTCATAAATTAATGTATAAATAATTACATAATATTTAATTATAATTAATTTCCATGATTTTATTTTATTGTTGTGCCTTACCGTTGCTTCGATATTTGGAGCGCTACCCTAGCCTTTGCCTTCCAACAAATTTTACCACCTTGTCCTAGACATGTCCGCCTTCCATTCTGACCCTTGTGTAACTTATAATTATGTTCTTTTGTACTTCATTTTAGCCGCACAATTTTTGTCGCATACGTTGTTATTTAAATCCGAATAAATTCAATTTTGTATCCTTGTGCGTTCCAATCGAAATTGGAGACACAATCTCGACCCATTTTGAGCAACCCAAATTAGGATAATATTATGTTCTGAGTCTTCTTCATTCATGATACTTGTGTCCCACTTAATTTTAGTCCCTTGTACTTCTAATTAATTTTAGAACACCAATTGTATTTATTTTTAATTAATTAAACCATAAACCTAACTTTGTGCATTTTCCAATTGTTGGGCACTTTTGTGCAAAAGTGCATTAAGGTGTCCATCCCGATGGACACAACATGTGAATAAACCTATTTCTCCTTCATAGGTATTTTTCTATAATTTTTAGGAGTGTGCAATTCAACACCAAGCTCTTTAAGATCCTGGCCCTCCAAACCTTGAACCGATGTAATCCGAGCCATTCTTTTGAACCCATTCAAATCCTAGCCTATTGAAATCCTATATGGGAGGACCAATCCCAAGAGGGGTTGACCAGTCAAACTATTTCTAAGTCAAATATTCTAGGTTAAACCCAACACCATATATATAAATATTCCCTTTTTCCTTTCTTTAATTTTTTCCTTCAACCTAAAATAACTCACAGCCGATTTCTATTTCCCATCGCACTGTTCACCATCTCCTTCCCCGATACTTCTGCCACCACCCTCAGCCGGCATCCTCGCCGGAGCAGTCCCTCGTAGACCTCACCTCTCATATCCCCTCTTCCTCCACCATGCTTCACCCTCCGCTCCTTCCTGTCAACCCGAGGAGCCGACCAGATCCTGACCGGCCATCTGTCGAGCAGCACACCGGAGCGTCGCTGCACCCCGGCCGAGCTCCCTCCCACGGCTGCTACAGCTGCTTCCATACGCGAGCTCCCCTCCGACCACGATCACCTCCGCCCGTATCATCATCCTCCTCCCATCACCACCACCTCGTCGACCGGAGCTATCTCCTTCCAACCTTCGGACCCGACTGCAGTCGACTCTTTCATCTTCCTACTCATCTTCTTCTTTCTCCTCTCCCTAGTCGGAGCCTCGACCACTCGAGCCCGCCTGGATCGAGCCCCGCCTGGATTCGCTGACTGAAACCTCCCCAAGCCCGCCGGAGCATGACCCTGACTGCACCCACCGCATCATCATCCCCATCGTCATCCTCGACACCACCGTCCAGCAGCACCCTCCTCGTCTGAATGCCATGATTCCTCGACTGAGCACCCGAAGTTGACCTCCTTCTCCTCGATGACCCGTCACAGCCGGACCTCGCCTGAGACCCGCAGGCTGCCTCGTCTTCACCACCATATTCACCATGATGATCATCAACATCATAACCATCATCATCACCTTAACTATAGTTGTCATAGTCGTAACCATCGTCAACGTCGTCATCATCGTCGTCAAGCCAATCTCGTGCACGTGCACACTGAAGCCAAGGTGAGGAGCATTTCTCGTGATTGTTGTGTACGCATATACGCGTATTGTATATTGATAGAAGGGTGTATGTATTAGTATGTATTAGTGTCGGTATGTAGTATATATTTAATAGGTATAATTGGTATATATACATATATATATATATATATATTGTATATTTCTCAAATTAGTACATATATACTTATTTATATATATTATAGACGTATGCCCTAGTATATGTTTAATATGAATATAATTGATTGGCATGTTTAATATAGATACATAGTATAAATTCATTAGTGTATATACATATATTATATATGTAATTAATTGGTATACGTATATACATATATTATATAATTAATTGATATATATATATATATATATATATATATATATATATATATATATATATATATATATATATATATATATATATATATATTATGAGTATTAATGTTATATGCTAGATGATAATTTGTATATTGTATATGTACTAGGTGACCCGAGTGTAACCACAGATACCACGTAGTTACATTGACCTGTGACCATGTGAATTATAAGTTGACTGCCAAATGTACACTGACGTACTGGCAAGACCTGTATCATTGACTGTCTGTCTTGCACAACAATTACAGACACGACACTCGTACAATTTGACGCACACTTGACCCTAATTGACCAGTGACATACCTAGCGTAGCCTGAGTCCAGTGTATTTATAATTGTGTGTTTGAGTAATATCTGATACAAGATTGTATTATTTAATGATGTCTATAGGATTGTTGGATTGTTCAGACAAGACTTCAGAATCAGGTTATTGGTATTGCTAGCAGCAGGACCCCAGGAAAGTACATTCTTTGACAGTTTCCATTATGTTGATTATCTCTATAACTCTTGTTATATAGCGTACATGACTCTGACCCTGTTATTTACACGAGTTGGCATCATTGAGACCTGTCACGAGGAGTCGTGATTGGAATCCATCGTGCTAGCTGGGGAAAACGGGGAAATATTAGCAGCTTATGTGATCATATCCAATTTTATATGCATCATAGCTCACCCACAGCTCACGTCGGTGTAGCCTTATCATTACATGCCTCATCGCTGTTACATGTGGTTAGCCTGACTTTACAAGGATGATCGTTAATCAATGTAATAAGTCTTATCAATCCCAAGTCGATCACATGATATGCTGATGTTTCACACACTTAGTTAGATGATTCTTGACATGTATCTCTAGTATATTGATCTAGCATCTCTATATGTTCTAGTTATTGTTCTTGTACACACTTATATACCAGTTCATTATTCTTGCGTGTATTTGTATTTCTATTTCATTGCTAGATGTATATTGATGATGATATATGCTCCAGTATCCATTTATTCCAGTATTTCTTATGGCCAGTATTCATATCTGTCTTGTATTTCTTTACACTGTGTTATAATTTTTGTCAATATATGTGGAACTGCTGTTAGTGCTTGTACTTCGTTCTAATCCTGACTGGATATTTTTTCCAGACTGTGACATAGAGGACTTATTTCCAGCATACTTGGAGAAATGGATGTTATTGATTGCATGTTAGACTATTTATTGTGTTTAGACTTGTCTTGTATTTCATTGTTTACTTTGATATCTCATCGTGCTTTAGCTTATATGATTGAGTGTATTCCATATTATATTATGATATCCGTGTCTTCTTATGGAGTTGGATATTCATGTGAGATTGATTAGATAGTATTGTGACCTAGACAGCGTTCTACTGCCGATGCTGCGGCGTAGGCTGGACGTACCCACGCTCTCGTGCCCCAAAATTCGGGTGCGGGTCGTGACAAGATGCATGTCAAACCTCTTTCGAGACGCTTAAACAGAAATTGATCACAACACCTATTTTGACGCTTCCGGACGGGATAGGTGGATTCACAATTTATTGTGATGCATATGATAAGGGACTGGGGTGCGTTTTAATACAACATGGCAAGGTTATAGCTTAGGCATCTCGGCAGCTTCGGGATCATGAAAGAAGTTATCCGACGCACGACTTGGAGTTAGCAATAGTTGTTTTTGTACTCAAACTTTGGAGACATTACTTATATGGAGATCGAGTAGAGATTTATACCGATCACAAGAGTTTGAAGTATGTCTTTACCCAGAAGGATCTCAACATGAGGCAAAGAAGATGGCTGGAGCTGATGACCAAATATGACCTTGACATTCAGTATCATCCTGGGATGGCCAATGTGGTAGCGGATGCCTTAAGCCAGAGAGTAAGAGATTATTTTCTCATAGCACAGTAAGAGATTTTAGAAGATCTTCAAGAGATGGGCATAGAAGTAGTATTACCTGGCAACACAATATTGATGGCAGGTCTACAAGTTTAGTCTAGTATAGTGGAAAGAATCAAGATAGCACAGTCAGCAGATGCCAAGCTTCAGCGACTCAGAGTAGAGTGTGAGGCAGGGCGTAGACCCGAACTAAGCATTCCCAGTGACGAAATTCTCTATTTTGGGAATCGTCTTTGTGTACCTAACGGAGAACTTCGTCGTGAGATTATGTTGGAGGCCCATAGTTCACAATATTCAATACATCCCGGAGGAACCAAGATGTATAAAGACATTCGTCAGCATTTTTGGTAGAATAAAATGAAGCGCGAGGTAGCGTGGTTTGTTTCTCGATGTTTGGTATGCCAACAAGTTAAAGCTGACTATCAGAGACCAGCATGACTTCTTCAACCTTTACCAATTTTGGAGTGGAAGTGAGAACATATTACCCTGGATTTTTTGACAGGTCTACCTAGGTCCCCAGCTGGCAGGGATGCTATTTGGGTAATAGTGGACCGAATCACTAAAGTTACACATTTTCTTTCTTTCAGGATTGGACAGTCTACAGAACAGTTAGCTGAGATGTACATAAGATAGATTGTTAGACTACATAGGGTACAAGTTAGCATAGTTTCAGATAAAGATTCAAGATTTACTTATCACTTTTGGCAGAGTCTTCAAAAGATCCTAGGCACCCGCCTGAAGTTCTACGGCTTATCACCCCCAGACAGATGGTTTGTCGGAGCAAACCATTCAGACTCTAGAAGATATGCTACGATCAGGTACACTTGACTTTGGTGGTTCGTGGGAGGATCATCTGTACTTGGTAGAGTTCTCCTACAATAACAGTTTCCAGGTCAGTATCTAGATGGCACCCTTCGCGGCAATGTATGAAAGGAAGTACAAATGCCTTGTAGATTGGGATGACATTTACGAAAGGCATTTGCTTGGTCCTAAAATGATAGCCCAAACAGTTGAAGTTGTCAAGCAAGTCTGGAAGCATCTTCAAGTAGCACAAGATCGCCAGTGTCATTGGACCGATTCGCATCAACGACCTCTTGAGTTTTCTATCGGTGACCATGTATTCCTTCGGATTTTGCCTACTCGCGGAGTCATCAGATTTGGTATACGAGAAAAGCTTAGTCCGCGGTATATAGGCCCGTTCGATATTCTTGAGTGAGTAGGAGATATTTTCTATTATCTTGCTCTTCTCGTCGCTTTGTGAGATACATAATATTTTTTTATATATCCCTGCTACGACGGTATATAACAGATAAAAGCCATGTCCTAGATGATTCAGAATTGGTTGTTGGTACCAACCTTTCGTATGAAGAGAGGTCTTTATCCAATTTGGACCGGAGAGAGAAAATTCTCAAGAACTAGACCATTCGTTTAGTCCGAGTTGCTTGGGGGCATCAGTCACCGGGCGAGTCAACTTGAAAGCGCGTGGATGATATCCGAGTTTGATACTCGTATCTGTTTGACTCGTGAGGTATACTAGTTTGTACATCCCGTACCTTGATCTTGTCTTATGCATGCTTTCCTTGTTCTAGATAGTTCATAGCTTGTGATTGATACCCGTACCATGATGCTTATTTTATTGCCTGATTCATGTAGTCTCCTTGCTAGATCTTGTGCCTTATTAAAATTTTGTGGACGGAATTTTTCTAAGGAGGTGAGAGTTGTGAGACTCGTCTCACTATCGCGTATTTTTCAAGTTCATATCTTGTATATGTGTGCTATTGCTGTATATTGCTTCCCGTATATTTTTTTGGATTTCTCTAGCTGCTCTCATATAATTTCTAGATTTGTGAATATTGTTAACCACTCTTGATATATAACCCCTCTCTTTCTCTCTCTTTTCAATTCTTTCACTTTTCTCCTCTTTTTATTTTCTTTTCCTTTTTTCTCCCCCCTCCCTAGCCGAGAGTAGCCCAGGCCGGTCCCCTTCCTCTTTCCCTTGGTAGTAGTGGTAGTAGTTAGTGGTGGTTTTAGGCAAGTACATATTTTCAATGAGAAAGAACTTGCACTTTTCGTTATTGTAGATTTCTTGTATTTTATTAGTCTATATTGTGCTCTATGAACCCCTATGCATGTTTACTTCTTGATATTTTAGGTTTTGATAGCTTGGTTGGACTAGGTCTACATTTTTAGTTGAATGTGTTCTTGACATTTTCATGGTTTTGATCTCTTAAAACTTTTTTGTTTCGAAAACTAGTTGTTCCATGTGAAAGAGCATCTGATTTCAAGTGATTTAGAACTTTACTTCTCTGAATTTGTGCTGGGAATAAGGATTTTATGGAGAATCACATTTTTAGAAATTTAACCTTTTTCCGTGACTGAAACTTGCTGTTCTTGGACGAAGGAGCTCCATGCGTCCTGCTTTGCTTGCGGCCTGGACTCCTCACTCCAAACTCAGCATGCGGCCATCTGGTTGGACGCATGAATGAATCTGCACATGAGTCCCTTGACCAAATGTATGAAACTTAAACGAAAGAAATTTCTCTAAGTTTCTGATTTCATGCGGACCAGAGGAGCATGCAGCCAAAATTGTCTATGCGGCCCGAGCTATGTATTCCTCTTTTCCTTTAATATATGACTCAGCACCACCTTGGCATGATTTCCCCTGAATTTGTATTTTCTTCTCAGATATGCTTTATTGGCTAGTCACATTGGTCACTTCTCTGACACACATTATTGGTTAGTCACTTCAGTCACTTCCTGGCCTTGTATTTATTCTTGTCACTCAACTCTTGTCCCGAGGAGTGGACCTTGCGATGTTCCATGTGACCATTTTGATCCATGCGGCCATCTTCTTGTATGCATCCTATTTCTTGCCTGCGGCCAGCTCATCTCCTGCACTTCTAGCACTTATAGTAGCAATATTTTCTTTATTATATGTTCTCTTATGGATTATTTACTCCTCGAGCTTGGCCCATTTAGTTAAATTTATATAATGCATGTTATTTCTAAATTGCATATAACCTGGATGCTACATTTACCAGAATATGGAATACCTGGAACATGGAATGTAATGACACTATTTAACTGAGAACTCCCGGCACCTGACTTGTACTGAATGAACTTGATTCCTGACTCCAGATACCTGAAATATACTGAGAAACCTGATAGTGGCTCGACATAACTCACTCCTAACATGCTAGAATCTCCATAACTGAAATACTTGTACTGATAAGATAATTTCCGTGGTTGCTTGCTTGTCCCTATCTTGATTGTACTTATCAAGCTATCATCCAGTCTTGCATCATGTCTAAAGAAGATTTTTGAGCACCACGGTCAGAAATCCTTGATAACTTGCCTAAGTTAATAACTAGAATAATTATCTAGAAGCATCTAGAGAGATTTTTTATCTATATGCAATCCGGTATCCTAGTGACACCTGATAGATTTGGAGCTCTCCGTCGTGAGGGGCACATTTTTAGCACACCGCCGTGTGTTACAGTTTACCAAAAAAAATACTTTATACTTAATTAATCTATGCTATATACTCTTACGTCTGGACAATCCGAATAGTCTGCAGGACATGTGGTTGTAAGGAATCTCAACTACATTTATTAGTAACCAGGATTATGATAACCCTAGTTAGTTAATGGTAGTAAGCCGTAGGTCATGTTTGGCCGTGATTGCATGTTTTCTAGTCTTGTCTTGTCTTGTCTTGTCTTGTCTTGGATCATCCAGCTACTAATCCTGAACTTTACCCGTTACTGATTCCTGAAACTGCTTATTTACATATTGCTCTTATTTATATTTCCTTATGCTATTGAGCGTTTGCTTGCTTGTCTTAGTTCCTAAGTTGGCTTCATTGTGGTACTTTGTTATTTTGGGGTTTGACCCCACTGGTTTTGTATGGCCAGATTTTGGAGCAACACCGCAGGATCTCCAGTACATCCCGCCTCCAGATGGTGAACACGAGGAACACCCGAGGACTTGAGTGGGTTTCTTCTTTATCACCCACCTGATCTTATACTTGTACTTTTGTGGCATTTAGCCACCGATCACGTGGTTAGCTCATGTTTTGATACTTCATATTCTAATCTGCGGGCCCATATGTAAAGTATATTCAAAATTATAGCTAGAGCTGATCATGTAATATTGTACTATGCTAGTTCTTTATTTTGGTATTTAGCTTCATGATCATCTATATATGTATAGTTTGGGACATCTTACCATTATATGTTTGGTGATTATACTTCTTATAACTTGTTGCTTGCTCGAGATTGAGACAACTTGGACTCTTGACCCAGGAATGATTGTTGGATTATAGAATAAACCCTCATATATCTAGACAGTCGTGACCGTATCTTGGGGTATAGAGTACTCTGGTGCACGCAGATGGCTTTGTCCTCCCCTTATCTCTAGTATTATGGCTCTGGGGTGTGACCCAAGTCACCTCTAGGTCAAACTAGGTCAATTCTAGTCAATACCAGGTCAAACCTAGGTGTCTAGGTCAATACTACTTATATTAGCTACTAATAACTAATACTATACTATACTAGGTAATATAGATACTAAAATCATATATGATATATACATATATACTATACTATATTATCTACTAATGTCTAGCCCAAACCCCTTCACCTTGTTATATCCTAACTATTAACTTAGTATCTTATCATTACCTTGGTGTATACTTAATACCTATTACCAAAACCTCACTCAACACTTCATTGATATCTTGGTATCAGTCACCTTATGCTCACTGACCTACAACCACTGCTATGCCTAACACACTCATCCAATCTATTACCTTAGCCAACTTATACCTTACTTGCCTTTGCACTCAACTAAGTTATCCCTCAAAACACCCACTCAAGATACTAACATATAATACACACTCAGTCACACCTCTCCTTATTGTAACAATAATAACACCCTTGCACCTAACTTCCCTCTCATAGCACACTAACATTAGTTATCTGATGCTTGTGCATCAGCATTACTTCTACCCGAACCTTCAAACTTGACATTCCCTTTACTAGGCACTAAGTGTAATTCAGTGCTGCACACCTGAGATTACTTCTCAAGCCTTACCCGCAGTCACTTCTCTCTCTCACTCTACTCGTAACAGATTACCTGATCTCAGGTCTGAACCAACTGATGTTTCCCCCTTTCACCTCGACTTAATGCAACTGCTATTGCTACTTGTTCTTATTATTGATGATGCTACAGCAGGTCCAAGTTCTCCCAAAACTCCAAGTAGCATGCTTGACTTGCCACTGCTATTGCTACTTGCTACTGCATCTAAAATCCCCCCCCCCTTCAATGACTTGCACTGGCTACTACTCGAGTTTATGATGCCAGAATGCCCAGGTTACTTTGTACTGATACATAATTATCAGTCATTAGATACTCAACATATCTAATCAACCCACTAGATACTAAGTCATGAACTCATACAACCTATACTTCTAATATAGCACCTACCTACCTATTGTCATTACAAGTTCCACACACACAAATATATATGAAAGTATACATTAGTGTTATATATATATATATATATATATATATATATATATATATATATATATATATATATATATATATATATATATATATATAATTGAATACTCCACTGCAACAGAGCAGCACCAGCATACAATTGATACCTGTGTATCAGTTTCAGATCTTGTAACAGACCAATCTCCTTGCCTCCCCAAAGATGGTACACTAATCAAAGTACCCTACATGATTACCAATCACTACACCTCTCCCAGTTACTAATACAAAAGCATTTCCTCACCCATCTGTTATGACCCGTACCCTGGATTTGGGCATGAGTCATGAGTACGTCCAGCCTACTTTGCTGTGACAGCAGTAGAATACTATACAATAAGCCACAAGTATAAACTACAACCCACAATATATATACCTACACTATACTCAATCATATGCGCTAGATTAAATGAATACACCAGAGATAATAAAGAAATAATAGTCTCGATGAGGGTCTAAGAAGTCTCCCAAAAAAGACTGAATATCCAAGGAACAATATTCAAAATACTCTAGAAGAATTGTTGGAGAACAATCCAGTCCAAAATAACTAACAAAACCACTACTCTACTAAACTACTCCATCGCAGACGGGGTCTGAGCTGTTAACTTTCCCTGATCCTCCTGAAGGGCAATATAAGGCTTAGTTATGTTACTAGCATACGGTCCATAATATGTAGGGATCGCATCCTCATCGTAGTCACCTAATATATGGTTATGCAGTCAAGAAAGGAACGAGTACATCACAGTGAAAATAGTTTCAACACATGGTAGAAGCTATAAGACAATAAATAGTAAAGAATATATGATAACAACAAAATTAAAATTACAATAAGGCAACCAGAATAAGTAAATGCTAAAGTCCTGTCATGGCAAAGATGTAGTACAATATCTCCAAGCAATATAGGAAATAACTGTAATGTATGGAAGAACAGATAGGAACAAACTACCCTACGTGATTTAAAATACCTTGTTGACATGTGAACGACTAAGGATAAAATTCGACAAACCACACGTGTCATGCATGGCTGCTATTATTCCAGTAAGACCATAGAATGGAAATAGTAGTTCACACGTCCACTAAGTATTTTCCCTCCCCATGAGTTAAACATGGATTCTGAACCAGTCACGACGAAATAACAATAATCCAGAACAGTCACGTATCTCATAACAAGAATCCATCATACTAATCTGTATAACAAGTGTCAAGAATCAAACAATCAATACTAAGCATGCATTATAGAGACTATCAAGTACTGAAAGTAATCACGAAAATGAACTCGGCTGTGGTCCTTAGCTGTGGTACAATCATGTCCCAATTCAGAGTCCAAATCATACGTATGATGTATTACCATGTCAAGAGATAATTTACTTTAATTTATTTAATTCTGAAATAATTACTCTAAAATCTTATTTTAATCTTATTATTCTAATTTTTAGGTAAATTTCTAAATTTTGTCCAAAGAACCCGATTTTATCAACTTAAGACTCATGACACGCAAATCGAGACAATCTGTTGACCAAAAATTCAACCGATACAAACTCAAATTTCACACATGATTTTATATATATTTCAGCGTCACAAATATGCTGGAATTTATGGCTTATCCGGATTCGAATTCGTTTGGAAACTATTGCACATACAAAATTATATTATACAACGGTAGTTGATTGCTAAACTAGAAGTTCTACAAAATTAAAAGTATAGAAATAATTTGAATTAAATTCTAGCAAAAACATATGAAGAATTTCTCAACGTTATCTTTCTAAAACTTTAAACGGTTCGTGATTTGGATCCCTGGTTCTCCCGAAATTGCAAAAACACTGAGACGCATCTATTTTCGGACTTGCTGTGCTCTACGAATTTTCCAGAATTTAATACTCTGAATTTTGTGAAACAAATTTATTATTCAGAAAACTAACCTCAGTACTCACAAAAGAAATTGGGATACGTTTAGAGTCCGGAGCTATCCGCAATGGCTTCTGAAAGATCAAAGAACCCTAGATGACAATCCCCCAACCCCGTCTCTCTCTCTCTCTCTCTAAAATTAATTCGGAGCACAGAGAGGGGGTTAGCCACGGCTTGGACACCTGGTGAAGATCCACGGCATCCCGCCCAAAATTGGACGGATCCAGGTTAGCCCGGCTCGGATTCAGCCTAGAGCTCGGCTCGGCTTACGAGTCTGAGTTCGGCTCGGAAAGAGTGACCCGCGTGGGTGTGCTCCCACGAATGGCATCTGTAAAACCCCCTTCCTAGAAAATCGTATATACCCTTTATTTATTAATTATTAATTAAATTGTAGTAATTAGGTCTAAATAGGAGAAATAGATTTTTAATAATTTTTATGTTAGGTGTTCGGGCACTTAGATGACTTGTGGGACCATCAGAAATTTTTCGGAATTTATTCCATGTAAGAGACCCCTTGAGCTGTTGCTAGCCTAACAATGTGCAATACCCTATTATATAAATTTTCTTATGTGTGAATATATATATATATATATATACAAATATATATATATATATATATATATATATATATATATATTTAAAGAAAGAAAGGAAAAGAAAAGAAAAGAAAAGAATTAATTTAATAATAAGTATAACAAGAATATATAATAATAATATAGTAATAATAATAACAAGGATAACTTTGCTTCACAGCAAGCTTGCATTCAGCAAGTTGCTGGATGGACCAGCCACTATGCAACTTTGGCCTTTAGCAAACAATGATGCCAACTACTTAAACCCCTTCAGCCTATTGCTACAACCCGACCCCCTCCCTTTCGGCCGCTCCTATTCACCCTCTCTCTCTCTCTTCCTATATATATATATATATATATATATATATATATATATATATATATATATATATATATATTTCTATCTCAAAAACCCTAACCTAAACTTCCAGACCTCCTCTTTCCATCTAGAGCCGTCACCGCAGCCAGAGAAATCCCACCAAGCCATCCAACCATCCCGTCGATGCCGACATCGCGAACTGCAGTTTCCCACTCGAGGTACCTTCGCTCCGACGTGATTTCCCGTCGACTCGCTCGACCAAACGCTGTTCCGTTTTCATAGGTATGATCTTCCCTCAACCCTCTCCAGTATTTGTTTTATAGTCAACCTCGGAAAACGTGCGCCCCTAGGTGTAAATCAGCGTCCAAAATGGACGGACAGACAGAATTCTGCAATCGCAGAATTCTAGATTGACCACCCGTATTGTCGAGTTCGTATCTCCCACCACAGAGATCCGAATTCGATGATTCTTTTTGATACCTGTAGATTACATGATCTAGTTTATTTTCTGTATAATAACCCTAGGCTAATAGTTGCTGTGGACATAGTTATGTTCGTCACAAAACTGTGCGCACCCACTTTTTTCGGTTTTCCAAAAGTTGGAGATCGGAGCGCGCCCCGCCAAACGGGACCGCCCCGCCGTGTGCCAAGTGTACCAAATGGTGCACACAACATAACGGGACACTTGAAAATTCGTGGGGACTGATTCGGACGCGTGTGTGCGCCAGAATCAGGTCGTATCCGCGGACACATTTCGTGTCGCCACTTTTGTGGAACTTGCGAGTATTTTGTGCACGATTGTCAGATTGCGACGAAACTTGCGCCACTGGACTCATGGTAACGCGCTGGTCCTGTGACCCAAATTTCACGCATTTCTGAGACGGTTGACCAGATCGCCAATTGGCGGGTCCCACAGTTGACTTTTTGGACCAAATTTTGTTCGGCCCATCGGAATCCACATTTGGATATACCGTTGGGTTCGAATTGACATCTAGAGTTGTTTGACCTATAGTTTGTCCCATTTAGAGACTGTTACCCTTGGCACGCTTTTCGGTGCAAAGTGGGCCACACGTGGACCCCACTTTTACCCGAAATTACCGTTTTGCCCCTGTGTCCAAATTGGACGAAAGGGATGTGATTTTTAGCTATTTTGCTTATTTTAGGAATGTTGGTGATATTTATTTCAGCATCCGGAGACATTTGTTCTGTGGCCATAGCTTTTGATCCTGTGCGTTTGACTTCTGGACAGTACACCTTGCAGCTTTCTTACCAGGCAAGATACCTTGCCAAATTATTTATAGTACTTTGCATGCTATTTATATTTCTGTTCATTTATTTCATTTCTGTATAGTTCTTGCATGTGTAGTTTTTTCTCCAGTCATTACTATGTATTAGATATGTTGACACACACATGGCACCTAGTATCATAGAGGACAATCATTAGGCGTATGGGCTTTTAACCACTCTGGTAAACCGTAGTTTATAGCTCACACTACGGACGTGTGTCGCGCTGGTCGCTACCCCAGAGGTATGTCGATTTTTGTAGAGTCGCGCTGGTCGCTACCCCAGAGGTATGTCGATTTCTGATGTTCTAGACGGGTGTGTGAGTTGTGAGGCTTAGATCGAGTAGACTACCCTTACCCATACGTCGAAAAGTTGTCCTCACTTGCATTCATATAGATTGTCTTGTACAGCGTACTTATTTATTTTCAAATTATATGCATGTTTACTGTATTCAAGTTGGCTCATATTTTCTGTATCTTGTTACGTCCCTCTGAGGACCTGGTCCTCTGCCAGGTGTATCTGCTCTTGAGTATTTGCAGGAGTACGGGCCCGGACCTGACGCATTATTTTTTGTCGAGGAGGTCTTACCTTCTGAGCATCGTTGATTATCTAGCGATGGATTCTTTTAGCTGTTACACTTCTGTCTTCACATTATTTTATATTGGAGATTTTATACTCCTCTCTCATTTTAGTTTTGGATATAGTCATTGGTAGTGGATTTGTCTCTACCCGACTATTATTTTAGATATTTCAGACTCCCTATTCTAGTTAGTATTTCTTTTCTATGACTTGTTGTGTGGATGAGATTAGCATATCTGTGACTTGTGACATTATTTATACCACATGTGAGTTTATATTCATATTACAGCGTACGTATGGGTTATGGTTTCCATATATTAGAGTTGCCATATCCATGCGGCTGGCATGCTTACGTGTTCCTAGTCCTACGTATTTGGGACTGGGGCGTGACATGTTTTTGTGGTGGCCCATGCAGGTCAAGAGCATATTGTCTCGGTTACGTTATTGTACCGAACAAGCTTGCACCTAGGACTAGAGTATAGGATCTCATCCACAATTGACTATGATTCATCTTCCTCCTATCTGTTCTATTTGAACAATTGTATCTTGCTTGATTCCTGTACTTCCCTAATAATTCTTTAAGTATATCCTTCTCCTATAATATAGAAGTTCCTGTTGTTAGATGATAATTAGAGTAGCACACCTATTTAGAATACAACGAGAATATAGAGACACCACTAAGTTTAGAATATCTAGTAAACCCTAGAATTCCTTACCTTTAGAATTGGTTTACCATTACCCCTTGATGTATTAAGAAGACTTGAGTAGTATAGACACTACTAGAGATAGTTAGAAGTTTTACCATAATATTTGACCCTAGCATAGAGGATACCCTAGTAAGTACCAAGACCCCTTCTCGTAGACCTTAACAGGAGTTCCACGGTATGCTTAAGACAATTACAGTACTAGTTTATTGTTATAAGTTGGGTAGTATACCTCACAACATAGTATCACATAGTCTTTTGCCTTATTATTGAAGTGTGAATGAATGACATTTACCTGTATGTTAGCTTAGGACGACATTGTTTTTTTCAGACTGTAGAGCTTAGAAGCCATACCCCTGCTTTGTCAATATCGACCTAGATAAGGAATTAGTATGTTAACTGTAGAGATTGTAAAGTCTTTTATTATTATTGCTTATGTTGTTTTGCTTCTGAGAACTTGAATTAATTTGTACCTTCTTTCATCATAATCCAGCGTATTTATGTTTGTTGTACTACCTTGATTTATGCTGCTATTATAGCCTAGTTTTTGTAAGCTTATTCTTTCATCGAGCTTGCTCATGGCATATGTATTATTGGGTGCACACAATGATACAATTGCCTAATCAGAATCGGTGTATTAAGGTCTAGCTAACCTTAGTGCGCTTGGTTCGCTCTTCGCATTACTACTTTACGTGGATTGAGATATATGGTAGTAGACAGATATACTTGCCCCTAGATATGGCTGACACATCGTATCGGTTACATAACTGTACTGATACGAGCTGGTAAATAAAAAATTACCAAAAATAGGATTTCAATCCACAACTGTCCCGACAACTCTCTTTTCGATTCTTTAATCTCTTTGAACCTCGTACTTGTATTCTGTCCCCTTCACCTCGAGTTCTTTATTATTTCTCTCCGTCTTCCCCTATTTCGGAAAGACGAAACCTCGTGCTGGTATGAGTTGACACTGATAGTACTAGCTATACCCCATAAGGCTAAACACATGACTTAGTGACCCTCTTTTATAATTGGTTAAGGGCATATCGTAGGTGATATGTTTGGTGTTAAACCTCTGAGGATTAAAAATCATGATTAAATAATTTTGAGCAATAGTTTTTCTAGACGTATGGCCTTAGGTGGTAGATGGAAAATTTTAAGTTCGGCAGATTGTGAACCCCTCACCCAAAAAAAAAAAAAAAATTTGAACTACTTGGCTGAGTTAGTGAGACTAAGGTTAGCTTGAATCCAGTTAGAAGTAGAACACAGTATTCTTATTAAATTTTGCAATAATGTATCACTTAGTGCCCCTTATCGTGTTCCGATAAATGGAGCAAGTCACTAGCCACTGCCTTCCTACAAATTCTACACCCTTATCCTAGACATGCCCATCATCCAATTCTCATCTTTGTGCAATTTTCCAGTTATTGGACACTTTTATGCAAAAGAGCATTTATGTATCCACACCATTGGACATGACACATGAAGAAACCTATTTTTTGCTCATGTGGATTTTTTCCATGATTTTCAGGATGTGCAATACGCAACATCGCCCACCTCTTTAAGCCTAGCCTTGCATTTTAAACGATGCAAATCTTATACCATTCTTGACATTCTATCGTGACTTAATTTTAATTTCGAGGACGAAATTTTTACAAGTTGGGTAGAATATAAAACCCCCTTCCTAGAAAATCGTATATACCCTTTATTTATTAATTATTAATTAAATTGTAGTAATTAGGTCTAAATAGGAGAAATAGTTTTTTAATAATTTTTATGTTAGGTGTTCGGGCACTTAGATGACTTGTGGGACCATCAGAAATTTTTCAGAATTTATTCCATGTAAGAGACCCCTTGAGCTGTTGCTAGCCTAACGATGTGCAATACCCTATTATATAAATTTTCTTATGTGTGAATATATATATATATATATATATATATATATACAAATATATATATGTATATATATATATTTAAAGAAAGAAAGGAAAAGAAAAGAAAAGAAAAGAATTAATTTAATAATAAGTATAACAAGAATATATAATAATAATATAGTAATAATAATAACAAGGATAACTTTGCTTCACAGCAAGCTTGCATTCAGCAAGTTGCTGGATGGACCAGCCACTAAGCAACTTTGGCCTTTAGCAAACAATGATGCCAACTACTTAAACCCCTTCAGCCTATTGCTACAACCCGACCCCCTCCCCTTCGGCCGCTCCTATTCACCCTCTCTCTCTCTCTTCCTATATATATATATATATATATATATATATATATATATATATATATATATATATATATATATCTCAAAAACCCTAACCTAAACTTCCAGACCTCCTCTTTCCATCTAGAGCCGTCACCGCAGCCAGAGAAATCCCACCAAGCCATCCAACCATCCCGTCGACGCCGACATCGCGAACTGCAGTTTCCCACTCGAGGCACCTTCGCTCCGACGTGATTTCCCGTCGACTCGCTCGACCAAACGCTGTTCCGTTTTCATAGGTATGATCTTCCCTCAACCCTCTCCAGTATTTGTTTTATAGTCAACCTCGGAAAACGTGCGCCCCTAGGTGTAAATCAGCGTCCAAAATGGACGGACAGACAGAATTCTGCAATCGCAGAATTCCAGATTGACCACCCGTATTGTCGAGTTCGTATCTCCCACCACAGAGATCCGAATTCGGTGATTCTTTTTGATACCTGTAGATTACATGATCTAGTTTATTTTCTGTATAATAATCCTAGGCTAATAGTTGCTGTGGACATAGTTATGTTCGTCACAAAACTGTACGCACCCACTTTTTCCGGTTTTTCAAAAGTTGGAGATCGGAGCGCGCCCCGCCAAACGGGACCGCCCCGCCGTGTGCCAAGTGTACCAAATGGTGCACACAACATAACGAGATACGTGAAAATTCGTGGGGACTGATTCGGACGCGTGTGCGCGCCAGAATCAGGTCGTATCCGCGGACACATTTCGTGTCGCCACTTTTGTGGAACTCACGAGTATTTTGTGCACGATTGTCAGATTGCGACGAAACTTGCGTCACTGGACTCGTGGTAACGCGCTGGTCCTGTGACCCAAATTTCACGCATTTCTGAGACGGTTGACCAGATCGCCAATTGGCGGGTCCCACAGTTGACTTTTTGGACCAAATTCTGTTCGGCCCATCGGAATCCACATTTGGACATACCGTTGGGTTCGTATTGACATCTAGAGTTGTTTGACCTATAGTTTGTCCCATTTAGAGACTGTTACCCTTGGCACGCTTTTCGGTACAAAGTGGGCCACACGTGGACCCCACTTTTACCCAAAATTACCGTTTTGCCCCTGTGTCCAAATTGGACGAAAGGGATGTGCTTTTTAGCTATTTTGCTTATTTTGGGAATGTTGGTGATATTTATTTCAGCATCCGGAGACATTTGTTCTGTGGCCATAGCTTTTGATCCTGTGCGTTTGACTTCTGGACAGTACACCTTGCAGCTTTCTTACCAGGCAAGATACCTTGCCAAATTGTTTACAGTACTTTGCATGCTATTTATATTTCTGTTCATTTATTTCATTTCTGTATAGTTCTTGCATGTGTAGTTTTTTCTCCAGTCATTACTATGTATTAGATATGTTGACACACACATGGCACCTAGTATCATAGAGGACAATCATTAGGCATATGGGCTTTTAACCACTCTGGTAAACCGTAGTATATAGCTCGCACTACGGGCGTGTGTCGCGCTGGTCGCTACCCCAGAGGTATGTCAATTTCTGTAGAGTCGCGCTGGTCGCTACCCCAGAGGTATGTCGATTTCTGATGTTCTAGACGGGTGTGTGAGTTGTGAGGCTTAGATCGAGTAGACTACCCTTACCCATACGTCGAAAAGTTGTCCTCACTTGCATTCATATAGATTGTCTTGTACAGCGTACTTATTTATTTTCAAATTATATGCATGTTTACTGTATTCAAGTTGGCTCGTATTTTCTGTATCTTGTTACGTCCCTCTGAGGACCTGGTCCTCTGCCAGGTGTATCTGCTCTTGAGTATTTGCAGGAGTACGGGCCCGGACCTGACGCATTATTTTCTGTCGAGGAGGTCTTACCTTCTGAGCATCGTTGATTATCTAGCGATGGATTCTTTTAGCTGTTACACTTCTGTCTTCACATTATTTTATATTGGAGATTTTATACTCCTCTCTCATTTTAGTTTTGGATATAGTCATTGGTAGTGGATTTGTCTCCACCCGACTATTATTTTAGATATTTCAGACTCCCTATTCTAGATAGTATTTCTTTTCTATGACTTGTTGTGTGGATGAGATTAGCATATCTGTGACTTGTGACATTATTTATACCACATGTGAGTTTATATTCATATTACAGCGTACGTATGGGTTATGGTTTCCATATATTGGAGTTGCCATATCCATGCGGCTGGCATGCTTACGTGTTCCTAGTCCTACGTATTTGGGACTGGGGCGTGACATGTTTTTGTGGTGGCCCATGCAGGTCAAGAGCATATTGTCTCGGTTACGTTATTGTACCGAACAAGCCTGCACCTAGGACTAGAGTATAGGATCTCATCCACAATTGACTATGATTCATCTTCCTCCTATCTGTTCTATTTGAACAATTGTATCTTGCTTGATTCCTGTACTTCCCTAATAATTCTTTAAGTATATCCTTCTCCTAGAATATAGAAGTTCCTGTTGTTAGATGATAATTAGAGTAGCACACCTATTTAGAATACAACGATAATATAGAGACACCACTAAGTTTAGAATATCTAGTAAACCCTAGAATTCCTTACCTATAGAATTGGTTTACCATTACCCCTTGATGTATTAAGAAGACTTGAGTAGTATAGACACTACTAGAGATAGTTAGAAGTTTTACCATAATATTTGACCCTAGCATAGACATGAAAACTTATTTCTAATTAAACCCAAAATAAACCAACCGGTTTATTGAACCAACCCACCTGAACCGGTTTAATTCTGAACCGAACCGGCCTATGTGAACCCAACCCATTCCCTAGCGGGTAGGGTCGGGTCTGAACCTAAACCCGATCCGCTAAGACCCGACCTAATAGCCCATTTGCAATTACAGTAACAGGAATTAATCCCCGCCGGCCGTTTTCCGACTACTCGGCTTTCCCCGTCGGCCGTTACGAAACGCCGCCCGCCCCTTCCTCTTCACCTTCCCTAAACCCCACCGGTAGGTGGCCCATCTCCTCCCCGCTCCCTATTTAAACCCTACCACGACCACCCTTCACCACCACAGCCGCGGCCACCCTCTCCACCCGATCTCCGCCGCCCCGACCAGAAATTCGCCGCCGCCGAGCTCCCCTGCCACCGCCAACACCGACGACCTCCGCCGTGCCCTCGCCATCAGCAGCCGCCGACTCCAGCGCCTCCTCCGCCGTTCCCTAGCCGCCGCCAGCAAGCCCCGCCGGCCGAGTGTCGCGCCACCCCGCGAGAACGTGATTTCAGTCAACTTTGGCACACTGTTCAGGTGACTATTTCTCTCTTCTCGCTGTCCTATTTTTTGTTCTGTCTGCTGTAACACATAGACTGCGTGACCCTCTAGATATCCATGTAATTTTTTTGGGGTATCGCGTCCTGTGGCGATCGTAAACTATGCGAAATCAGGAAAATAAATACCCTGATTTTCCCGGAACTTGGTGCGTCCCACTAAATGGGACGACTTGGTCATGTTCGGAATTCACCGAAAGGTGCGCGCCGTTAATACGGACGTGTGAGATTTCGCAAAAGTTGATTTGGATGTGCGTGCACACCGAAATTAACGCATATCCGTCGACAAGACCCCGTATCGGCCCTGTTCTGGAACTCGTTGTAACTTCGTGTACGCACGTTGTATCGAAATAAAACTTATGCCATCGGACTCGTAGCAATACACTGGTCCTGTGACCCAAGTTTGGTTCGATTTTGAGAACGTTAACAAAATCGCGTATCGTGGGCCCCACAGCTCCATTTGACGGGCAATTTTGTGATCGGCTCATCGGAATCCAGTTCTGGACATTCCGTTGGGTTTGTATTATCGTTCTGGACTTGTAGACACTAAGTTTGACGAATTTGAAGAATATTGTCTCTGGAATATTTTTTGGTGCGAAGCGGGCCACATGTAGACCCCGCTTTAACCAGAAACTGTCACTTTTGCCCCTGTGTCCAAATTGGGCTTATGGACAGGCAATTCTAGCTATTTGATATCTTCTGAACCTGATGGTAATATTTAATTCAGCAACCGGAGGAGTACCTGCCGATCCCGCTGGTACCAGAGCAGCAGTTGGAATCCAAGCACCAGACAAGTGTACCTTGCCATACTTGCAGCAATTGTTTATACTATTCTCTTGATTTGTTACTGTAATATCTCTGTTCAACCTAGGACCGTGTGATATTACTTAATGTCCGAATAATATTCGAGTGTCAATGCCGTACGCAGAGTTGTGTAACGTCACATAGATATGGATATCGAGACCCTATACATTCTCGTGCTTGCAATATCAAGTACGTCATACCTCAGGACACCTGACAATATTCATGAGACAGAATCTTCCTGAGATATTCATGGTGATTTTGTATAGGCTACATGTTTCGTGACTTATACTTTATTCATATGCTTAGCTATCATTATGACTCACTGCATCAGTTAGAGGTCATGATCTTACGTGTCATGGACATGAGACGTGTGATTACATTGGGTGGGGAGAGACACACAAGCTACAGGTTGATTATATTATGATGGTGTAATAGCCTCTCTCCAAGCTAGATAACTACATAATATCACTGCTACCGGCTTTCCGACACCGAGCTTGTAGTGGTCTCAGCCTGAGTTCTAGTGATGCTCTCATCTTGCATATCACTTAGCTGGTTATATAGTTTACCCTATTGATTCATTTATTATTGCACTGCATTTATTATAGCTTGAGTTATTCTTGTACCTTGCTATGTCCCCTGAGGACCTGGATCCGGATTATGTTCCCAGGTTTAGCAGAAGAGATCTACCCCGAGGTGTACAGAACAGGAGGAGGCACTAGAGCAGTACCAGATCCAGAAGACGAGGTGATCGCCGAAAATTTTCTCTGAGTATATGCTTTATCCATACTCAATATTTGTTGTTGTTATACTCTTTATTTCTTGTCTATTAAAATATTATATCAAACTCATTATCGGGTTGTTCCCCGAGTTATGTTTTATTGAGACTTGATATTGCTTTATATTTATGATATAGTTTGTATTCATTTCTGTGGATGAGATTAGTATTAGACCCTTATTGTTGTATTACAACTTAAGTACACCCTGATGGGTCTATTAAATTGGGTTTACCCATCGGTGTGTGCTGCTGGCCATTGCCACGTGTCTAGTCCCTCGATATTTTGGGACTGGGGCGTGATATGATTTTTGTGGTGGCCCATGCAGGTCTCCGACTAAATTACTTCGGTTTCAACTTAGGAATCGAGCAAGCCTGCAATAAGGATAGGATAAGTTTTTAGGATCTCATCCACTTGATTGAATCATTCTTGATCTTTATATCGGATTCGAATTTCTTGACTTGCATCCTGCCTTGATTCCTATGTGCGCCTCTTATAGTTTATTTTGGATGCAGAGTAATGGATCAATGAGCAAACGACGAGACTCATGTAGGATCACCATAAGGTGTTGTGGTAACCAACGAAGATAAGGAGACACCAGTAGGTGAAGGTCAATCAGCTCAATAACACAGTCAAGCAAATCAGCATACCTTGAGAATCCAGCAAGATGACATCCCACCTCCGTCGCAGTTTACTCCACCAATGCCCGTATTCCCACAATGGCAGGCTATGGACGGGCAGCAGATATTTCAAATGATCTACGCAATGATGCAAGCTCAACAAGAGGCTCTGAGTCACAGCCTAGTAATTGCACTAGAGCAGGCGAATCTACCAGCACGACGGCCAACGACGGGCTCTATCAACGATTTCTGCCAGCTGAAGCCCCGCACCATTTCAGGCAAGGAGGAGCCCACTGAAGTTCATGAGTGGCTCACCAACACTCAACATCAATTAGAAGCAGCTGAGCTTCCAAGGGAACGTTGGATGACTGCCGTCAGAATGTAGTTAACAGACAATGCACATCACTGGTGGCTATCTGAGGAAATACGGCTCAGACCAGACCGAGTCACTTGGGAAGAGTTTTCTAGACTCTTTCAGGAGATGTACATTCCAGCCATCGCTCAATCAGAACTTCGGGACAAGTTCAATCGCCTCACTCAAGACAAAATGACAGTGGAAGAGTACAATACAAAGTTTATTCGTCTGAGTTGCTTCGTCCCAACCCTGATCCCGACAGAAGAAGAGAAGGCTGAGAAGTTCTTCGATGGACTAAACTTCGAGCTACAGAGACTGATCGGATCATTTGAACCTACTTCTTACTCAGACGTCCTTGCTGTAGCCCGACGTATGGAGCGCATCACCAGGAGAGAGACCAGCCTGAAGCAGCCTTTCACATCAGCACTAGCCAGAGCACCACAGAAAGAACCTGTAAAGAGACCTCACATGCACCGGCCACTCGGAGCATCTCCGTAGGTACTGCCTATCTGTCAACATTGTGGCAAGCGAGGCCATATTGAGAACGAGTGCAGATGCAAAATGGGATTATGTTTAGCTTGCGGATCCAGTCAGCATTTAGTGAGGGTATGCCTTGAGCGTCGAGAAGGAGCACCAATGGTAAACCAACAAGCTTTACTAGTACCGAGGCCAGCCTATCGAACATTGGGAGCACCGCAAGCGGGAGTTGAAGGATTCATACCACCACCTCCAGGAGGGTATCAGCCGAGGCCACCTTTGATACCCCATGCAGTACTCTTTCAGCAGGCTCAGCAGCAGCAGAGGAATCCACCGCGAGGACGCGGACAAGCTTTTGCGATGACCTTGGAGGACGTGCAGACTCGTGGAGTAGCAAATACGCGTAAGTTATTCATAGATGCATTGCTTTAGCACGTGCCTGCTAGTTCGTGACCTTAGCCTTAAACCTAGTATTTTGAACTTATTAATTGATAACCTAGTTTTATAAGCTATAGTTTTTTTGCTTTAACCAGATTTTCTTCACTCTTGAATTTACATAACTTTTATTTCTTAGGGAAATGATATTTTTCTTCCCTAGGTGTTTTGCTTAACCCTCATCCTTTGATTCTCCTTGATCATGATTCTTGATTGTGACGTGCTTCGAACATGTTTTACAAACCGTGTCATCTTTTCTGACCGGTTGTGTTTTATTATTCTTTGAGTGCGAGGACGCAATCCTCTTAAGGGGGGTAGATTGTAAACCCCCAGATTTTTCAAGATTTTTAAAAATAAATTTTTGGAATTTTTCTGGAATTTTTAACTAATTAAAATCAAGGTATTCTGGTTTTAAATAATTATAAATATTTTTATTAAATATTAAAATATTATGAAAAAAATATTTATGAGTGTAAAATAAAATATTAGACATAGGATAATTTTTCTGAAATTTATTGGACCCCAGAACTAGTTTTAAAGACCTAAAAATTTATTTCTAATTAAACCCAAAATAAACCAATCGGTTTATTGAACCAACCCACTTGAATCGGTTTAATTCTGAACCGAACCGGCCTATGTGAACCCAACCCATTCCCTAGCGGGTCGGGTCGGGTCTGAACCTAAATCCGATCCGCTAAGACCCGACCCAATAACCTATTTGCAATTAGAGTAACATGAATTAATCCCCGCCGGCCATTTCCGGACTACTCGGCTTTCCCCACCGGCCGTTACGAAATGCTGCCCGCCTCTTCCCTTTCACCTTCCCAAAACCCCACCGGTCGGAGGCCAATCTCCTCCCCGCTCCCTGTTTAAACCCTACCACGGCCACCCTTCACCACCACAGCCGCGGCCAACCTCTCCACCCGATCTCCGCCGCCCCGACCAGAAATTTAGCGCCGCCGAGCTCCCCTGCCACCGCTAACACCGACGACCTCCGCCGTGCCCTCGCCGTCAGCAACCGCTGACTCCAGCGCCGCCTCCACCGTGCCCTAGCCGCCGCCGCCAGCAAGCCCCGCCGGCCGAGTGTCGTGCCACCCCGCGAGAACGTAATTTCAGTCAACTTCGACGCCCTATTCAGGTGATAATTTCTCTCTCCTCGCTGTCCCATTTTTTGTTCTGTCTGCTGTAACGCGTAGACTGCGTGACCCTCTCGATACCCGTGCAATTTGTTCGGGGTATCGCGTCCTGTGGCGAACGTAAACTGCGACGCAAAATAAAAATAATAAATACCCTAATTTTCTCGTAACTTGGGGGTTCCCCCTAAACGGGATGACTTGGTCATGTGCGGACTTCACCGAAAGGTGCGTGCCGTTAATACGGACGTATGGAATTTCGCGAAAGTTGATTTGTATGTGCGTGCACACCGGAATCAACGCATATCCGTCGACACCCCCCCGTATCGGCCCTGTTCTGGAACTCATTGTAACTTCGTGTACGTACATCGTATCGAAACGAAACTTACGTCATCGGACTCGTAGTAATACGCTGGTCCTGTGACCCAAGTTTGGTCCGATTCTGAGAACGTTGACAAAATCGCGTATCGTGGGCCCCACAGCTCCACTTGACGGACGATTTTGTGATCGGCTCATCGGAATCCATTTCTGGACATTTTTTTGGGTTTGTATCATCGTTCTGGACTTGTAGACACTGAGTTTGACGGATTTGGAGAACATTATCTCTGGAACATTTTTTGGTGGAAAGCGGGCCACATGTGGACCCCGCTTTGACCAGAAATTGTCACTTTTGCCCCTGTGTCCAAATTGGACTTATGGACAGGCAATTATAGCTATTTGGTATCTTCTGAACCTAGTGGTAACGTTTAATTCAGCAACCGGAGGAGTATCTGCCGATCCCGCTGGTACCAGAGCAGTAGTTGGAATCCAAGCACCAGGCAAGTGTACCTTGCCATACTTGCAGTAATTGTTTATACTATTCTCTTGATTTATTACTGTAATATTTCTGTTCAACCTAGAACCATGTGACATTACTTAATGTCCGAATAATATTCGGGTGTCAATATCGTACGCGGAGTTGTGTAACGTCACATAGACATGGGTATCGAGACCCTATACATTCTCGTGCTTGCAATATCAAGTACGTCATACCTCAGGACACCTGATACTATTCATGAGACAAAATCTTCCTGAGATATTCATGATGATTCTGTATAGGCTACATGATTCGTGACTTATACTTTATTCATATGCTTAGCTATCATTATGACTCACTGCATCAGTTAGAGGTCATGATCTTGCGTGTCATGGACATGAGACATGTGATTACATTGGGTGGGGAGAGACACACAAGCTATAGGTTGATTATATTATGACGGTGTCGTAGCCTCTCTCCGAGCTAGACAACTACATGATATCACTGCTACCGGCTCCCCGACACCGAGCTTGTAGTGGTCTCAGCCTGAGTCTAGTGATGCTCTCATCTTGCATATCACTTAGCTGGTTATATAGTTTACCCTATTGATTCATTTAATATTGCACTGCATTTATTATGGCTTGAGTTATTCTTGTACCTTGCTATGTCCCCTGAGGACTTGGATCCGGATTATGTTCCCAGGTTTAGCAGAAGAGATCTACCTCGAGGTGTACAGAACATGAGCAGGTACTAGAGTAGTACCAGATCCAGAAGACGAGGTGATCGCCGAGGATTTTCTCTGAGTATATATTTTATCCATATTCAATATTTGCTGTTGTTATACTCTTTATTTCTTGTCTATTGAAACATTGTATCAAACTCATTATCGGGTTGTTCCCCGAGTTATGTTTTATTGAGACTTGATATTGCTTTATATTTCTGATATAGTTTGTATTCATTTCTGTGGATAAGATTAGTATATTAGACCCTTATTATTGTATTACAGCTTAAGTATACCCTGATGGGTCCATTAAATTGGGTTTACCCATCGGTGTGTGCTGCTGGCCATTGCCACGTGTCTAGTCCCTCGATATTTTGGGACTGGGAAAATTAGTGTTACTAGTTTTAACTAACCAAATTTTTTAGAAAAATCCCAATAGCCCCAAATTAACCTAATAACAATATTTAAGCTAGAATTTTAGGATATGGAGATTACAAGTCTATCTCCCTTAAAAAAATTGCCCTCAAAATTTGCGGCAGAATAAGTACAAGAAGGAAAATACCTCATGGTGCAAAAAGATAGGGGTAACGCTCTCGCATCTCGTCCTCTCTTTCCCATATAGATTTACCAGGAGAGTGATGCCTCCAGGCGACGCGAACCAAGTGAATTATCTCGTTACGCAAAACCTTCTCCCTGCGATCTAAGATCTCTACGAGTTGTGCTGGGTAGCTAAGACTCGGTCCCACCTCGAGCTCCGAATGATCTAGTACATGGATATGATCTTTCACGTAACGTCTCAGTTGGGACATATGGAACACGTTGTGTACTCATTCTAATGTAGGCGACAAGGCTAGTCGATAGGCTACTGTCCCGACCTTCTCTAGAACATTGAAAGGTCCGATGAATCTTGGACTAAGCTTTATACCTCCACCGAAACAAATTGTACTACGTGTCGGAGAGATCCTCAAGAACACTAAGTCGCCAACTTATGCCAAAACAGCAACTTAATGCATAATCTAAGAACGTATCGTTCTCATCGAAACGTGATGTCATGCGAGCTGGAATTGAGCTCGCACAAGGCAATGACGTCAAACGTCATGGTTATTATCGAAACGACTAAGTTGCAGTGAAAGTCAAGTATTGTATACCAAGCACACATACGCAGCAAAGCTCTTGAAGGGTCCAAATAAAAATGCCACAAAGGAGAATGCCACAAAGGCTAACAACACTCTTGCCCTTTCTCTTTTCCATAAAGGTACTTACCGTTCCATACGTCATGTCACGTATATCCAAAATGAGCCACTACACCAACATACCTGGAAATAAAGCCCACAAATGTGGGTCAATACAAAGTCGTACTGGTAAGCGGGGTAACCCACTCTTCTAAACCGACACTAAATAGATAGTGAATGTAAGGAGTTATATGGTGATCTTTTACCTTGAATCCTAGATTCATTTCATAGCAGAGGCATGACATGTTAAGGAAAGCAGTAAAGCAGTTTAAGAATGCAATCATTCAAGTCAAGTAAATATACTAGCAGTTATATCCAACTAAAATGAAACTAAGCATGCATTCTGTTCTACTAAAATCCTAAACAAAGCGTGAACCTATCGAACCATATCGCACTCCAAGTTTTACTAATTCAATCATCAATACGCACACTCTTTCCCGAGGCAAAGTGGCCGCTCACCGCCTACACGAATGTATAATCTTAAACCGAACTAACTCTTATCTATATGAAGGTCACTGGCCAAGCCATAAAGGACTATCCAACTACATTTCGATCCGATCCAGCACTGAGTAGCTAGCCCACCTGATGGTCTCGAACTACAAGTACCGTGCTCAAAGAATATTACTATTTTATTTTCTCTATAGCCGAACGGTCCTGGTTCCCTGGAGCCTATGTCATTTAAGGAAACCAAACCCAGTGGGCAACAGGTTGTCCGTGACCAAGGTTGTCCGTGACCAATGCAATACTCCAACCATGTAGGTACGACAAGAGAATCGAGCCTTCTCGCTCCACCAAATGATACTTTCCTCTATCCATCTAATTACCATAACCATTCTTCAACTATAGTCCAAGGCACCATAATCAAATTATCTCCATTAGACACCATGCCGCTTCTTGACACTGTACTCCGATTGGTGCAACACACCTCACTCTGAATCTCCATGGAAGAATGTCCCAACAGTGGAACAATGCCCTCTCCGATCCAGTTGTCTGATTTTGAACCACAACTGCACGCTTTGCTTGACAAAGCGTTCCAATTTGATACTTGTGCACAGATAAACGTTCGATCGCTCGATGAAACGTTTTGCTTCTCCAACCAAGATGATCAACTCAAGCTCCAACAGTCTAAACTTAAGTCCAACTCAAGCCACAAATTATATCCTCCAAACGGTACACACTCTATGTAAGACATAGTGTGGTGATTCCAATATTCCAGACCAAGTGTTCAAACCATTACGTGTGTTCCATATTATTAGGCATGAAGGAGTAGAGGAGAAGGAACATAACCCACTCACCAAGTTGAACCCGCTAGCACTCCGCCTTATTGATACGGTCGATCCCTTGAATCTGTGGTCTGATGTAAAGTATAATCTACTCAATTGGTATGACCGTGTGAGCAGACCGTGCTCTCCAAATCATCCGCTCCGATTGGACTAAGAAAGACAGTATTATCGCTCCTATTCTGCTATCATGTACTTGCTCCGAACGAACACACTGATTCCATTGCACGATGCCCTTCCCTCAGCTCGTGTTAGGCTCCACTTCGATTATACCAAACTATGTACACCATCTACCCAAGGAAACCATCTTAAATCAATACTTCTTCTATTCCCAAATCTCAGCGTATTAATGCACCTTGCGGGGCGCAAGGTACGGGGCATTACACAAGGCATCCCCTTATTTTTCCACATACGTTCATTAGACAGAGTAGGGTAGCGGATCTCAAGCTAGGACTTGATTTTGGCCCCGAATATTGTTTTTGGACTGAAACTGTGAAGTTTCAGAAGAAACGACATACCGTCAGTATATCACGGTACACCGCCAGTATACCGAGCTATGTCGTTTTTCCTGTGGTCCAATATTTGCTATATATTTTTGGTATACCATCGGTAACTACAGTATATTATAGGTATACCGCCAGTACACCCAAGTTTGCTATTTCTTGATCTTCTTCAGTTTTTTCGATTCGTTCTGGCTTTTCCCTTTCATGCTTATTACCTAAGCATGATTGCCTGTGATTGTTGATTGCATGGACTTGATTGTTGTGGTACCCATGCCCGATGGACGAGGGTATCCCCATTACGCATTTCTTGTCTGTCACGTGCTGAAGCACACTGTCACTTCCAGTATTATATTGCACAGTTTGGATACGTCGGTATCCTATGTGCTATGTCGCTACTTCATGGATTTGGCCTGATTATGGCAACGTATTATTCTTGACTTGTCACTAAAAGTGAGAGATTGATATCATGATTGGCATTGTCCATTATGTTCCTGACTTGTACCGTACTTGCTTGACATTGTCTGACATGTATTGTATTAATCTTGTATCGATTCCTATTATGGTTCGTCGTAGTGCACTCCAGAACATAATTTTCATAGCAACGTGGTTTGCTTGCTTATCATGTAGCCTTGCTTGTAGATGTTAATTTTTTCTAGTCTTATATGTCCCAGAAGGGATTATCATGTATATGATGGATTCTCGGATGCCTACTGCCTGAAAATCTAAATAAAAATATTTTGGTTTTAATAACTAGACTTGTCACCTAGATTCATTGGAAAAAAAAAATTCAGGTTA
Organism: Iris macrosiphon; assembly: GCA_036927795.1. Classification (NCBI taxonomy): domain Eukaryota; kingdom Viridiplantae; phylum Streptophyta; class Magnoliopsida; order Asparagales; family Iridaceae; genus Iris; species Iris macrosiphon. The sequence goes on from JAYESA010000003.1 coordinate 134,573,460, forward strand.
CATGCAGTCCCGTTATCTCGGCCACACATATGGATGTTGGAGCTCTCCGTCATGAGGGACACACATCGAAATCACTGTTGAATGATGCATCTTGCCTTGATATGTTATTAGCTCACCGTCGAGTGATGCCTATATGAGCACACATGGGGGTAGTAGTGCATACTATACTTGTTCTTGTCTTTACATGATTTTGCCTGGATAACTTGGATAGATTGCAGTGCGTATCACCAGTTGAAAATCCTCAAAGTGCAAATATTAGTAACCAGGACTTGTGATAACCCTAGTTAGCTAATATAGCAAGTCATACTTCATGATTGGTTGTAATTGATGGATTATTTTTCAATCATGTTTACGTACTTTTTCTTATTCTAGTACCTGCTCATGTTATTCCTGATTCCTATACATGCTCCTGAATAGTGATCTTGCACTCACATGTTATTTTTGATTATTGTTCTTGTACTTGTACATATTTACATCATTTCTATTTAATTTTCTGTTACATGTTGTTTACTTGTTGTCTTTTCATATTAGACTTTATTATGCTTGCATGCTGATTTTAGTTCATAGTGTTGCTTTCTCTGTGGTACTTGCTATCTGCAATCTGACCCCACTAGTTTGTATGGCCATATCTCGTAGCGGAACTGGAGGATCTACCGTATCTTCCATTTGATGGTGATCACCCGGGGCACCAAGCGAGTACCTGAGTGGATTTTCATTCTTTCACCCCCCCACCCCAACACACACACACACACAAATATATATATATATATATATATATATATATATATATATATATATATATATATATATATATATATATATATATATATATATTTCACCCCCCCCAACACACATACACACACACACACACACATAATATATATATATATATATATATATATATATATATATATATATATTCTTTTGAGGTGTTTAGACACCAGACACATATGTTTAGCTCGTATTTTGGACTTCACATCTTGTCTACTGGCTGACATGATTTTGTGTATATCTACACTGCTGCTAGAGCTGATCATGTATGACTTAAGTACTCTTGTTAGTTCTTCATTTGTATTACCAGTTTCATGATCATCTATATATCTATAATTTGGGACACTTTACTATATTATTCATGATGACCATACTTCTTGTACTTTACTTATTTGCTTGTGATTGAGACACCTAGGATCGCTTGACCTAGTAATGACTGTTGAACTGTATAGTAACCCCAATGTCTTTCACAGTTATGACCGTATTTCGAGGTACCGATGCACTCTGATATACGTAGCCCGCTTTGTTTGTCCACGTTCTTCAGTATTCTGTTTCTGAAGCGTGACAATAATACAATCCAGTCAGTTGAGTCAACCGTTGGTACTAGAATTATGCAATCATAAAAACTCAATTTTCAGACCAAGCTTCCGATAAACTCAAATGTTCTTCTAGTCCATTGCCAACTCCCAAATTTCAAGGTGAAATGTGATTATTGGTTTTGCTCGGGTTACGAACTCCTTCCTATGCATAAGAACTCGATGTGACCTTATTTTTTATTCTCTATACTTTTGTGACTCCATCCTCGCAGGGACATAAAATCCATCGATGTATCGACTATGCTACCAGAGGCTCTGGAAAAGTCGAAAAAACTAATTAGGTCGACTATATATAAATGTAAATTTTACAACTTTTTTGACTCCCAAAATCTTAAAAAAAAAAAAAAAAAAAAAAAAAAAAACTATGGGAAAAAAAAACATCTGAACCAAGAGAAAAGAATGGTGAGTGACAAGTGGTCCGAGGGTGCTTGTCATGCCTTCCTGAAGAGCCAGACTCGGCATTTAAATTTCCCATCTGTGATCTGCCTCCATTGATTGCCCGCTAAAAGCCTCCCTTTAAAACTCTCCTCTCCCTTCTTCTACTGTTTCTCATATCCAAACTAAGTGATCTCAAAAATGCCGTCTCCTCCTTCGCCGCCATTCTCTAGCTCAGTCAAGCTCAAGTATGTCAAGCTTGGCTACCAGCTCCTAGTCAACAACTTCCTCACCTTCCTGCTCGTGCCCGTCATCCTCGCCGCCGCACTCGAACTAGCCCGCCTCGGCCCAGCCGAGCTTCTATCCGTCTCCCGCTCGATCTTTGAACTCGACCTCCTCCATCTCCTATGCTCCTCCTTCTTGATCATCTTCGTCGCAACATTATATTTCTTGTTGCGCCCGCGCCCAATCTACCTCGTCGACTATGCCTGCTTCAAGCCCCCCGTCGAGTGCCGCGTCCCCTTCTCCACCTTCATGGAGCACTGCCGCCTCTCCCCCTTCTTCAACGAGACAAGCGTCAAGTTCCAGATGCGCATCCTCGAGCGCTCCGGCCTCGGCGAGGAGACCTACCTCCCCCCGGGCAACCGCTACCTTCCCCCCAGGCTCACCATGGACGACGCCCGCAAGGAGGCCGATATGGTCATCTTCTCCGCCATCGACAACCTCTTCGAAAGGACCGGCCTCGGGCCGAAGGACATCGACATCCTCATCGTCAACTGCAGCCTATTCTCCCCGACGCCGTCGCTCTCCGCGATGGTCATAAACAAGTACAAGCTCCGGAGCAACGTCCGCAGCTTCAATCTCTCCGGCATGGGCTGCAGCGCCGGGCTGATATCGGTCGACCTCGCCCGTGAGCTCCTGCAGGTGACCTCCCACAGTTTTTTTGTCTAAGTTTCCATTTTCTTGATAAGTTGGACACAGTTCTTCATTGACCAGACATGATACGGTATGAACACGATAGAATATATAACCATACTGTCATATTATTCATTTTGTTAAAAAAAAAAAAAATAGTACATTTTAATTTCAGCGGGTAAACTAAAACGCCGTTGCTACGTTGCCCGCCCACGGGTTAGTCCGTCCGCCACGTGTCGCCGTCCCATTGACAGGTCAATCAGTTGCGAACAAAATAGCATTTTCGAAACTAAAATTCTGGCTCTGCCCTTGTGCAGGTCCATCCCAACTCCAATGCCGTCGTCGTCTCCACCGAGATCATCACCCCAAACTACTACCGCGGCAACGAGCGCCACATGCTCCTCCCCAACTGCCTGTTCCGGATGGGCGCCGCCGCGATCTTCCTCTCCAACAGGAGGAGCGAGCGCGGCCGCGCCAAGTACAAGCTCCTCCACGTGGTCCGCACCAACAAGGGCGCCGACGACAGGGCCTACCGCTGCGTCTACGAGGAGGAGGACTCCGAGGGGAACCGGGGGATATGCCTGTCCAAAGACCTGATGGCGATCGCCGGCGAAGCGCTCAAATCCAACATCACCACCATCGGCCCCCTCGTGCTGCCCGCTTCCGAGCAGCTGCTCTTCCTCCTGACCCTCATCGGCCGAAAGATCGTCAACAGGTCGTGGAAGCCCTACATCCCGGACTTCAAGCAGGCGTTCGAGCACTTCTGCATCCACGCGGGGGGGCGGGCGGTGATCGACGAGCTGCAGAAGAACCTGCAGCTCTCGGCGGAGCACGTCGAGGCGTCGAGGATGACTCTGCACCGGTTCGGCAACACCTCCAGCAGCTCGCTGTGGTACGAGCTGAACTACATTGAGTCCAAGGGGCGCATGAGGCGCGGGGACCGAGTGTGGCAGATCGGGTTCGGCAGCGGGTTCAAGTGCAACAGCGCGGTGTGGAAGTGCCTGAAGACTGTGAAGACTCCGGTCGATGGCCCGTGGTCCAGCTGCATCCATAGGTACCCGGTGGACATCCCGGATGTCGTCAAGTGCTGAATAGTAATACTGCTGCTGATAGTGATGATCATAGTGACAGGATTTATATCAGAGCAGATCAGCTCTTCCCAATAACCAGTTTTCTTCTATGTCTCTCCTAATAACTTGATGGATCCCACGTGTTTAAAAAGGAAAAAAAAAAACACAGGACACGGAAGAAAACTGGTTATTGAGAAGAGCTGATTTGTCCTCGGTTTTACATTTATATCTGTTAATTAATATTTCGTAATATTCTGTAATATCAAATTAAATTTTATATATATATATATATATATATATATATATATTTTATCTAGTCTGATGTTAATAATGCGTTAATAAGCATTAGGGAGAGACATTATGGGATCTAAATGCTATGTACGAAGTATGTAACGGAGTGGTCTTTGATTAGCTATTATTCGTCCAGCAGTTCTTACTCGTCAATGTTGAAAAAATTTCTAAAGAACGCAAATTGAAAAATATAAAATTAAAGACAAAAAATATGTAGAGGATTCGAGACACGTTACACGCTGTCTTTAAAGTAGAATTTTGCCCCCACGAACAGTACAGCGGGTTCCTGAAAATCTATCCCCGAGATACAACGAATTCCTTCGATCCACTGCACCATGCACCCGGTGACGAATCTCACGAACGATCACAGCCTTACCCGAAGAAGAGAGATTGGATGGATAATTTTTTTTTTTTGGAGGAATATAGGTTCTGGTGGTTTTCTTTTCTTTTTCGTTTATGTACGATTTTTCTTTTCGTTCCGAACAGAGAGCGAGAGAGAGAAGAGAAAAAACAGATTATTGTTCTAATTTCTCAGGATCGTGTCCTGCATATATCTTTCACGTAACATTTTTCACTCTTTCCGTAACGTAATTACGTGAGAACGGCTCCGCGGAAGACCAGCCACTCACCAAACCAAACCAACGAAAATAAAAAATAAAAATAAAATAAGTTGTGAAATTACCTTTGTACCCATGTCCGTTCCACGCGCTTGAAAAGTGCTAAGTGCGCGACTTATAAACGCGTAAAAAAGCGCATTAAATCGCCACCCGCTCGCGGGTTGGATGAGATGTAGCCCATCCCCACAAAACTCACTTACCCACTAAGAGGGGTAAAGCAATATATGGAAAGGAGAATGACTTCTCCTTTCCCATGTGGGACTAAAAAAAAAGGAGTTGCATTGATTGAATCACATGGGTTGCTTCCAAAGTAAAGCCAAAACAACTCTAACAATCTCCCACATGATTCAATAAGAGAACAAAGAAGGTATAGCACGATAGGACATATAGGAAGAAAAACAAGATATGGACAATCACACTGTGTATCAGAGGAAGGTGTCTTCCGGACTTGAACCTCCTCTTAGTGTTATACATCTCATATATACAGACCCAAAGTGATATATGTCTTGAACTTAGGATCTTACTTGTACAGACTCAACATACACACAAACACATTGTATGTATTTGATCGTATCAACAGTTGTGTACTTTTCGGTCATATGCTGTCTCGATTTCTTAAGAGCTCTAGAGAACAGCCTGAGTTCCCATAGAAAGCGGCCCCACTTTCACTCTTAAATAGGTGAATCTTTCTAGGTATTCTGTAATTTATATACCCTGCTTTACAAGCCACAAATTCATTGAGATTTTATAATCACCATTTTATTTATTGCAGATCAACACTATACAGCAGAGGAATGATTATTTACAATTACTATCATATAGTGTTTCCAATCACACATCAATTTTGTTGTTACCCATTGAACATTTTCTTGGTGCTTCCAATCGAAGGTCGGTTTGCCTTTGAGGTGACTCAATTTATGGGCTTTAACCCCATTCCTCTTGCCGTCTCCAACACTAGTCTCCTTGAGAGCCCTTTAGTTAGAGGATCTACTAGATTGTTCTTTGATCTGACGAAGTTAATTGCAATTACTCCACTGGATCGCAATTGCTTCACCCGATTGTACCTCAGACGTATATGTCTGAATTTTCTATTATAACTTGTCCTTTGAGCCTTTGTTATTGCAGCTTGGCTGTCACAGTGTACAGGGATAGCATTAACTGGTTTGCTCCACGGAGGAATATCTGTTACCAGATTCCTAAGCCAGTCTGCTTCCTCACTGGTGAGGTCAAGAGCTATAAATTCTGCCTCCATAGTAGATCTAGAAATACAGGCCTGTCTGGTAGAGTTCCACGCAACAGCAGCTCCACCCAACGTGAATAAATATCCACTTGTGGCTTTGGTCTCATTTGTATCGGAGATCCAGTTTGCATCAGTATACCCTTCTAATACAGATGTGTATCCTCCATAGAATAATTCATCGGATATCGTGCCCTTTAGGTATCTCATTACCCGTTCTAAGGCAGTCCAATATGAACTATTCGGATTGCTAGTGTACCGACTAACCTTTCCTACTGCATAGAAAATATCAGGTCTGGTACGATTAGCAATATAGTTCAGGCATCCGATTTGCTGAGAATACTTCAACTGAGCCACATTGTCTCCTTTATTCTTCTTCAACCTAATACTTGCATCATAGGGAGTGCTTGCAGGTTTAGAATCAAAATAGTTAAATATTTTTAGAACCTTTTCTATATAGTAAGATTGGGAGGTACCAATTCCCTCATAAGTGCGACTTAATTTAAATCCTAAAATTACATCAGCAGGTCCTAAATCTTTCATATCAAAATTTTGAGACAGGAATGATTTGATATCATAAATAATATCCATGTCAGTACCAAAAATAAGAATGTCATCAACATACAGGCATAATATTACACAAGTGCTATCAACAGTTTTACTATATACACATTTATCATAATTATTAATAGCAAAACCATATGATAGAATTACCTTATCAAATTTATCATGCCATTGCTTTGGTGCTTGTTTCAGCCCATAAAGAGATTTAATTAATTTGCATACCTTGTGTTCTTGTCCTGGAACAACAAATCCTTCAGGTTGTTCCATATAAATCTTTTTATGTAAATCTCCATTCAGAAAAGCAATTTTTACATCCATTTGATGAATAAACAGTTTATGAACAGATACAATAGCTATTAACATTCTAGTTGTAGCAATTTTAGTAACAGGAGAGTAAGTGTCAAAAAAGTCTACCCCTTCTCTTTGTTTGAACCATTTAGCCACCAACCTGGCTTTGAATTTCTCAATAGACCCATCAGGTCTTAACTTCTTTCTGAAGATCCAGTTGCAACCTATTGGTTTGCAACCTACAGGAAGGTTAACCAAATTCCAAGTTTTATTTGATATAATAGAATCAATTTCACTATATATGGCCTCTTTCCAAAATAAAGAATCAACTGAGGACATAGTCCCTTGATAAGATATAGGGTCCTCTTCAACAAGGTAGGTGAAAAAACATTCACCTAGGTCTAGTTCTCGTCTTGTTCTTTTACTTCTCCTGGGTTCTACTGGGGTAATCTCCTCTGGTTGTGAATTAGAGGTTACATCAGGGACTTGTGTAGAAATAGAAGATTTAGGAATTATATTTTTTCAATAAATTTTTTTTCCAAAAAATGTAGCATCCCTAGATTCTATGACTATGTTAGCATCAATACCATTTACCTCCCTCTTAATTACAAGAAATCTATAAGCAGTACTATTTTGGGCATATCCTAAAAATACACAATCTACGGTCTTGGGTCCCAATTTTTTTCTTAGTAGGAGGGACATAAACTTTAGCAAGGCACCCCCACACTTTAAAATATTTCAAAGATGGATTTCTGCCTTTCCAAAATTCATAAGGGGTCTTATCAGTCTTCTTGAAAGTAACTTTATTTAAAATATGACATGCAGAAAGAAGGACTTTTTCCCACAAATTATCAGATAAACCAGAGCTACCTAACATAGCATTAATCATGTCAAAAAATGTTCTATTCTTTCTTTCTGCTACCCCATTCTGTTGAGGAGCATAAGGAGCAGTTACCTCATGTTGCAATTCACAAAAAGAGTCAAACTCAGCAGAGGTGTATTCACCCCCACGATCAAACCTAAGAATTTTAATTTTCTTTTCAAGCTGGTTTTCAACTTCAGCTTTAAAAGATACAAACTTACTAAAAGTTTCATTTTTAGTTCTAAGCAAGTAAACATGACAGTATTTTGAATAATTATCTATAAAAGTAATAAAATACCATTTACCACTACAGTAAGAATATCGTTCAATTCGCAAATATCGCGTGAATAAGCTCCAATAGTTGAGAACTCCTTTCAACAGAATGAAAAAAAATTCTAGGCTGTTTTTTCTTTATGTACATATCTCACATTTTTTTATTCCTGCTCATGTCAATCTTAGGAATCAATTGCAACTTAGACATTCTCTTTAAAGAGTTAAAATTAACATGTCCCAAACGACCATGCCAAACATCACAACTATCAGTATTATAAAATAGAGCATTTGAATCAGAAGTAGAAGTAGATGCAATATTATTTAAACAGAAATTTAAAGTACTGCAAGGCATGTCCAAAGAAATTTTAAACAGACCCCCCACATTTTTCAATAAAGTTACCGTTCAGGGAGATTACAACTCGATCAGACTCAAATACAAGTTTGTAACCATGTTTATTTAGCAAATAATCAGAAATTAAGTTCTTTTTGACGTCCGGTACGTGCTGCACATTATGCAAAGGGAGAATCTTGCCAGAAGACAACTTGAGGTTCACTATTCCCTTTCCATGCACTCTAGCATCACTCGAGTTTTCCAAAGCTACTGATTCGCCGTCCTCAACCTGTCGGTAGGAGTAAAAAGAATCAATATTAGGACATACATGGACATTTGTCCCTGTATCAACCCACCAGTCAGTAAGCTGATACGAGGACTCAAAAACAGAACATACGGTTATAAACCTCTGATCATTGGTACCGACAGATTCGATCCCGACTATGATAACATGAGCCTGTGGAACAACAGGAGCGTCCGCAGGAGTTCGACGATCAGGATTCTGAAATTCCTGACCCTTCTTCCTGTGGCGCATTGCCTAGCAAAGTGACCAGGCTTACCACAGTTATAACATTCCCGCTTAGGTCTGTTGTCTTTCCCAATCACAGATTTTGGCTTAAGAAACTGTTTCTTTGTAGGATTCCTGTTATGGAGGTTGTTCCTCTATTGATGGGGTTGGCCTTTAACCTTTTCCTTGGTTTCAACAATGTGTAACTTTGCCTCGAATTCAGTACTTAGAGGTTCCTTGTTTCTAGTTCTACCTTCTTCCTCAATGCGGAAGGATACAAACAGGTCATCTAAGGACATGGGTTCCTTATTATGTTTTAGTTTTAAGCCAAATTCTTTTCAGGATGGAGAAAGTTTATTAATGAAGGCAGCAATTAGAAACTTATCAGCAAATGTCATGTCTTTCTGAGACATCTCGTATATGATAGTCTGAAGGGTATTAGTATGTTCAACAACAGACTTCTCATCTACCATTTTAAACTCTAAAAATTTGTCTACAATATAAATCTCAGAACCCGCTCCTTCATTGGAATATTTTTTATCGAGAGCTTCCCAAAGCTCTCTGGACGTAGAGGTTGTGCAATATATATCATAGAGCATATCAGAAAGACAACTGAGAATTTTATCATGACAGATAAAGTCTGTCTCATTGTAGGACTCTAATTCATAGGTTCTGGCAGGTTCGTGTAAGTCAGGTAGGATTTCCGGTTCTTTGAGAACTTTAAACAGTTTCAAACAAGTCAGCCAGTAGGTCATCCTACGCTGCCATCTCTTAAAGTTCAGGCCATAAAACTTTTCCGGTTTGGAGGAGTTATGAATGTTGGTGGACAGTTCTTCTATGGTGGTATTCATCATGCAGATAGAAATTTTCACAAACAGAAAACAGAAAGTAGACAGAAGCTACAATATTCTATTCTAAGATTGTTGAAAAAATTCCTAAAGAATGCAAATTGGAAGATGTAAAATTAAAGACAGAAAATATTGTAAACCCCTAGATTTCTCAAAATTCAAAAATCAATCTTCAGAATTTTTCTGAATTTTTCTGTGATTTTTAACTAATTAAAATCAAGATATTTTGAAATTAAATAAATTTAAATATTTTTATTAAATATTAAAATATTATGAAAATAATATTTTTTGGTGTAAAATAAAATATTAGACATAGGATAATTTTCCTGGAATTTATTGGAACCCAGAACCATTTTTAAAGACCTAAAAACTAAGTTTTTATTTAAACCAAAATAAATCCGATTTATTTCTGACCTAAACCAACCCAAACCGGACAGACCCTGAACCGTGTCTAAACCAACCCTAGCGGGTCGGGTCGGGTTTGGGTACGGGCTAACGGGTTAGCGGCTTTCGGACCTACAATGAAACCCTAACCGACGAATTCCCTCCCCCGACCTTGCTGTTTCCTCTATACCGTTCCCACCGTGCCGACCGCCGACGGTTACGCCGTTCCGCCTCCCCCACAATCACCCCGACGCCTAGCCTTCCGCCGCTCCACCTCCCGCAACCGGCCGTCCGCCCAGCTCCTCCCTCTCTCCCTATAAAACCCCGGCCTCCCTCTCGAACCACCGCCATTTCCATCACCCCTCCGCCATCTCCACCCTCACCGGCCACCCGTCCTCCGCCGAGACCCAGAGCTGACGACCTCGACCCCGCCGTCTCCTCCGCCTCCACCAGCGTCCACCAGCATCACCGGCCTCCCCCAAACCTGATCACCACCACCGCCTCAACACCGTCACCAGCTGCCACCGCCACCCGAGCCGACGTCCCCGGCTGACCTCGACCCAGCCGCCTCCACCAGCTCCGGCAGCCTCCAGCTCCGCAATCGAGACCAGCAGCAGCAGCGGCCCGCCGTGCCCTAGCCGCAGTGACCTAGCCGGCCGAGCATCGCGCCGCCTCGCGAAATTTTGTTTTTTAGTCTTCTTCGGAGCCCTGTTCAGGTGACTGTTTCTCTCTCCTCACTGTCCCGTTTTTTGTTCCGTCTGTTGTGACGCGTAGACTGCATGACCCTCTCGATACCCGTGCAATTTGCTCGGGATATCGCATCCTGTGGCGATCGCAAACTGCGACCCAAAATCAGGAAAACAGATACCCTATTTTTCCCCGAAACTGGGTGCGCCCCACTAAACGGGACGACTTGTGTCACGCCCCAGTCCCAAAATGACGAGGGACTGAGCACGTGAGCAATGGCCAGCAGCACGCACCGATGGACAACCCAATTTAATGGATCCATCAGGGCATGCTTAAGCTGTAGTCTAGTAATACTAAGTTACAGTCTCAGGTATTTCTAATCTCATCCACAGATAACACAGATTAATGCCGGAAATAATGCATTGGAATTAAATAAGCAATATGAAATAAGGTTATCTCGGGAAACAAATCCGAGAATTATTCTGTTACAATTAAGAAAAGACAGGAAATAAAATGCTGGAAAAATGGAAATACTGTGGAGCTGAAGCAGGTGCTCAAGAGAAGTCTTCGGCCACTACTTCGTCCTCTGTTCCTGGTTCTGCTCCGAGGAGTGCTCCGGTACCGTACACTTCTGGGTAGTTCTCTTCAGCGGTACCTGGGGACATCATCCATTCCAGGTCCTCAGGGGACATAGCAAGGTACAGAAATATCTCAAGCCATAATGAATATCAGTGCAGCAATGAAATAAACAGCAGGGTAACTATGTAAACCAGCTAAGTGATATGCAAGTGAGAGTTCTAGTCATACTCAGGCTGAGACTACTACAGGATCAGTGTTGGAGAAACCATAGCAGTATTTCTCGAGAGGGCCAGTACTTGTGCCAGAGCTCTGTATCAGAGACTAAGACACCTCCAGATAACCATGTTTTCATTATATTATTTTCAGCCTTGATATGATAATCCTCTCCCCACCCCATGTAATCTCACGTCACAGTTCCAGAATATCAGGTACAAGTCACGCAAGATATAACTAATGCAATGAGTCAGGATAGAATCTACGCATGTAACTGTAAATGTCATGATAATGTAACCTATACGGAATCACCAGGTAAATCTCGGGCAATTCCGTCACATGAATAGTGTCAGGTGTCCTGGGTTGAGCAGTTAAACAAATTACATAAGAAACTACCAGAAATCAAGTAAAATACTATAACCAGAAAAATCTGAGAATTGGCAAGCTTTACTTGCCCACTGATGTACAACCAAGTCCAGGAAATATGTAGCAAGCTGTAAGTTTTGGCGAGGTACACTTGCCTGTGGTTCCGGCTATGTCGCAGTTCTGACTTCGACGGAAATTGCAGGCGGTACTCCGGTTGCTGAAACAAACATCACCATCAGATCCAGAAAATATCAATCAGCTAGAAACGCCTGTCCTTGGGTCCAATTTGGAGACAAGGGCAGAAACGGCAGTTTCGGGCCAAAACGGGGTCCACCGGTGGGCCCGCTTTGCACCGAAAAACGCGTCAGGGTCAACGGTCTCCAAATTCACCAAACTCAGTGTCAACAGGTCAGGAACGCTGATACGAACCCAACGGAACTTCCAGAATTGGATTCCGATGAGCCGAACACAAAATCGCCCGTCGAGCGGGGCCTGTGGGGCCCACGACACGCGATTTCGTCAACGTTCTCAGAATCGGACCAAACTTGACCCACAGGACCAGCGTATCGCTACGAGTCCGATGGCGCAAGTTTCGTCTCGATCCGACGTGTGTGCACGAAGTTAGGTCGAATTGCAGAAAAGGCGGATACGGGGCGATGTCCGCGGATACGCGTTGATTCCGGTGTGCACGCACACCCGAATCAGCTTCCGCAAAAACCCACACGTCCGTATCGACGAGGCGCACGTATCTGTGAAGACCGCGCGCGACCAAGTCGTCCCGTTTGGCGGGGCGTACTCAGTTCCGGGGTGAAACAGGGTCTGGGTTTTTCCTGTTTTTGGATCGCGGTGCGCGATCACCACAGGACGCGATGCCCCGAACAGTTTGTCCGGACACCGAGAGGGTCATACAGGCTTCGCGTAGAAATTTACAGAATCGAAAACGGAGCTACGGTTAAAAAGTTACACGCACCTGAAGGGGACCAGAAAAATCGGGGCCGAACCGTGTCCGACACGTGTCCGACTCGTGTCGGACACAGGAACCCAAAATTAGGGTTAGGGCTTGGGGTTCGCTGCGGCGGGGCTCCGGCGACTGGGACGGCGGCGCGGGGGGGCTGACTGCGGCGGGGCAGCGCGGCGAGGCGCACGGTGGCGACGGCTCAGCGGCGGCGACGGCTCGGCGGCGGAGCCGCTGCTTCTGGCTGCTGCTGCTGCTGCTTCTGCGGGCGGTGGCCGCCGGAGGGGAGGAAGGAGGAGGATGAGGGGGCTGGGCGCGGAGGAGGACGGCGGCGCGGGGGTCTGCACGGCGGCGGCTCTCGGCGAGGCTGGCGAGGCGCAGTGGCGGTGGCGGTGATCGTGGTGGGGGGCTGGAGCCGGCGGGGGGGGGGAATATATATAGGGCGGAGGAGAGGGAGCGGGGCCGAGGATGGCGGAGCTGAGGCGGTCAGGGGGGAGGGTCGTGGCCGCTGGCAGCGCGGAGGAGGCTGCGACGTGGCCGGGCAGCGCGGAGGGCGGCGGCCACGTCGCCGGAAGACGCGGGCAGCCGAGGGGTCGTGCAGCGGGGGAGACGGGTCGGGTCGGGTTCGGGTCTGGCCGACCCGCCCGACCCGCTAGGCCGGGGTGGGCTGGGCCTCGGTGGGGGTCTGTTGGGCTGGGCCGGCCCAACGGGCCGCGGGCCGGGGTTTGGTTTTAAAAATAAAAATATAATAATAATAATAATAATAATTAAATAAATAAATAAATAAATAAATAGTTTTAGGTATTTAAAAATAGGTCCGGGGCCCGATAAATTCCAGAAAAATTGCCCTAAGTCCAGTTTTTCATTTTACATCCAAAAATATTATTTTCATAATATTTTAATATCATTTAATATCAATTAAAAATCATTGAATAATTAAAACCCTGTTTTTAAATTACAGAAAAATCCCAGAAAAATCCAGAAAATTGTGAAAAATCCAGTTTTGAAAATTATGAAAATTCAGGGGGTTTACAATATACCCCCCTTAAGAGGATTGCGTCCTCGCAATCAAAGAATAACCGGTCAACAGAGATGACGCGGTCGCAAGCATCGTTTGAAAATACATCACAAGATACTTCAGGGAAATACCGTTTCCCTAAAATTGAAAGTTTACACTTTCCAGGAAAATCTAGTTAAAACTATAACTTTTATGAAAACCAGGTTGTTATTAACAAGTTGCAATTCACTAGGTTGGGGCTGAGGTCACGAACCAAGAGGCACGAACTACAACAAGACTAAAAACGGGATAACTATAAATCACTTACTCGCATCAGCGTCCTGCACAGCAATCGCGTAAGCTTGCTCTCGTCCTTGAGGTAGATTCCTCTGCTGCTGCTGAGTTTGCTGGTTCGCCCTCGGTGTTCCTTCTCCATGTTGAGTGCAATCCCTTACCGAATGCTGACGGGATCCGCATGCCAAACACAATCCTAGTCTGCGTCGGCATTCCTTGGCGATATGGCCTGCTTTGCCACAATAGTGACAAGTAAGGAGGACTACCGTTTGTGGTGCAGGTGCCTTCTGCTGTTGGTGCGGTCTCTTTGCAGATTCTTCTTGTGGTGTTCTGGAGGTTGATGATGGGGAAGACCTCTTCAGTCTGGCCTCTCTCTTGGTGACGCGCTCCACGCGTCGAGCCGCAGCAAGAACGTCCGAGTATGATGTTGGTGCGACGGACCCAATCAGTTTCTGCAGCTCAATGTTCAGTCCGTCGAAGAATTTCTCGGCCTTCTCTTCCTCAGTCGGGATCAGGGTGGGGGCGAAGCGACTCAGACGGATGAATTCTGCGTTGTACTCTTCCACCGTCATGGAGTCCTGAGTGAGGCGGTTGAATTTGTCCCGCAGTTCTGATCGAGCGATGGCAGGAATGTACATCTCTTGGAAGAGTCTGGAGAACTCCTCCCAAGTGACTCGGTCTGGTCCGAGTCGCGTCTCCTCGGATAGCCACCAGTGATGGGCGTTGTCCGTCAGTTGCATTCGGACGGCAGTCATCCAGCGTTCTCGTGGAAGCTCGGCTGCTTCAAGTTGATGACGTATGTTGGTGAGCCACTCGTGCACTTCTGTGGGTTCCTCTTTTCCAGAAAAAGTGCGGGGCTTCAGTTGGCGGAAGTCCGTGATTGAGCCTGTAGTTGGCCGTCGAGCTGGTAGGTTGGCCTGCCCCAGTGCAGTCACGATGCTGTCCCTCAAGAAGTTAGCTTCGCGACGCTGAGCCTCGTGCTGAACTTGCTGCTGAGCTTGCATCATCGCGTAGATCATCTGAAATATTTGCTGCCCGTCGATCGGCTGTCCTGGTGGGAACACGGGCATTGGTGGGACGAACTGCGGCGGAGGCGGGATGTCATCGCGCCGGAATAGGGAGGTAGGTTGACCTGCCGGCTGGCTCTGTTGAGTTGTGGGAATTCCTCCGACTGGTGTCACTTCGTCGTCGTAGGTGACACCTGTAGCTGGTGGTGTTCTGACGGGAGTCTCGTTGCATTCTTGTGGGTCCATTTCCCTGTATCCAAAATACCCAATAAGAGGCGCACAGGAATCAAGGCAAGATGCAAGTTCAAATTAGTTTGAATACGATACAGATATCAAAAACGATTCAAGCAAGTGGATGAGATTCTAAAAACTTATCCTATCTTATTGCAGGCCTGTTCGGTCCCTAAGTTGAAACCGAACAATTTAGTCGTTGACCTGCATGGGCCACCACAAAAACCATGTCACGCCCCAGTCCCAAAATGACGAGGGACTGAGCACGTGAGCAATGGCCAGCAGCACGCACCGATGGACAATCCAATTTAATGGATCCATCAGGGCATGCTTAAGCTGTAGTCTAGTAATACTAAGTTACAGTCTCAGGTATTTCTAATCTCATCCACAGATAACACAGATTAATGCCGGAAATAATGCATTGGAATTAAATAAGCAATATGAAATAAGGTTATCTCGGGAAACAAATCCGAGAATTATTCTGTTACAATTAAGAAAAGACAGGAAATAAAATGCTGGAAAAATGGAAATACTGTGGAGCTGAAGCAGGTGCTCAAGAGAAGTCTTCGGCCACTACTTCGTCCTCTGTTCCTGGTTCTGCTCCGAGGAGTGCTCCGGTACCGTACACTTCTGGGTAGTTCTCTTCAGCGGTACCTGGGGACATCATCCATTCCAGGTCCTCAGGGGACATAGCAAGGTACAGAAATATCTCAAGCCATAATGAATATCAGTGCAGCAATGAAATAAACAGCAGGGTAACTATGTAAACCAGCTAAGTGATATGCAAGTGAGAGTTCTAGTCATACTCAGGCTGAGACTACTACAGGATCAGTGTTGGAGAAACCATAGCAGTATTTCTCGAGAGGGCCAGTACTTGTGCCAGAGCTCTGTATCAGAGACTAAGACACCTCCAGATAACCATGTTTTCATTATATTATTTTCAGCCTTGATATGATAATCCTCTCCCCACCCCATGTAATCTCACGTCACAGTTCCAGAATATCAGGTACAAGTCACGCAAGATATAACTAATGCAATGAGTCAGGATAGAATCTACGCATGTAACTGTAAATGTCATGATAATGTAACCTATACGGAATCACCAGGTAAATCTCGGGCAATTCCGTCACATGAATAGTGTCAGGTGTCCTGGGTTGAGCAGTTAAACAAATTACATAAGAAACTACCAGAAATCAAGTAAAATACTATAACCAGAAAAATCTGAGAATTGGCAAGCTTTACTTGCCCACTGATGTACAACCAAGTCCAGGAAATATGTAGCAAGCTGTAAGTTTTGGCGAGGTACACTTGCCTGTGGTTCCGGCTATGTTCGCAGTTCTGACTTCGACGGGAATTGCAGGCGGTACTCCGGTTGCTGAAACAAACATCACCATCAGATCCAGAAAATATCAATCAGCTAGAAACGCCTGTCCTTGGGTCCAATTTGGAGACAAGGGCAGAAACGGCAGTTTCGGGCCAAAACGGGGTCCACCGGTGGGCCCGCTTTGCACCGAAAAACGCGTCAGGGTCAACGGTCTCCAAATTCACCAAACTCAGTGTCAACAGGTCAGGAACGCTGATACGAACCCAACGGAACTTCCAGAATTGGATTCCGATGAGCCGAACACAAAATCGCCCGTCGAGCGGGGCCTATGGGGCCCACGACACGCGATTTCGTCAACGTTCTCAGAATCGGACCAAACTTGACCCACAGGACCAGCGTATCGCTACGAGTCCGATGGCGCAAGTTTCGTCTCGATCCGACGTGTGTGCACGAAGTTAGGTCGAATTGCAGAAAAGGCGGATACGGGGCGATGTCCGCGGATACGCGTTGATTCCGGTGTGCACGCACACCCGAATCAGCTTCCGCGAAAACCCACACGTCCGTATCGACGAGGCGCACGTATCTGTGAAGACCGCGCGCGACCAAGTCGTCCCGTTTGGCGGGGCGTACTCAGTTCCGGGGTGAAACAGGGTCTGGGTTTTTCCTGTTTTTGGATCGCGGTGCGCGATCACCACAGGACGCGATGCCCCGAACAGTTTGTCCAGACACCGAGAGGGTCATACAGGCTTCGCGTAGAAATTTACGGAATCGAAAACGGAGCTACGGTTAAAAAGTTACACGCACCTGAAGGGGACCCGAAAAATCGGGGCCGAACCGTGTCCGACACGTGTCCGACTCGTGTCGGACACAGGAACCCAAAATTAGGGTTAGGGCTTGGGGTTCGCTGCGGCGGGGCTCCGGCGACTGGGACGGCGGCGCGGGGGGGCTGACTGCGGCGGGGCAGCGCGGCGAGGCGCACGGTGGCGACGGCTCAGCGGCGGCGACGGCTCGGCGGCGGAGCCGCTGCTTCTGGCTGCTGCTGCTGCTGCTTCTGCGGGCGGTGGCCGCCGGAGGGGAGGAAGGAGGAGGATGAGGGGGCTGGGCGCGGAGGAGGACGGCGGCGCGGGGGTCTGCACGGCGGCGGCTCTCGGCGAGGCTGGCGAGGCGCAGTGGCGGTGGCGGTGATCGTGGTGGGGGGCTGGAGCCGGCGGGGGGGGGGAATATATATAGGGCGGAGGAGAGGGAGCGGGGCCGAGGATGGCGGAGCTGAGGCGGTCAGGGGGGAGGGTCGTGGCCGCTGGCAGCGCGGAGGAGGCTGCGACGTGGCCGGGCAGCGCGGAGGGCGGCGGCCACGTCGCCGGAAGACGCGGGCAGCCGAGGGGTCGTGCAGCGGGGGAGACGGGTCGGGTCGGGTTCGGGTCTGGCCGACCCGCCCGACCCGCTAGGCCGGGGTGGGCTGGGCCTCGGTGGGGGTCTGTTGGGCTGGGCCGGCCCAACGGGCCGCGGGCCGGGGTTTGGTTTTAAAAATAAAAATATAATAATAATAATAATAATAATTAAATAAATAAATAAATAAATAAATAGTTTTAGGTATTTAAAAATAGGTCCGGGGCCCGATAAATTCCAGAAAAATTGCCCTAAGTCCAGTTTTTCATTTTACATCCAAAAATATTATTTTCATAATATTTTAATATCATTTAATATCAATTAAAAATCATTGAATAATTAAAACCCTGTTTTTAAATTACAGAAAAATCCCAGAAAAATCCAGAAAATTGTGAAAAATCCAGTTTTGAAAATTATGAAAATTCAGGGGGTTTACAATATACCCCCCTTAAGAGGATTGCATCCTCGCAATCAAAGAATAACCGGTCAACAGAGATGACGCGGTCGCAAGCATCGTTTGAAAATACATCACAAGATACTTCAGGGAAATACCGTTTCCCTAAAATTGAAAGTTTACACTTTCCAGGAAAATCTAGTTAAAACTATAACTTTTATGAAAACCAGGTTGTTATTAACAAGTTGCAATTCACTAGGTTGGGGCTGAGGTCACGAACCAAGAGGCACGAACTACAACAAGACTAAAAACGGGATAACTATAAATCACTTACTCGCATCAGCGTCCTGCACAGCAATCGCGTAAGCTTGCTCTCGTCCTTGAGGTAGATTCCTCTGCTGCTGCTGAGTTTGCTGGTTCGCCCTCGGTGTTCCTTCTCCATGTTGAGTGCAATCCCTTACCGAATGCTGACGGGATCCGCATGCCAAACACAATCCTAGTCTGCGTCGGCATTCCTTGGCGATATGGCCTGCTTTGCCACAATAGTGACAAGTAAGGAGGACTACCGTTTGTGGTGCAGGTGCCTTCTGCTGTTGGTGCTGTCTCTTTGCAGATTCTTCTTGTGGTGTTCTGGAGGTTGATGATGGGGAAGACCTCTTCAGTCTGGCCTCTCTCTTGGTGACGCGCTCCACGCGTCGAGCCGCAGCAAGAACGTCCGAGTATGATGTTGGTGCGACGGACCCAATCAGTTTCTGCAGCTCAATGTTCAGTCCGTCGAAGAATTTCTCGGCCTTCTCTTCCTCAGTCGGGATCAGGGTGGGGGCGAAGCGACTCAGACGGATGAATTCTGCGTTGTACTCTTCCACCGTCATGGAGTCCTGAGTGAGGCGGTTGAATTTGTCCCGCAGTTCTGATCGAGCGATGGCAGGAATGTACATCTCTTGGAAGAGTCTGGAGAACTCCTCCCAAGTGACTCGGTCTGGTCCGAGTCGCGTCTCCTCGGATAGCCACCAGTGATGGGCGTTGTCCGTCAGTTGCATTCGGACGGCAGTCATCCAGCGTTCTCGTGGAAGCTCGGCTGCTTCAAGTTGATGACGTATGTTGGTGAGCCACTCGTGCACTTCTGTGGGTTCCTCTTTTCCAGAAAAAGTGCGGGGCTTCAGTTGGCGGAAGTCCGTGATTGAGCCTGTAGTTGGCCGTCGAGCTGGTAGGTTGGCCTGCCCCAGTGCAGTCACGATGCTGTCCCTCAAGAAGTTAGCTTCGCGACGCTGAGCCTCGTGCTGAACTTGCTGCTGAGCTTGCATCATCGCGTAGATCATCTGAAATATTTGCTGCCCGTCGATCGGCTGTCCTGGTGGGAACACGGGCATTGGTGGGACGAACTGCGGCGGAGGCGGGATGTCATCGCGCCGGAATAGGGAGGTAGGTTGACCTGCCGGCTGGCTCTGTTGAGTTGTGGGAATTCCTCCGACTGGTGTCACTTCGTCGTCGTAGGTGACACCTGTAGCTGGTGGTGTTCTGACGGGAGTCTCGTTGCATTCTTGTGGGTCCATTTCCCTGTATCCAAAATACCCAATAAGAGGCGCACAGGAATCAAGGCAAGATGCAAGTTCAAATTAGTTTGAATACGATACAGATATCAAAAACGATTCAAGCAAGTGGATGAGATTCTAAAAACTTATCCTATCTTATTGCAGGCCTGTTCGGTCCCTAAGTTGAAACCGAACAATTTAGTCGTTGACCTGCATGGGCCACCACAAAAACCATGTCACGCCCCAGTCCCAAAATGACGAGGGACTGAGCACGTGAGCAATGGCCAGCAGCACGCACCGATGGACAACCCAATTTAATGGATCCATCAGGGCATGCTTAAGCTGTAGTCTAGTAATACTAAGTTACAGTCTCAGGTATTTCTAATCTCATCCACAGATAACACAGATTAATGCCGGAAATAATGCATTGGAATTAAATAAGCAATATGAAATAAGGTTATCTCGGGAAACAAATCCGAGAATTATTCTGTTACAATTAAGAAAAGACAGGAAATAAAATGCTGGAAAAATGGAAATACTGTGGAGCTGAAGCAGGTGCTCAAGAGAAGTCTTCGGCCACTACTTCGTCCTCTGTTCCTGGTTCTGCTCCGAGGAGTGCTCCGGTACCGTACACTTCTGGGTAGTTCTCTTCAGCGGTACCTGGGGACATCATCCATTCCAGGTCCTCAGGGGACATAGCAAGGTACAGAAATATCTCAAGCCATAATGAATATCAGTGCAGCAATGAAATAAACAGCAGGGTAACTATGTAAACCAGCTAAGTGATATGCAAGTGAGAGTTCTAGTCATACTCAGGCTGAGACTACTACAGGATCAGTGTTGGAGAAACCATAGCAGTATTTCTCGAGAGGGCCAGTACTTGTGCCAGAGCTCTGTATCAGAGACTAAGACACCTCCAGATAACCATGTTTTCATTATATTATTTTCAGCCTTGATATGATAATCCTCTCCCCACCCCATGTAATCTCACGTCACAGTTCCAGAATATCAGGTACAAGTCACGCAAGATATAACTAATGCAATGAGTCAGGATAGAATCTACGCATGTAACTGTAAATGTCATGATAATGTAACCTATACGGAATCACCAGGTAAATCTCGGGCAATTCCGTCACATGAATAGTGTCAGGTGTCCTGGGTTGAGCAGTTAAACAAATTACATAAGAAACTACCAGAAATCAAGTAAAATACTATAACCAGAAAAATCTGAGAATTGGCAAGCTTTACTTGCCCACTGATGTACAACCAAGTCCAGGAAATATGTAGCAAGCTGTAAGTTTTGGCGAGGTACACTTGCCTGTGGTTCCGGCTATGTTCGCAGTTCTGACTTCGACGGGAATTGCAGGCGGTACTCCGGTTGCTGAAACAAACATCACCATCAGATCCAAAAAATATCAATCAGCTAGAAACGCCTGTCCTTGGGTCCAATTTGGAGACAAGGGCAGAAACGGCAGTTTCGGGCCAAAACGGGGTCCACCGGTGGGCCCGCTTTGCACCGAAAAACGCGTCAGGGTCAACGGTCTCCAAATTCACCAAACTCATTGTCAACAGGTCAGGAACGCTGATACGAACCCAACGGAACTTCCAGAATTGGATTCCGATGAGCCGAACACAAAATCGCCCGTCGAGCGGGGCCTGTGGGGCCCACGACACGCGATTTCGTCAACGTTCTCAGAATCGGACCAAACTTGACCCACAGGACCAGCGTATCGCTACGAGTCCGATGGCGCAAGTTTCGTCTCGATCCGACGTGTGTGCACGAAGTTAGGTCGAATTGCAGAAAAGGCGGATACGGGGCGATGTCCGCGGATACGCGTTGATTCCGGTGTGCACGCACACCCGAATCAGCTTCCGCGAAAACCCACACGTCCGTATCGACGAGGCGCACGTATCTGTGAAGACCGCGCGCGACCAAGTCGTCCCGTTTGGCGGGGCGTACTCAGTTCCGGGGTGAAACAGGGTCTGGATTTTTCCTGTTTTTGGATCGCGGTGCGCGATCACCACAGGACGCGATGCCCCGAACAGTTTGTCCGGACACCGAGAGGGTCATACAGGCTTCGCGTAGAAATTTGCGGAATCGAAAACGGAGCTACGGTTAAAAAGTTACACGCACCTGAAGGGGACCCGAAAAATCGGGGCCGAACCGTGTCCGACACGTGTCCGACACGTGTCCGACTCGTGTCGGACACAGGAACCCAAAATTTGGGTTAGGGCTTGGGGTTCGCTGCGGCGGGGCTCCGGCGACTGGGACGGCGGCGCGGGGGGGCTGACTGCGGCGGGGCAGCGCGGCGAGGCGCACGGTGGCGACGGCTCAGCGGCGGCGACGGCTCGGCGGCGGAGCCGCTGCTTCTGGCTGCTGCTGCTGCTGCTTCTGCGGGCGGTGGCCGCCGGAGGGGAGGAAGGAGGAGGATGAGGGGGCTGGGCGCGGAGGAGGACGGCGGCGCGGGGGTCTGCACGGCGGCGGCTCTCGGCGAGGCTGGCGAGGCGCAGTGGCGGTGGCGGTGATCGTGGTGGGGGGCTGGAGCCGGCGGGGGGGGGGAATATATATAGGGCGGAGGAGAGGGAGCGGGGCCGAGGATGGCGGAGCTGAGGCGGTCAGGGGGGAGGGTCGTGGCCGCTGGCAGCGCGGAGGAGGCTGCGACGTGGCCGGGCAGCGCGGAGGGCGGCGGCCACGTCGCCGGAAGACGCGGGCAGCCGAGGGGTCGTGCAGCGGGGGAGACGGGTCGGGTCGGGTTCGGGTCTGGCCGACCCGCCCGACCCGCTAGGCCGGGGTGGGCTGGGCCTCGATGGGGGTCTGTTGGGCTGGGCCGGCCCAACGGGCCGCGGGCCGGGGTTTGGTTTTAAAAATAAAAATATAATAATAATAATAATAATAATAATTAAATAAATAAATAAATAAATAAATAAATAAATAAATAGTTTTAGGTATTTAAAAATAGGTCCGGGGCCCGATAAATTCCAGAAAAATTGCCCTAAGTCCAGTTTTTCATTTTACATCCAAAAATATTATTTTCATAATATTTTAATATCATTTAATATCAATTAAAAATTATTGAATAATTAAAACCCTGTTTTTAAATTACAGAAAAATCCCAGAAAAATCCAGAAAATTGTGAAAAATCCAGTTTTGAAAATTATGAAAATTCAGGGGGTTTACAACTTGGTCGAATGCGGACTTCACCGAAAGGTGTGCACCGTTAATACGGACATGTGGGTTTCGTGAAAGTTGATTTGGATGTGCGTGCACACCGGAATCAACGCGTATCCGTCGACAACATCCCGTATCGGCCCTGTTCTGGAACTCGTTGTAATTTCGTGTACGCACGTCGTATCGAAACGAAACTTGCTCCATCGGACTCGTAGAAATACGCTGGTCCTGTGACCCAAGTTTGGTTCGATTCTGAGAACGTTGACAAAATCGCGTATCGTGGGCCCCACGACTCCACTTGACTGACGATTTTGTGATTGGCTCATCAGAATCCGGTTCTGGATATTCCGTTGGGTTCGTATCGTCGTTCTGGACTTGTAGACACTAAATTTGGCGAATTTGGAGAACATTATCTCTGGCACGTTTTTCGGTGCGAAGTGGGCCACATGTGGACCCCGCTTTGACCAGAAACTATCACTTTTGCCCCTGTGTCCAAATTGGACTCATGGACAGATAATTCTAGCTATTTGATATCTTCTAAACCTGATGGTAATGTCTATTTCAGCAACCGGAGGAGTACCTGCAAATCCCGCTGATACCAGAGCAACGGTTGGAGTCAGAACCCCAGGCAAGTGTACCTTGCCCTACTTGCATCATCTGTTTATACTATTCTCTTGATTTAATACTGTATTATCTCCGATTAGCCTAGGACCATATGTCATTACTTCACGTCCGAATAATATTCGGGTGTCAACACTGTACGCGGTGTTGTGTAACGTCACCTAGTCATGGATATCACGACCCTATACATTCTCGTGCTTGCCTTATCAAGTACGTCATGTCTCAGGATACCTGACACTATTCATGAGACAGAATCTTTCTGAGATATTCATGGTGATTCTGTATAGGTTACATGATTCATGACATAGATATTGCATGTGCTTAGCTATAATTATGACTTATTGCATCAGTTAGAGGTCATGATCCTGCGTGACATGGACATGAGACGTCGTGGACATAGGACATGTGATTACATTGGGTGGGGAGAGTATTACCATATCAAAGGCTGATTATATTATATATATTGTTATCTGGAGGTGTCTTAGACTCTAACACATGTACTGTCCCTTCGAGAAAATGCTGCTATGGGTTTTCCCGACATAGAGCCTATAGTAGTCTCAGCCTGAGTATGATTAATGCTCTCATATTGCATATCACTTAGCTGGTTATATAGTTACCCTATTGATTCAGTTATTGCTGCACTGCATTTATTTTGACATGAGTTATTTTGTACCTTGCTATGTCCCCTGAGGACCTGGATCCGGATTATGTCCCCAGGAATAGCAGAAGAGATCTATCCCGAGGTATACGGGACATGAGCATTAGCAGGAGCAGAAGCAGGAACAGTAGCAGGCACTAGAGCAGTACCAGATCCAGAAGACGAGGTGATCGCCGAGGATTTCTCCTAAGTATATGTCTTATCCATACTCAGTATATGCTGTTGTTATCTTTATTCTTGACCATTGTACCAGACTCATTATCGGGTTGTTCCCCGAGTTATGTTTATTGAGACTTGATATTGCATTATGATTCTGATATTGATGTATTCATTTCTGTGGATGAGATTAGTATATTAGTCCATTATTGTTGTATTACAGCTTAAGTACACCCTGATGGGTCCATTAAATTGGGTTTGTCCATTGGTGTGTGCTGCTGGCCATTGTCACGTGTCTAGTCCCTCGATATTTTGGGACTGGGACGTGACAAATATGTAGAGGATTCGAGGCACGTTACACGCTGTCCTTAGAATAGAATTTTGCCCCCACGAACAGTGCAGCGGGTTCCTGACGATCTATCCACGAGATATAATGAATCCCTTCGATCCACTGCACCGTGCACTCGGTGGCGAATCTCACGAATGATCACAGCCTTGTCCGAAGAAGAGAGATTGGACGGAGATTTTTTTTTTTTGGAGGAATATAGGTTCTGGTGGTTTCGTTACGGAAAGAGCGGAAAATGTTACATGAGAGATATATCCAGGACACGATCTTGAGATCTTAGAACAAGAATCTGTTTTTTCTCTTCTCTCTCTCGCTCTCTGTTTACAGACCCAAAGTGACATATGTCTTGAACTTAGGATCTTACTTGTACAGACTCAACATACACACAAACACATTATAGGTATTTTATCGTATCAACAGTTGTGCACTTTTCGACCATGTGCTGTCTCGATTTCTTAAGAGCTCTAGAGAACAGTCCGAGTTTCTATAGAAAATTGTCCCACTTTCACTCTTAAATAGATGAATCTTTCTAGATATTCTATAATTTATATATCCTGCTTTACAAACCACAGATTCATTAAAATTTTACAATTACTATCGTATTGTGTTTCCAATTATAATAATTAGTCAAAGTTGTTTGTCGTATTGTTAATGTGTATACGAAAACTACAGGTATTTATGGCTACTTTTTTTGAATGTGACTGGGATGTGACGGTCGTATTGATGTCTGAACCTGTATTATAGGTGGACGGGTTTGATAATTTAATTAGGATATCTGGCTTGTTGGTTGGTTGATGCCCGATAGGGGTTTGCGAGAAAAAACTTTCATACTACCATTGGTATCAAATTGTAGATACAGAATATCTATTCTTAGGTTATTTGTCGCCTTTATTATTTTATTAGTTTCTCTTTTCTTAATAGTTTTACTATAATTATTTTTTGACATATGACAAAAAATTAGATATTCTGTATCTAAACTTTAATAACGATGTTGATATTAGTTTTTCTCGGAATTTGCAATTAGAGTAATGCTATCGTTTTCTAAAAAACTTTTTCAAATTATTATTTTTATGTGGTAGCTCACGTAGTATAATAAATAATATTATATAACATCTAACATAACAACTAAAATTTTAAATTTTAATTCAAAATATAATTATCTAATTTTTTTTGTACTTTTAAAATATATTATGTTGTATGTCATATTAACTATCATGTCAAATAGAGAGATGATATGAAAAAATATTTTGAATAGATGAATAATATTATTCTTACAATTATTGGGAAAGTACGTGTCCTGAGATCTTAGCTTCAAAAGACACTTGTGCATTTTACTTATAACTGCATCCCTGTTTCTACTATTTATGTCATGACAGGTGCGCTATACTATACAAAGATTTATCGTTCCGTCTGTACTAATGTAAGAATATCTCCAACTCTATTGTCTTATTTTGTAGTATAATTTTTTTCTATGTGACAACATTATATTCATACAAGACAATGAAATAGAAAAGTACTCTCCAATATAAAAATATTTAGAGAAAAAAAACTTTTTTTTTTCAACTTTCAAGACAACTTTTTCAAAATTTGTTTTTAGAAATATTTTTGTTCATAATTGATTATGTGAAAGTAAAACATTGTGAAATCTATTGTCTAAATATAGACAACCAACTTCACATTGTCTTTGACATGTCATTCTTATGTTAACTTTATAATTTATTTCATATTTGAATTGGAAAAGTAATTTTCAAATAAGTTGTTATGATTCATGTGTTCCAAACTCACAATAGGGTTGGAGATGCTCTAAAAGCTCCGTCTCTAGAAAAAAGTAGGGTCATACATCATTGAAGGAAGTCAAGAACGGTTGATGGTTGAGTAAAGAATCGCTCTTTCAAGAGAAGACACTGCAACAAATTTATATCGGTTGTTGATTCTATTCATTTACTTCTGCGGACTCTAAAGAAGAAAGAACATACTACCGAACGACCATGCCACGTTTATTGAATGCAGAAGAAAATTTTGTATGCTTAAATGAGCAAGATCAAAAGAATATTGTTGTATTTATGCTGTTATTATATTTTATGATTATGACTAAACTAATAAAATAGAAAGAAAAAAAAATACTACTACCTATATATATTAAATTTTTTTTAAGAATCAACTATATCTATTATATATACAAACATGTTGAAATAGACTAAGATAACAACTACATTGGATATTGTTTACAAAATAATCAAAAGAAAATTGATAAAGCTCTTGACTAAGTTCATGTGTAGTATATCTCTAATTATATCGAAGGATTGAAATCTAAACTGATCTGGCTCAGCATCGCGGGAGCAGGTTATCTTTTGCCAGCTTCGTGTTTACTGCATTCTACTGATGGGCAATTCATGTTGTTCCTGACGCAAGTTTCAAAATGTAAAACATAAATATAGTTTGCCACAACCTCCATTCATCCCATAACAAAGGTTTTCCTATATTTTTTTGGGTACCTACCAACCATTTCTCACTTCTCGTAGCCGAGTTATCCCTATTTATCATAAGTAGAACCAATCTTGATTGTTGGTCACATAGTGTCACATTCCACTCCAGATATACGGTAAGTCGAGTACGTAACATCATTTTCAGGCTACACGACATATGAATATTCCAATATCTATATTCGCGATTGTCGTCCGTAAGATTTTAGGATAGGCTTATAACGCGTCGTAACTTGCATAACAAAATCAATAATATTATGGAAATAAGGCATTCTAAAGTTACCAGTAGGAGGTCGACTATTCTCCCCAATTACGACTATGAACCCAATATAAATAATACATTTATATCTTTAATAAATGATGAGAGAAAATATGGTTCCAACTCAATCGTCATCAATTGCAGCATCTCACTCTTGTTATCAGGTTCTTCCTCAAGATACAATAACAACTTCCTTGGAATAATTCTTCAAATCTAGTAAATAATACTAGGTCAAACAACATACAAACCTTCGGTCAAGGACGAAAAAATAAAATAAATCGAGAATCTGAGAGGTAATCGGATTCTCGGAATTCTAAAGTAAATGAATTGAATAATTCATAGGGATTATTGTGTTAACTGGAAGTATTGACCATAACTAGATTCTATTCTAGTAAATTTCTCAGTGTTCGTCCTATAACTAATTCATAACAATTCATAAATTGCAACTACAATCACAATCATAAACAACGTAAGTTCACTACCCAAACACAATCGAGTTTCCTATATGATGATGCAATTTAGAGAACACACTTGGATCACATTCATTTTATTTTTTCGGCAATAATCTCATTTACCCAGGATCAGGTTGTGTCTCGGTGGCACGTTACTTAGAATCCGTCCATTTTCGCACATGGAGTAAAACTTGTAACTTTTAACTCTTAAATTCTTGATTTAATTCAAGAATTTCTGGAATCCGTAATCTCGCTTGGTGAGCTAAGCATCATCCCCAACATCGTATGGCCTTACGATGCGAATAATTCTACTGATCAGTTTTTATTTGTTTATTATATTACAGAAATTATGGGTGTGATATAATTGTTCTCTCTTGCTCAATGCACTAATCTAAAACTATAAACAATCATATTCTATTATCTTGCATCAATTTTCTGCTGCGCACAAGTATAAATCTTGAATCTCGTTTCATGTAAGTATCACGAAGAGCGAGAATATAATTCAATATTTTGCTTCTTTCCAAAAAAGATTATAACATGACTCTGAATATCATGTTTCCAATACTTTGTTCTTTCTATGAATAACTCAGTACAGGCTCACATGATATCAAATTCTCAATATTTTATTATCTTTCTACTTGAAACATGTAGAAACACACGATATCATAATCTCAATATTTTGTTCTCATTTTCAAATGAGAACATAACAAAACACATGATGTTATTCAATTTGATGATTGATATTCTTCCAATAGAAACACAAGATATAAATAATTAGGTTTCGCTTGCATGTTTACGTGTCCGTGTTTTACGTAGCTTAAGATCTAATAGAATTTCGACCCCTATAATTTAAATATAATCACAAGTTTGTCTCTATGGGAACCGACTCAGAATTTCTAAAATATGGTTAAATATATTTGACCAATTTTCAGATTTCAAAAATGGCTATATCTGAAAATTCTTGAAAAATTTGACAAAATCTCCTTTTTATTTTAGACTTTGAAATTTTTTTCAGCTTATAAAATATCCGAAGCAACCCTTCATAGAATTTTCTGGGTACGCCGACCCTTTCGATGGAACATCTCAACACCGAAAATCACACGCAGTTTATATATATTGATATTTAAGTAACAAACGTAAACTTTTTTACCAATGTAATGCATTACCTTAACAATTAGCTATTTTAGCAGTTTAGCTCCAAAATTATCAAATTAAGCTCATATTCAATTGCGGACAACAAGAAACATATTTAGAATTTTAAGAAAATTGATATAATAATTACTTTCTACATAATATCAATAGTTCTATTTTATAGATATATAATTCCTATGGAACTATACCTACATATAAACTTATCAATTTGTACTAAAATTGAATCCAAAGACACTAATCTTACAACATATTTAGCTACACCTATTTGTAATGCCACAAATAACCATATAAAATAGATATTCTATGCAATGTTTAAGCAACTTTTGCTTGTATTACAATTTCATTAACACACATACACGTTCACATAAATTCGCATTTTATTTCACTATGCATAACTATTAACCTATCTATTCATTCCTTGCTTACTAATATCATTATACCCATGTGTCACATATTGTACTCTTTTTCTAAAATGATGTTCAAAGACATTTAGCTTTAGGAATTGAATGTACAATATATTCACCAATATCATTTATATACTTCAATTATGCATGCAAACCCACATACAACAATTCATAATCAAAATATTTATTTTTTCTTCCAACCTACAAGTATCCATAACAAAATCTTCCTTGTATTATTGTGTCTGCAGCTTGTCCTAATACATGATTTGGTGTCATGGTACTTTAAATAACTAAGGAACATTATCCTAATCATACTTCTAGTATAGAAGTATTAAGAACATAAATTTCTACATCTAAAATTATATAATTAATCATTATACTAAATTATATTCATTGGTAAATGTTAAGTAAATGAACAAATTTGATGAATAAAAGAATAATCGAAATGGAAAGAATGGGGGCTAGCACACTAAAGAAATATTGGATTAACCATTTTGACAAACACACTATAGGCATGAACTAGTAAGAGAACAAAAAATGAGAGTCAGGAAGAGGGACTTGTCTTGGTTTGCTAGGATTTGGAAGCTAGGGTTACGTTTTGATCTTCTTTTTCCCAAACATTATCTTCTTCTTCCTCCTCCTCCTCTTCTTTTCCAACTTCTTTCTTCTTCCTTTTTGAAATTCAAAAGGGGTTAGAGTTTTGATTTTGAAGATGATGATGATGATTATGGTGGTGGTGGTGGTGGAGATGATGGTGGTGGCGAACGGAGGTGAAGGGGGGCCGACCGGCGGTCGGGCGGACGCCGGCGGCTGCAGGCGGCGGCCCGGTGGCAGTGGCGGCAGGCGGGAGCGGCAGTAGCAGGAGGTGAGGGAGGAGGAGAGGGTGTGGGAGAAAGAGGTGTGAGAGGGATATGCATAGGGAGAGAGAAAAGTGAAGGGTGTGGGGGTGTGTGTGCTCACAAACTCGCCTCCTTGAGATACCGGGATACCCTCGGTATCCGATACCTCAACCTAGGCTACGCACCCCGCCTATACCCTCTAAAACCTATGCTAGCACGCGTAAATATATACACATAAGCATATAAAAATTACTCAAATACTATTTCTAGGCTATTGCTCAAAAACCCCGCTCAAAATCCAATACCTTGGTTATCTTAAGGTATTGAGATACCTCGGTATCTCAAGGTATTGAGATACCGCTCTCAAACCCCTCTAACTAGCTATCTAACTAATAATTACATACCTAGATATTAATCTAGGCTAGGTAATATAGATATCTACCATATTTATATATATCTAAGTATGTATATACCTATATATATATATATCCACACACATATACACAAATACCCTTTACCTTACCCAACTCTTAAAAATATATATATACCTATCAAGATATCTATAGATATCCACACACATATTTATATATATCTACGTATGTATATACCTATATATATATATATATCCACACACATATACACAAATACCCTTTACCGCACCCGGAAAATCGGGCATGAGTCGTGGGTACGTCCAGCCTACGCCGCAGCATCGGCGGTAGAACGCTGTCTAGGTCAACTAACTAAATAATAATCTCACACAAAAAAATCGGCCATGACCTCTCCAAAAGGAGGGCAACCACACAAACAAGTATATATAAATCTGCCAAGATCTCAACTCCAAGCGGAGGAGCAAAATCATAATGATAACCACAATATACTCAATCACGAATCTAAGCACGATAAGATAACACAGAGATCTAACAACTATAAAGTCTAACCAACATCAACTACTACAACAACCACAACATCAAATAATAATACAATAATATCCAAAATAATATACAAACAAGGTCTCAATCCAAAACCGGAGACAAATCCGGTGCTAAAGCTAATAAAACAACAACAAGGTCCTAGTGATCCCGGCTACCAACCCGGAAATCACTCCTAAACTAGAGGGTCCCTGTCTGCACCATCGACAGGCTCAGGTCCATAAAACGTCGGACACCAATCCTCCGGATACTCTGAAAAATATGTCCAGTCAGGACTGGAGCAAGTACATCTCTAACAGCAGTTCCATTTAAATGATAAAAACTATAAAACAGTTATAGCAAGTAGCAAGAAGAATGAAGCAAGTATGAAACAAGAAATATATATAAATCACTGGTGCATAAAGGTAAAGATGCATGGATATCAGAGCAAGATAGTAATAACTGCAAGATACAAGAAATCTAAGCTAAGATCAAGTCCGTGCACATGAACGTGTAGTGAGTCCAGCATGAAAAATATGTAGTGAGTCAAGTCCAGAAATATGTAAGTGAGACAAGTCAAGAAATGCATGAGAGTCCAGACTATAAAGAATGAACTCGGTGTCTTTGAAATACTTATTTCGACATGTAAACGGCTAGGGGTAAGTACGGCTCACCGCGCACTGGGTGCGCGGCTGCTATCATTCCAGATTAGACCAGAGGGAGTGATTCCTGATGATGCCAGATAGGAATGTTTACATGTCTACTCGAGTATTTCCCTGCCTCGACTAATACAAGTGGATCCAAGACCCGACACGTAAATCAAGATGAGTCCAGCCTGAACATGAGTGATGCCTGTAGTGATGCCTCTAGGTGATGCCAGTGGTGATTCCAGAATAGAGGCCAGAAACATGAAATGTACGTGTCGCAAGTAAATGAATCCAGAAATATCAATCAGTGTCCCGTGTTGTGCCAGAATAATCAGATGATACTATACTAGAAGCTGAATCATAATAATCATCAGATAATGAAAACTATCAGAGAATGTACTCGCCTGACGTCCTGAGCAACTGGCGATCCGAACCGGTGTCGCAAGGACCTATGCGAAAAGCAAGGTTAAACAGGGTTCTAATGAGTTAAACAGATATAAAATAACTAAAAATAGGCTTCTAGGGTCGTTCTAGGTCAAACAGGTCAAACCGGTGAAATCTGGATCAAAAAGTCAACTCTAGGTCCAAAAAGTCAACTATGGGTCAAACTAGGTCAAAAGTTGACTTTGGCGGTCAACCGAGTCAACTACGGTCAAGTCTGGGTCAAACTAGGGTGCTCCTGAATTTCTAGGTCAAACCGAGTTCATTAAGCTAGAAAACTCACAAACTCGCCTCCTTGAGATACCGGGATACCCTCGGTATCCGATACCTCAACCTAGGCTATATACCCCGCCTATACCCTCTAAAACCTATGCTAGCACGCGTAAATATATACACATATACATATAAAAATCACTCCAATACTATTCCTAGGCCATTGCTCAAAAATCCCGTTCGAAACCCAATACCTTGGTTATCTTAAGGTATTAAAATACCTCGGTATCTCAAGGTATTGAGATACCGCTCTAAACTCAACCCGACTACCCCTCTAGCTAACTAACTATGCATAAACATATATATCTAGCTATAATCTAGGCTAAAATATATATATCTAATATATATATGCATATACCTAGGTATCTACACACCTTACCTTACCTTACCTTACCTTACCTTACATATATATATATATACCCCTAGATATCTAACTATCTATCTAGCTATGTATATATCTATATCTATATATATATATATCTAGCTATCCCTCTACCTATCCATCTGCCTATCTAGATATATACTATATATCTATCTAATATCTAGCCATCTATCCATGGGTTTATATAGATATCTAGATATCTATCTACTAGGTATCTATCTATCTATTTATCTCTAACTACCTAGGTATCTAGTTACCTATGTATCTATCTAACCATCTATGTATTAATCTATCTATTTGTATATCTATCTATCAACCTAGCTATTCACCTATCTATCTATCTATCTATTTATCTTAGTTAACTATCTAACTATCTAGTTATCTATCCATAGATAGATCTATCTATAATACTATCTATCTATTCTAGTAACTTATCTACTTCTCTAATTATCTACATATCTATCTATAGTTATATCTATCTATCCATCTTATATCTATCTATATAGATAAACATATATCTATATCTCTCTCTCTCACTCACTACACGTTAATGCAATACGCTGCTAGCTGTTGCTGCAGCTTAAAACTGCTGTTGCTACTGCTTTTCTGCTGCGCTCGAGCGAACTGCTGCCGCGGCGCCTGCAGCGCCTGCTGCTGCTACTGCGCTCGAGCGAGCTGCTGCCGCGGCGTTGCTGCGCTCGAGCGAGCTGCTGCCGCGGCGCCTGCAGTGCCTGCTGCTGCTGCTGCTGCTGCACTCGAGCGAGCTGCTGCCGCGGCGCTGCTGCGCTCGAGCGAGCTGCTGCCGCGGCGGCTGCAGCGCCCTGCTGGCTGCTGCAGCGGCTGTTCTGCTGCGCTGCTCGTCGCGCTGCACGCTGCAACGGCCGCCCCGCTGTGCTGTGCTGCTCTGCTGTGCACCCCGCTGCACAGCCGCCTCGACAACCCCACAAGCACACGCACACACACAAACTCAATCACACACACAGACACACACACCTATATACATATATATATACAACTATATATATACACACACACTCAAACATATATATATATACCCTCACACATACTCACTCTCACACACCCTCACACACACTCTCTCACACACTAGCACACATTCTCATAAACACACAACCACACACACAAACACTCCTATATATATATATACATATATACACACAAACTCAAACTCATATACATATATATCTATATCTAAACACTCACTCACACTCACACACACACTCACCTACACACTCTAACACCAACACACTCACACAAGCACTCACTAACACACTCACACAAGCACCCACTAACACACTCACAAACACATAAAAACACACATATAAATAGAAAATATATATATAGAAGCACACACAAATATATATACATATATATATAAACACAACACGCCACAACGCACAACGCACAACGCTCACAACGCTCACCAACGCGCGCCCAACGACCCCGACACGCACAAATACCTATAAATATATAAAATATAACTCAAAAATTCTAGCACACACTACCCGATGCTAATCTAACGCGCGCACAAGCCCGAAACTAGAAAACCATGCCGAAATGGCCGTTCGATCATTTCGACGAACACGTGGTGCGCGGTTCGGAAAACCTCCTGAAACGCACACCAAACAAACTCGGAATCGGCCCAAAATTTACTCACGTGCTCTAAACGATGCCTAGATCCTAGAAAATGCGCTTCCACGTCGATTCTAGGTCCGTGGCGAAAACGCGCACGCACTTAGAATCGGCGACGACGAAAAACCCTAAATTCGCCCGAAACGCCCGTTTCTCTGCGACACGGCTTCCCGTGTCCGAACGGAGACACGCACTCACCCTCAAGACACCCGACAATGTCTACCTAGGTCCGCCTAACCTAGGACATCACCCAAAATTGGGCCAAATTCGGATTCCACCCGAAATTGACACAAAACCTAGTGTTAAAGTCTCCAAACACTACCCAACTAGTTCCAACTTCCTCCCACGGGTAGCCTAAGGGTCTAGGAAGGTTCTAAACTATTAATTACACTATATAAAAGTAATTACAAGGGAAAAATTAGGGTTTACCTCTTGGGAGTTGGAATCCCAAGCCAAAATCTCAAAAATGCTCCAAATCCACCTCAACTAGCTTCCAAGCTCCCAAATCTAGCTCCAACACTAAATCTAAGCTCTACCCACCTAGGTTAGGGAAGAATGTATGGTTAGGGTTCACAATCATGGAGAATAGAAGAAGAAAGAAGAGGAAAAGGATGCTTACTTGAAGTTGGAAAGAAGAAAGGAAGAAGAAAGAAGAAGAGAGGAAGAAGAAATGAAGAAGAAGAAAATAGAACAAAGGGGAAGGGGGATGCTGTGTTCTCATGGAAATGGGGTTGGTTTGGTCGGCCAAAGCAAAGTAAAGGGGGTTGCCAAGTTTCCAAATTCCCAAAACGCCCCTATTCACTTGGTTTCGGATTCCGGGTTCCAAAAGCACTCAAACTAGTTCCAAATCTCTCCAACTAACCTCCTAAAAATAAAATAATAAATCTAAGCCCCAAAATAAGTCTCACAGGGGTGTGGGCTGGGTCGGACATGGGTCCACTAGGGTCTGACATGGGTCCAGGCTAGCCAAAATCCTAAAACAATCAATAAAAATATAGTACAATCATTAGTTAATTATAAATACAATTAATTAAAAATAATGCACAATTAACTAAATTAAAAAAAAAATACCCGGCTCTGGAAATTGGGTGGTGACAAGCCTATCCTCCTTAGAAAATTTAGTCCTCGAAATTTAAGGTCAATCACACTCCTCTAGGTCAAACCCCCAACAATCAAAGTCAAGAAATTCTACCTATACAACATACAAGATCAGGGTCCTACTGTTCGTGTTATCACAGTCTCAATCAGGGTTACTACACTATCTACCACAGCACAAGAAAATCTAATAGGTACTAATGAAGCACACCACAGGAATGGAAAAGGACAGGAAGAAGAAACAAGAGACAGACCTGCTAACCCGACACCCGTAGCATCGGCCTCCTCGACCGTCAACGCATAAGCCCTGCCCTGCTGGGGTGTATCCCTCTGCTGGTGCGGGGCATGATGCTGTGCCACAGATGGCCTAGCTCCAACTCTCTGATCCTGTGCTCCACCCAATGGAGGTGCAGTAGGGCAATCTCGCATATGGTGAGCAGCGGATCCACAGAACAAACACACCTTCAGCCTCCTCCTACAAATATCCCAGGTGTGTCCTGCCTTCCTGCAGTAGGCACAAGTGGGCACCCTCTGATCCTGACCCTGCTGCGCTGCCTTCTGCACATAGGGACGCTTAGCTGGTCCCGCACTACCACTGGCACTGCCTGAATCATCCCTGCCTCTCTTGGACTTGAGCTCCAAGTCATCCTCTGCTCTCTGAGCATCTCCTACTATCTGCTCAAAAGTTGCCTCGCGATCGCTCCTGGTCAAAGACTTGACCGCCATAACCAAGCCCTTGCGAAACTTCCTCGCCTTAGCTGCCTCACTCAAGCCATCCATAAATCTGCCCAGACGGCAGAACTCCGCTGCGTACTCGTCCACCGTCATGCTCCCTTGGACGAGTGCCTCGAACTGGCTCTCCAAAGCACTGAGCGCCACATCTGGGAAAAACTTCTCCTTAAAAAGTCTCTTGAAAGCCTCCCAAGTAAGCCCTGGCACCGCAATCCTCGTATCTGTGCGATACCATGTCAAGGCGAGGTCGAACATCTGACTGCCCGCTGCCTCTATCTGCATGCTGTCTGGAATCTGCGCCAGCCTGAAGATGCCCTCAATCTGCTCTATCCAGTCATCCGCGTACAGGATACCTTCTGTACCACGGAACTCCTTGGGCCGCATCCTCTGAAAGTCGATAATACTGCCTGGCCTCGGATGCTGAATCTGATCTGCCTGTGGCTGAATCTGTGCCACCCTATCCACTGCCGTCATGGCCACCTGGTGGGCGTTCTCAATGCCCAGCCTCATCACATCCACCTGACGGTGCTGCGCGTCCATCATCTCCCTGAAGAACGCAAACAACTGCACGGCATCTACTGGAGCAGGAAGTGGTGGAGGAACCACCGGAACGACTGGGATAGTCCTCGGATCGATAGGTGAAGGAGGATCCCCGAGAGAAGCAGATGCTCCCTCAACCGCAGGAGTGGTGAGTGGAGCGGTAGCAGCTGCCTGAATACGAGCTGGACGAGAGGTAGCAAACCTCTCAGTGGCAACTGCTGGAACGGTACGATGGGATCGTGTCTTCGGAGGCATCATGAACACAGATCAAAAGAAGTCAATACGGCGCAAGATACGATATCATCAAGAAAGGACAGTAATATTTCAAAAGAAACAATTTCAGAATAATTAGATTGGCACTGCAGCAGCAGCACACCAGCAGCAGGGAGCTGCAGCAGCTGCACCAGCAGCAGGTGCAGCAGCAAGGAGCAGCAGTAGCAGCTGCACCAGCAGCTCTAGTAGCAGCATAGGCAGCAGCCTATGCAGCAGCAGCAGCTGCTAGCTTCAGCAGCAGCATGTGCAGCAGTGTGTAGCAGCGCTAGTAGCAGCAGTATGCGAGGGAGAGAGAGAGAGGTATATATATATAGATGGATAAGTAGATAGATATAGATACATATATCTAGATAGTTAGGTAGATTGATGATAGTTAGATAGAATGATAGATAGATGGATAATAGGTATTAGATAGATAGTTAGATAGGTAGAGATCTAGTAGGTAGGTATCTAGATATCTCGATAGAAAGATAGATTAGTTAGATAGATTGTTAGAGAGATTAATAGATAGTTAGATATTTAGATAGATAGTTGGATAGATAGATTAAATAGATAGATTAGATATAGGTAAATGGATACCTAGATAGTTAGAGATAAATAGATAGATACTATATAGATACTAGATAGTTAGATAGATAGTTAGATACCTAGATAGATGCATAAGATAGATAGATTATTAGATAGATAATAGTTAGCTAGGGAGATACATATATAGATACTAGATGGATATATAGATATAGATAGGTAGTTAGATTACTAGATAAATAGGTAATAAGATAGATAAGTAGGTAATGGATAGGTAGATAGTTATATATATATATCTAAGGTATAGATATTTATACCTATAGCTATATATATCTATAGATATCTAGAGAGATAGATAGATAGATTTATAAATAGATATATACATAGCTAGATAGATAGTTAGATATCTAGATATAGATATATATATATATTTGAGGGTAAGGTAAGGTAAGGTAAGGTAAGGTATTGGGTGTAGATACCTAGGTATATGCCTATATGTATTAGATATCTATATTTTAGCCTAGATTATAGCTAGATATATATGTTTATGCATAGTTAGCTAGCTAGAGGGGTAGTCGGGTTGAGTTTAGAGCGGTATCTCAATACCTTGAGATATCGAGGTATCTCAATACCTTAAGATAACCAAGGTATTGGGTTTCAAGCGGGGTTTTTGAGCAATAGCCTAGGAATAGTATTGGAGTGATTTTTATATACTTATGTGTATATATTTACGCGTGCTAGCATAGGTTTTAGAGGGTATAGGCGGGGTGCGTAGCCTAGGTTGAGGTATCGGATACCGAGGGTATCCCGGTATCTCAAGGAGGCGAGTTTGTGAGTTTTCTAGCTTAATGACCTCGGTTTGACCTAGAATTTCAGGAGCACCCTAGTTTGACCCAGACTTGACCGTAGTTGACTCGGTTGACCGCCAAAGTCAACTTTTAACCTAGTTTTGACCTAGAGTTGACTTTTTGGACCTAGAGTTGACTTTTTGATCCAGATTTTACCGGTTTGACCTGTTTGACCTAGAACGACCCTAGAAGCCTATTTTTAGTTATTTTATATCTGTTTAACTCATTAGAACCCTGTTTAACC
This sequence comes from Iris macrosiphon, assembly GCA_036927795.1. Classification (NCBI taxonomy): domain Eukaryota; kingdom Viridiplantae; phylum Streptophyta; class Magnoliopsida; order Asparagales; family Iridaceae; genus Iris; species Iris macrosiphon. Next base: position 134,612,452 of record JAYESA010000003.1, read on the forward strand.
TTACTTTTCGCATAGGTCCTTGCAACACCGGTTCGGATCGCCAGTTGCTCAGGACGTCAGGCGAGTACATTCTCTGATAGTTTTCATTATCTGATGATTATTATGATTCAGCTTCTAGTATAGTATCATATGATTATTCTGGCACAACACGGGACACTGAGTGGTATTTCTGGATTTATTTACTTGCGACACGTACATTTCATGTTTCTGGCCTCTATTCTGGAATCACTACTGGCATCACTACAGGCATCACTACAGGCATCATTCATGTTCAGGCTGGACTCATCTTGATTTGCGTGTCGAGTGGTAGAGTTGTGGGTTGATGTGAGGAAGAAGGGGAGGGGAGTCACATTGGTGTCAGGAGAGAGAGAAAGAGAGAGAGAGGGGGAGGGAGGAAGGAACGAAGAAAAAACGTGAAGGGGGATGGGAAGAGTGAGGGGAGCTTATCTCTCTCCTCTTTATTTATTTATTTATTTTTTTTATTTTTTTTCTAAAGCATTCACAATTTAAAATAGAGAATCTAATTTTTTGTTCCAAATTTAATTAATTGAAGATACAATATACTAAAATATAAATATATTAATTTGTAGAAAAGTTGTTATGACATATAGGTCTTGGCAAGGGCGGAAATGGAAACTATCCTCAATTTATTCCTTGGATATAATCCTCCAAAGAAAATTACAATTGCTAACGGTTTATTTTATAATGTCTACAAATTTTTAAGATAGATTATCAACATTATTTTCAATTATTATAGCTTTTAAAAATAAATTTTATAATTTTGTTATTAACATAAAAATTTGTAAATATTATAAAATATTTTTTGGACAATTATAGTTCCGCAAACAAATTATAAACTTCATTAGTTATGAGGAGGGCCATGCCAATGTAGCCTCTCCTCCAATCAAAGTTTATTCCTTGGTATTTTACCAATTTGTGTTTGATCCTGTGACATTTACTTAATCTAAAGTAACATACAGCATGACGAGTTACTGGCGGGAAGCTGGATGCTCATTATGAAAGCACAAAAAGGAAAGTTTGCCATTAAACTTGGGGGTCTTTTGACAATATATTTTAAATAATATTTTTGTTGTTTCCATAGCTAAATATTGCAACAAAAACCGGAGTGAAGACGAGATATATTATAGATGGTAATTAATGAAAACCATAGATTCTAGATGCAACCAACTTAACTGGCAAGTAGAACATTCAGTTTCATTTTGAAGTTTATATCTTGCATTTTTTTTTCTCTCCCTTTTGTTGTCTATGAGCCTTTTAGAGTGCTAGTCTATGTTTTACTAAATCACAATTAGCAGTGTGGGGTGTGTTTTTTCCCCCACGATTTAGGTCAAGGTGTGTCGTAGCTAGGCCAGAGTTTATTCGGACCGGGTTTAACTGGGTTCTAGATAGGCCGGGCTAGCCTGGCCAATGGATGCTGGTCGATCCGACTTGGGCTTTGACTGCTAGCCACCTATGCTGGTCGATCCGACTTGGGAGAACTGGATCAGGATAGGTGGGGTTCGGTTCGAGCCAGACTAGAATTGGCCCCCCAGGCCAATCATTTCTAGTAAATTTTTTTTTTTTAATTCAATATATATTTCAAATGATGTCTAGTCTAACGGATAAGTCTGATGCACTTGGATAGGGAGGTCGTGGTTTCGAGACCCCCCGACGTTATTTAATTTTTCTTTGGAAAAATTAATGGTGGGGTGGTCTTTGGGTGCAGTACAGACGCGTGGAGCGGTGCGGTACAGTCCGGACGGTGCGCGGATGCATGTGTGGTGCTGGTAGATTTGGTATATCGTGCTGCGGTACGGCTACGGCTGCGTGAGTCCTTCGGGCCGAATAGAGCCTTCGGAAGTGGTACATTCGGACGTGGAGCCTTGGGCTGGGTTGGTGGTGCCTTTGGGTCGGGATGTAAGCCTTCGGGCAGGGTGGGACCTACGAACTAGGAATTATAATTTACCTTCTTCGATATATATATATATATATATATATATATATATATATATATATATATATAGAGAGAGAGAGAGAGAGAGAGTATTTCTACATAAGTCATCCACATGTGAACCAATAGTAATAGACTCATACATCACATGTGCACCCATGTGCATTAGTACACTATATATGGGTAAACGGGATATGAGCCATAGTGCTTATATATATATATATATATATATATATATATATATATATATATATATGGGTAAACGGGATATGAGTCATAGCGCTCATATTTCTACATGAGTCATGTAGGAATAGAGTCTACTGGCACCCATATACATTAGTACACTCTATTCCTATTGGTCCACATGTACATGACTCATGTATAAATATAAGCACTATGGCTCATATCTCGTTTATATATATATATATATATATATATATATATATATATATATATATATATAAACGGGATATGAACCATAGTGCTCATATTCCTATATGAGTTATCCACATGTGGACTAATAAGAATATACTTCTACATCTTATGTGTATTCATGTGCACTAGTAGACTATATTCCTAACATTATGATTCTTATTCCGTTTACCATATATATATATATATATATATATATATATATATATAATTGGGCTTTCTAACCTGACTAGATTTATATGAAACATCCATGAAATTTCATCCATTTTAGAATTAGAAGCTATAATTAATTGATTAAAAGTATATACAAAAGGGTAAACCTGTTAAGTTGTAAGAGTTATCATTTGAAATATGTACCATATAAATTCATGAAACTTGACATATAGATTTCTAATATGCCTTAGTATCTTTAAAAAAAAAATTTGAGGATTTTTCTGAAATAGTTTGACAATTTTAGAATGCCTAAAACTTTTTTTTCCTATTTAATAAACCCTTAAAGTATTTGATAATTAATGTTAACTAATTTCTAATTACTTATCTAACATATTGGGTCAGACTTGTAGTGGCCAACATGGCTGGCTCGCAAATGTTTAGATAGCAACCATTGGATCAAACCCATTAACCCCAGCTCGAATCTGTACCCAAAATTTAAGTCATCAATTTCGTCGAACTATGATTTAATCATAGCCGCCAATCCTACACAAACTCGAACATGTACTCGCTCACCTATTTTCAACCCGACACAGCCCAAAACTTGCACTATAAACTCATTATTGTCGTCCTAGTAATGCTAACCCATACCTGTGTTCTCGTATTCATTGATTCACTGTTTGTGTCCACCTTGTGTCCGACTTCCAGAAACTACTACAGGCCTCCAAGTGACAAACCACCACATCCCTCGTGATCGTCTCGAATTTCTCTTCCATCTGGACCACTCGAGGCATCATTGTCCTGAATTCACAGTAGCCTGCACAACACCCAACAATGCCCAACAGTCCAGACATAACCAATAAAAACCAACCACGTTCCCTAGTCGCCACGGTCAATTCCTCGACATAATCACGATCGGTCTTAGCCATTGTGTTCGTGCCATAACTGTAGAGAATTTTGTGGGATCTCGATAATGTTTGACATAAGAATTCATGTTGTGTCGTGTCGTGTCGGAGCCATAAGTTGCGTTCCGATCGTCATATTCACGAATGGTCGATTCCTTTGGGCTCATAACGTTCAGATCTACAACCATCGATACTTGGAACTTAGCAATGATTAAATTTATGGCATCACTATCGTTTCAATTTGTGCGTCTTTGCCTTCCAGACTCTGAAACTTCACAGAATTGTATGATATCGGTGTGATTGTTTCTAGACCATGTAGACATGTTAATTGCTGCTAGACCTTCACTTCGAATTCTTTTTTCATTCACGAACGATGTGAAAATACATTATAATGAATCTAATTATATTCCTTTTATATATGCAATGTAATTCATGTCTAAGTTAAAAAATATTATATTTATCATGTAATACATTATTCTTTTTCATTCGAGTTTTCTTTCATGATTGTACATATGTGAGAGAGCATCCAAGGAATTTTATATTGATTTTATTGGCGGATTTTTATATTGATATCATTGACACGTTAAACTATTGATTTTTTGGTTTTTTCGGATAAAGTAATAAATTTTCGCATAATTGCGAAAAAACAGAGAAGTTTTGACAAATGGCATATGGGGGGAGAACCCGCCAACTGAGTTGGCGGGTTGTTGGGGGATCAAAGGGCTCGCCAACTGAGTTGGCGAGCTAGGTGTGTTGGAGGCAGAGCCTGCCAACTTAGTTGGCGAGTGAGGGAGAGAAAATTAATTTTCGTAATTATGCAAAAATTATGCGAAAATTTATTTCTCCCCTTTTTCGCAATTATGCTGGAGCGGATCCGAGTTACCAGTATACTGGAGCGGGCCGAGTTACCAGTATGCTAGAGCGAGCCCGAATTTAGCAAAAATGGAGCCAATTCCAGTTCCCTATAAGATCCAAGCTCCTTTGGTTAGAGGAGAAATTGGAGTACCAGATGTAAGACACAAAGTCGGAAGACCAAAGAAGAACCGCATCAAACCCCAGAATTCATCGACGAGAGATCTTCGTTGCAATAATTATGGTGCGATGGGACACAACTGAAGAAGATGTACTAGTCAACCGAGAGAGTAAAATATAATTGTTCAATACAAACTTAAAGATAATGAAAGTCTACTTAAGAACTGTTCAATACAACCGAAGATAATGAAAGTCTACTTAAGAATTGTTGTCACGACCCGCACCCGGAAATTCGGGCACGAGTGCGTGGGTACGTCCAGCCTACGCCGCAGTGTCGGCGGTAGTACGCTGTCTAGGGCATGATCACAGGTGATAAATCTAGCTCATTCACAATAATTAAATAGGCAAGAAAAATAGCAGGAAAAGAATGCTAAGATTTTATAACCAGAATATGATAATCAGATCCAGAGTTTATTACAGAACCATAGATTATATCGGGGACAAACCCGATTACTAAGATGAAAGGAAAACAAATAGCTAAAAGCTAACTACTCTGCAGGGGTAGTCTCCTGGGTGGGAACCGGCTCTGCAACTGTATCACCTGCTGTCTCATAGGGGCCATAATAGGTGGGGGCAAGGTTCTCATCATCGCCTAAACAACGGATCCAGTCAGGAAAGGAGCAAAGTACACAATGCACAACAAGATTTAACTAAATATTTGTGACAGGTAGAAAATAACTGACTAAGCATTATGTTGAGAATTGTGTAAGTAAGTAGTGAAATTAACTGAGAAATAATGTTATAAAACAAGACTAAAAGTAAAATATGATTGATTGCTATAAACCAGAAATCCGAGTAAAACAGGAATAAATGTGACAAGAAATATAACTGTAACAAGACAGGAACTTATGTGTGTGAACTTGTATATTTAGAATACCTAGTTGGCATGTAGGGGTTTATAAGGCTAATAGGGCCGTCATAGACGACTAGTACACAAGGATTACGGGAATAATCAAGTATAAGGCTGATGGTACAATCGCGTACCAACAGCTGGCACACAGTGATTACAGGGGGAAAGGGTAAACTACATGCCTCCTAGTATTCTCCCGCCCGACACGAAAAGCAAGACACGAAATACATTATTCAAGACATAAAATCCAGTGTTCTAACTCTACATATAATCATCAATGGTACTAATAAAGCAGGGAATTTATTTATCATAATATAAATGTTAAACTTGAAGTGTAGGTACTTGCCTGATGTTTGGATCCAAATATAGTTTGGTGTCTCGGGGAAATTTTCAGAAATGAGTCCGGATGCTGAAATAAACATTACCATCATGCTCAGAAGATGTCAAATAGCTAGAAACGCCTGTCCTTGGGTCCAATTTGGAGACAAGGGCAAAAACGGCAGTTTCGGGTCAAAACGGGGTCCGCTGGTGGGCCCGCTTTGCACCGAAAAACGTGTCCGGGTCAAAGGTCTCCAAATTCACCAAACTTAGTGTCAACAGGTCAAGAACGCTGATACGAACCCAACGGAACTTCCAGATTTGGATTCCGATGAGCCGAACACAAAATCGCCCGTCGAGCGGGGCCTGTGGGGCCCACGACACGCGATTTCGTCAACGTTCTCAGAATCGAACCAAACTTGACCCACAGGACCAACGTATCGCTACGAGTCCGATGGCGCAAGTTTCGTCTCGATCTGACGAGTGTACACGAAGTTAGGGCGAATTACCGAAAAGGCGGATACGGGGCGATGTCCGCGGATACGCGTTGATTCCGGTGTGCACGCACACCCGAATCAGCTTCCACGAAAACTCACACGTCCGTATCGATGATGCGTACGTATCTGTGAAGACCGCACGCAACCAAGTCGTCCCGTTTGGCGGGGCGCACTCAGGTCCGGGGTGAAACAGGGTCTGATTTTTCCTGTTTTTGGATCGCGGTGTGCGATCACCACAGGACGCGATGCCCCGAACAGTTTGTCCGGACACCGAGAGGGTCATACAAGCTTCACAAAGCAATTTGCGAAATCGAAAACGGAGCTACGAAATGAAAGTTACGAGTACCTGAAGGGGACCCGAAAACCGGGGGTGAGACGTGTCCGACTCGTGTCGGACACAGGGAAGCTAGGGTTAGGGTTTTGGGGTCTCTGCGGCGGCTCCGGTGGTCGGCACGGCGGCGGGAAGGTCGAGGGTGGTCGGGGGCGCTGGGGCGCGGCCGGACGGAGGCACGGCGGAGCCGAGGGCGGCGCCGGACGCTGCTGCCGGCGAGGGAAAGGGCAGCGGCTGCTGCTGCTGGGTCGAGCGGGTGGCGCCGGAGAGCTGGGCGGCGCTGGAGGATGGCGGGTCAGGGAGTAGGACGTCGGCAAGGCGCCGGAGGAGCACGGCGGCGAGGAGGGTGGCCGGGAATGGAGGTGCTAGGGTTCAGGCGGGTGGCTGGAAAGGGGAGGGATGGCCGGAGTCGAGGGGTCTGGGCTTTTATAGGGTTGCGGGCGGTTGAGGGGAGGCCGAGGGAGGCGGTGGAGTGGTCGACGTGGCGGGGTGCGCGGAGGGGAGGCTGGAGGATGCGGCGGGCGGCCCGGGCGGAGCGGCGCCGGACTCGGGCTCAGGGTCGTGGGGGGGAGAGAGAGGGGCCCGGGTCGGGTTTGCGGGTCGGGCGGCGGTCAGACCCGACCCGACCCGGTGGGGAGCGGGCTGGGTTTGGGTTCGGGCTGGGCCCGGTAGGCCGGGCCCAGTGGGCTGGGTTTTATAATAATAAAAATAATAATAAATAATTAATTAATTAATAATTAAATAAATAAATAGTTTTTAGGTGTTTTAAAATAGGTCCGGGGTCCAATAAATTCCAGAAAAATTGTCCTAAGTCCAGTTTTTCATTTTACACCCAAAATTATTATTTTCATAATATTTTAATGTTGTTTATTATCAATTAAAAATTAGGTAATATTTCAAAACCCTGATTTTAATTACAGAAAATTCCCAAAAAATTCCAGAAAATTGAAAAATCCCAATTTTAATATTTTTAAAAAATCAGGGGCTTACAATTGTTTAATACCCAAACATTGCAATCAAACATTGTTATAAATCATACAAATATTGCAATCAAACATTGTTACAAATCATCTACTCATCCTCCTCCTCGTCTTGCTGAGTTTGGGTGGGCAGCGGTGCTGATGGAGTCGAAAAAAAAATGTGTGAATATCTGGTAGCTTTCATCTCCAGCAGTCTCGTGACTAGGGCCCGCTCCAGCATACTGGTAACTCGGGCCCGCTCCAGCATAATTGCGAAAAATGGGAGAAATAAATTTTTGCATAATTTTTGCATAATTGCGAAAATTAATTTTCTCCCCCTCACTCGCCAACTAAGTTGGCGGGCTCTGCCTCCAACACACCTAGCTGGACAACTCAGTTGGCGAGCCCTTTGATCCCCCAACAATCCGCCAACTCAGTTGGCGAGTTCTCCCCCCATATGCCATTTGTCAAAACTTCTTCCCTTTCTCGCAATTATCCAAAAATTTATTACTTTATTTGAAAAAATTCTTTGATTTTTGTGATCCAGTAGTGAGAGTGATGGAATTGGGGGTGAGGGAGAGAAATCACTAGGACATGACTCAACCTAACGAATTTTTGAAGTATAGACCCAACCCAATGGATTTTTTCAAAAACAAAAAAGAAGAAAAAAATAAAAAAATAAAAATCCAAAAAACAAGAAGAAAAACACAAAATAACAAAATAAAAGATAAGTTTAAAAAGTGAAAATAGAAACAAAATAAAGAACAAAAAGAATAAGAAATTAAAAAAGGTAAGAAAAGAAAAGATTTTTTTTAAATGAATTATTAAAAAAGGAAGAAAAAAGATTTTAAAAAAAGTATAGTAATAAGAAAACAACAAAAATAAATTTGTTAAAACATTTTTTCAAATAAATAACTAAAAAATTATTAAAACAAGCAAAAATGATTTTAAAACAAAGGAAAAAGAATTTTTTTTGAAAATGAAAGAAAATAATGAAAAATAAATTTGAAAAATGAAAAAGACAAAAAACCAAAAACTAACATGCAAGCATATAAAAAAAATCATTAAACAAATAGCATCAAGGAAAATAAACCGATACAATGAAACATAGGAATATAAACTAAATACCGCAACATGAACAAAACCAAGGCAGTAATATAAACAATCTATCAATCACGGCCAATCATGAAATATGGCTTGATATTATTAACTAGCTAGGATGTTCACATTTCTGATTACTAGCACATGCAATCGAGATTCCAACGGTAACATGCATGACAAACTGTCCAGGCTATCCAAGCTACACGGTAATCCATAATCATTATAGTATTACAATACTTGACGGTGTACTGGAAATGTGACCCTCACGATGGAGAGCAACAAATCCATCGATAGTCGGGATATCGAAACTGCATGCAACCTGAAAACCTCCCCTCCTAATGAATCTATGTGATCATTCTAGTAATTAATTAGTGAACATTTTATTAGAATTCCAGGTCGTAGGCATCCGGGAATCCATCATATACATGAGATTCCTATGACTTGACAGTAATATAACATTCACAAGCAATGGCACAAGACAATCTAGCAAAGTACGATGATATAACCAATATATTGGAGTGCACTACAATAAGCCACATTGAGGACTCAATACAAGATCAAATACCGTGCAAGACAATACCGTACGGTACAATACAACATGATAGGACGGTCCGACACGTGATAGATATAAAATGTGTAATAGGGATACCCTCGTGCACTAGGCACGGGTACTGCTCCATTCAAACCATAAAATCATCAATTACGAGAAATCATGCTTGAGCAATAAGCATTTTGGTACGAATCGAAAACGAATTGACAAAATCTAAAAAATCATGAAAAAACTGAGTATCAGAGCGGTATACAGACAAAGTACTGATGTCGGTGTAACGTCAGTATATCGGTAAAATCCAATTTTGAACACTAAATTTTAAAAATCACACAAACGACATAGTTGGTGTACCGGTGGTATACCATCGGTATGCCGTAAACTATGAAAATGCACAGATTTAGTATCAAAAATAGGATTTCATAGCCGAAACCAAGTCTTTATTTCAACCATTCACAATCTAGCAAGCTCTAATGTTAGGGGTAGGTCTCCTACATTATTTATGGCCAAGATCAATCAAGAAAACCTAGGTATCGCAACCAATACCAAGATTACAATGTCGTATCATACAATACGACATAGAAAACTAAACCTAGGTTAAAACATAACCAGAATCCATAAAATGTCAAATACAAGATGAAATAATTTTAGGATCATGCTTTGGATAAAACTAAGCAACCTTATTCATGAAAAAAAAATGAAATACAAAAAAAAAATCCTCAATTTATCCATGTAGTCACAAGATGTACTTGTCTAGGTCAAGATCCAATTCCAATCTTCTACTCCACCATTAAGGAGGATTCAAAAATCACACCATTTGGTATCAAGACCTAGCTCCAAGCTCAGTCCAAGGCAAAAGAACAGAGAAAGGAAATAAAGAGAGAGAATGAAGAGGGAAAAGAAAAAGAAGGGAGAAAAGACTATGATTTTATGGAAAGGGAGGAGGATCCTTCGCCCTAGGATCGACCATATTACTGATCCATGCCCCATCAATCAATCTCAACTTTTCAAAGAAAATCAAGCATCCATTGGATAATAGGATGGTTCGATCTCTCCATTGACCAAGTCACTCGCATCCTGATGGTTTACAGATGGTGTACCTGTCATACCCCAATCTTCCGCAAGCTCGATCATCCCCGCTGAACGTGAATCAACACGTTGCAGCGCTCCCGCAGGACAATCATTCTCATCTGGACGTGATGCCGTGAGAGCTTGGAGTTGCGCTCGCATAAGGCGATGTTGTCAAACATGAAAGTTATCACCGAAATGACCAAGTTGCAGCGAAAGTCAAGTATTGTGTACCAAGCACACATCAGAGTATACGCAGCGAAACTCTCGATAGGATCCAAATAAAATTTCCATAAAGGAGAATGCCACAAAGGCGATGCAACACTCTTGCTCTTTCTCTTGCTCACAAAGGTACTTACAGTTCATACATCATGTCTCGTATATCCAAGCAGTGCCACTACACCTGCATACCTGAAATAATGTCCACAAATGTGGGTCAGTACACAACCATACTGGTGAGCAGGGTAACCCACTCGTCTAAACCAACACTAATTAAAAAGTGAATGCAAATAGTTATATGGTGATCTTTCTACTTAAATCCTAGATTCATTTCATGGCAAATGTATGACATATTAAGAAAAACTGTAAAGTATGTTAAACATGCAAGCATTCAACTCAAGCAAAATATACAAGCAGATATATCCAACTCAAAGAAAACTATCATGCAAACCGTCCTACTCAAACCCATGCAACGCGTGAACCTATCGAATCACAATCCAAGTCTCAATATCCATCCTCAAACCAAGCCACAATCCAAGCCTTATTAATCCAATCATCGATATGCAAACTCTTGCCGAGGCATGGTGACCGTCGCCTACACGAAAAGTACAAACCAAACAAAAGCAAAGCAAACCAACTCTTATCTATATGAAGTCACTGGCCAAGCCATAAAGGACTAATCAACTACAGTTCTACCCGATCCAGACTGAGTAGCTAGCTCGCCTGGTCGTATCGAACTGTCGGTACTGTGCCTAAGGCACATTACTAATGTCTCCTTCATGGCCGAACGGTCCCGGTGCCCCGGAGCCTATCCCGTTCGAGGAAACCAAACCCTGTACACAACAGGTTTTTCGTGATCGATGCAGACACCAAGTAGGTATGATGAGAGAATCGAGCCTTCTCGCCCTACCAAACTATCCTAGCCTTAATCCAACAAACTATCCATAATCATTCTCCAACTCATATCCCAAGGCACCATCTCAAGTTATCCTCATAGGCACTATGCCGCTTCTCGTCACATTGTTCCAATTGGTGCAACATCCCTCACTTTGAAAAGCTCCATGGCACAATGTTCCAACAGTGGCACAAGGCCTCACCGATGCAGTTGTCCAATTTTGAACCACAACTGCACGCTTTGCTTGACAAAATGCCCAATTGATACTCGTGCACGGATGCACGCTCGCTTGTCCGCCCGAAGTTCCTCGATACTCCAACCAAGATGATCCACTCAAGTTCCAACTGCCTACTCAAGCTCCAACTGCCCAATGCAAAACAAACTCATGCCACAAATCATATCCAACCAAACGACGTACACTCTATGCACGTCACAGTGTAGTGATTTCCAACTCTAGTCCAAATGTTCAAGCCATTACGTGTGTTCCATATTATTAGGCATGAAGGAGTAGAGGAGAAGGGACAGAGCCCACTCTCCAAGTCTGATTCCGTTAAGCACCCTGCTTTGCCAATATGGCCTATCCCTTAAACCCGTGGTCCGATGCAAAGTACGATCTACTTAATTGGTATGACCGTACGAGCAGGTCATGCTCTTCAAATTATCCGACCGATCAGACTAAGGAAGGCGGCATTATTGCTCCAAATTTTGCTATCCTAATACGGCTCTGAACGAATATCTGATTCCATCGAACTCCACTTGCGATCTGCACATAAAACCAACTCAAATCAATACCTGTTCCCAAATCCAACAAATCAAAATGTAACCAGCAATTGTCTCATTCGATCTGACTCAGCGTAATACACCATACGGTTGTAGGGCATTACATAATATACCATTAGAATAGGTTCATCCTCGAACCATACTAGTATACATTCCTTATTGCATGCCGCTTGTCCAATTCATAACTCTGCTCCACGCAACTCAAATTCTCTTGATCCAGACTTAGCATCTCGCTTCGCGCTGAACGCTTGCACAAATTCCATATTCCTACATCCTCCATGCATCTCAATACAAATTTCTCATATCGCTTAGTTTGGATCATACACATATTTAAGGCGTCCCTGAAATATATGCAATTCAGTCGAGCTTAGCGATAGAGAATTTGGATAAGTTACAAGGGTATCTTTATATCCGAGGTATTCATTCGTTTTACTCTAGATTGAACCAATCCTGACGTTCATTCCAATATATTCGCACAAACACTATTCTCAAATATGATAATTTTCCACTGACGATCTTCCCACCTGACTCAAATCAGTTCATTTTCCAACTTAATCCATCCAACTATTTCTGAATCCACACTAGCACCGTCCAAACTCAACCAACCAAACTCTAGCAAGACTCCAATCACATAATGTTCTGCAAGCACTATCTCCAAATATTATCTCTTGCTCTAAACGATCATCACAACTGATACTACTCCAGCTAGACGACTTACCCAAATATCAAACATTGCTCTTAGATAAGCTCAGCCAAATACACCTCTTCCTCAATCTCAATACCTCACTGGGTGAACATCTATATTTAGGTTCATGTGATCCACGAAGATTTTGCCGTTGCGCCATAGGGATAGTGTCGCCACGATTTCAACATGGACACACTCGCCACAATTCCTAGGTCGCGCATGAAATAGTTCTTCGTGCTGCTTTCACTACCTCGAAACACAGGATATCACATTCGCCTTCTGTATGAGCACGCATTCCAGACTAAGTTTCAATGCATCTTGTAGATCTGAGGCACATCTGTCCCTTCTAGTATTTTAAGAATTTGATCTGAACGAGCCGTTGCTTTAACTTCATGAGCTAGTTTCATAGTCATCAATTCATATAATCTTATTCCCTTTTGGGGCACAACGAGTCAGAGGCGATGCCATCTTCAAAAAATCTGCGACTCTGAATCTCATCAGTTGACTTAGGCCATTTTCATCATCGCTCCGATCTTTCGGCTGCATCTTCAGCTGAAGGTTATCCCAAGGATCTCTCAAATCCAACATTCAGTCACTAAGGCCAATCTCCAACACACACTACTCATATCCACCCTCGATACATTCCCAAATGCGTCGCCGCAAGGGTCGTTCTATGAGTCTACAATATTTATCCCTGGTCTGGCGGTCATGTTGCTAGGGTCAGCTGTCCCGAAGCTACGTTCAATAATTATAAGTCATCATGATGGACAGTTACTATGAACCAAGCTATATCTCCTCTGCAAATCTGAGCCATAATCCAACCGTTCCATCCGAACGAACTTCTGACTCCGAGAACTTCATGCACTACCTCTGACGAATCTGTCAACCAAACGCTGCTTAACCACCTAGGGTCTTACTATCTATCCAAGCCACAAATTTGGGAACTGCACTCGCCGACACCGTCTTCCATCAATCCGTCGTTTTGCCCTGAATCCATTAAATTTTTTGAACTGCCATGTTCGACTTCTCGCACTACCACTTGCAACGATTCCCGAAACCAAAGACTTGCTCCAACTTCTTATCCGTATGCCATGCTTCACATTACATGTCCAGCTTGCTCGAGCAGCATGGTATTTTGCTCCAACGTTGCTCTCTCGTTTAGCTATCTTCAAAAATTCATCCGCCACAATCTTGTTCTTGTTCTATTCCTTAGTCCGTCTTGATTTCTCTATGTTCCGATTCATCTACATGCTCTCACTGCCTTGTGCATCAGTTCCAACATAAATCTCAAATCCATATTTTTTATACTTGTTGCCTCAATCTATCTCAGTACTGTACGTGTTAACTTCCAATCTGACTTAACATCAACTAGACTTGTCTCATGCCCGTTTACATCTTCCGAAGAATCCGTCTACCATCGTTGCACTATTTTGCCAAATTTTACTTTTTCTAAACCATGAGTCCAACTTCTCGGGCGCCTATATCCAAAATCCTTCAAGTTCGTACGAATCCATCGTATTGTCCCTCCAAACCAAATCGTGTTTCATTTCTCAACCAACAGCTCTAATATGTTACCAAAATTCGTACTCCGTACTCGCTATCCTTCGATTCATCCATCGCTTGCTCAAGCGTATCCCAACTGTTCGTTCATCATGCTTAACTCTCTCTTTGCATCCATGAATACTCTACCGAACTTCCAAATCGTACAAGTGAACTCTGATATTCAGCTTTCCATCTGATCGATCTCAACTGTTTCTAATACTTTGTCCGCATCAATCCTTTTAAATTCTAAACACTCTTTTATATTGCTTGTTCCGTTCTCGTCCATCACTCAAGTCCAACGATACTTTCATTTGCACAAGTCCGTTCTTGATTTCTCAAGTCTAATGTATCGAAGAATACTTGAGTCAAATTCTATTGCACCATATATCACTTAGAAATAAAGTTGCTCTAGCGTTTACTCTGTGTTGACGAACATCTATTCCAAACCAACTATTCTGGGGTGATCTTGTCGATCGTAACTCAATATTTGCTTGCTCCATGTTCCATTTTCTAACTCAGCCGATGTGCACCAACCAACTTATATTCCTGCTACCCGCATCCGTTGCGGCAATTCCATTGATGTCTATCAAAAATATTCTAATGTCACTTAACTATGTGAGATACCATATACTACTCAGAATTGAGTCACTCATCATGTTACCCTTCTTTGCACTGGTCCAAGATTCGTTCGAACTATCCCTTATGCATGATCCTGCCATCCCCAACTCAAGTCTGACATAAAACTCAGCCAACGCATGAACCATCTAGCTCTTTTTATCAATCTCGTTATGCAACTTGTGTCATGTTCTATTCTCAAACCGTCCGATATTTTTGCTACACTAGCAACCCGTTCAACGATCTCTTCCAAGTAATCCAACCCAATACCCAATTGTTCCTCATATTTGTTATACGAGCAACTCGTGCAACACTATCCTAATATTCCCAAGCCAAACTCAAACCGGCTCAGCCAATGCTCTATGTGATATACCAAGCCAAAAATTAAACTCCATCTAACACATTTGCTACACGAGCAATTCGTACAATGATCCATTCCCATCTGATGCTTCTACTCATAATATGCCACATAACCAATCCTATCTGCCAACCAACTGATCTACTAATGCAACCAGAATCTCCCCGAATGACAAGCCAAACCAATGTAATGACATCTCTCAACTTGCTGCACAAATGTAACAACGCCACACAACTTGCTACACGAATGCAACAACGCCCAATGATGCTAAGCGATCTACCGAAAACCAACGAAAGCAACGCAACGAAGAACAACATGCCCCCACAACCAAAAAATATGTAGACTTATTGCATGAAACATCCAATGCGGCACTGAGTAGAGCCAAGAGCTAAACGACACACGGAAGCTATTTCGAGTTTGTGATGAACCAAAGGACAAAGTTCGAGAAAATAAACCAGGCGCTCTGATACCAATATGGCACGCCCTAATCTCCTGCAAGCTCTATCATCCCTGCTGAACGTGAATCACCATGTTGCAGCGGTCTCGCAGGATAATTGTTCTCATTGGGACGTGATGCCGTACGAGCCTGGAGTTACGCTCGTACAAGACGATGTTGTCAAACATCAAAGTTATCATCGAAACGACCAAGTTGTAGCGAAAGTCAAGTATTGTGTACCAAGCACACATCAGAGTATATGCAGCGAAGCTTTCGATAGGGTCCAAATAAAATTGTCACAAAGGAGAATGCCACAAAGGCGATGCAACACTCTTGCTATTTCTCTTGTCCACAAAGGTACTTACCATTCATACATCATATCTCGTATATCCAAGTAGCGCCACTACACCTGCGTACCTGAAATAATACCCACAAACGTGGGTCAGTATACAGCCGTACTGGTGAGCAGGGTAACCCACTCGTCTAAACCGATACTAAGTAAAAAGTGAATGCAAACAGTTAAATGGTGATCTTTCTACTTGAATCCTAGATTTATTTTATGGGAAAGGTATGACATGTTAAGAAAAACTGTAAAGCAGGTTAAACATGCAAGCATTCAACTCAAGCAAAATATACAAACAGATATATCCAACTCAAAGAAAACTAGCATGCAAACCGTCATACTCAAACCCAAGAAACGTGTGAACCTATCGAATCACAATCCAAGCCTCAATATCCATCCTCAAACCAAGCCACAATCTAAGCCTTATTAATCCAATCATCGATATGCAGACTCTTGCCAAGGTAAGGTGACCGCCACCTACACGAAAAGCACAAACCAAACTAAAGCAAATCAAACCAACACTTATCTATATGAAGTCACTGGCCAAGCAATAAAGGACTAATCAATTGTAGTTCTACCCGATCCAAACTGAGTAGCTATCTCGCCTAGTCGTATCGAACTGCCAGCACCGTGCCCAAGGCACGTTACCAATGTCTCCTCCATGGCCAAACGGTCCCGGTGTCCCGGAGCCTATCTCGTTCGAGGAAACCAAACCCTGTGCACAATAGATTGTCCATGACCGATGCAGACACCAAGTAGGTATGACAAGAGAATCAAGCCTTTTTGCCCTACCAAACTATCATAGCCTCAATCCAACCAACTATCCATAACCATTCTCCAACTCATATCCCAAGGCACCATCTCAAGTTATCCCCATAGGCACTATGCTGCTTCTTGTCACAGTGTTCCAATTGGTGCAACACCCCTCGCTCAGAAAATCTCCGTGGCATAATGCCCCAACAGTGTCACAATGCCTCACGGATGCAGTTATCCGGTTTCAAACCACAACTGCAGCTTTGCTTGACAAAGCGCCCAACTGATACTCGTGCATGGATGCACGCTCGCTCGCCATCTCGAAGTGCCTCGATGCTCCAACCAAGATGATCCACTCAAGCTCCAACTGCCTACTCAAGTTCCAATTGCCCAACGCAAAACTAACTCAAGCCACAAATCATATCAAACCAAACAACGTACACTCTATGCACGCCACAGTGTAGTAATTTTCAAGTTCTAGTCCAACTGTCCAAGCCATTACGTGTGTTCCATATTATTAGGCATAAAGGAGTAGAGGAGAAGGGACAAAGACCACTCACCAAGTCTGATTCCGTTAAGCACCCTACCTTGCCGATACGGCTGATCCCTTGAACTCGTGGTTTGATGCAAAGCACGATGTACTCAATTGGTATGACCGTACGAGCAGGTCGTGCTCTCCAAATTATCTGGCTGATCGGACTAAGAAAGATGACATTATCGTTCTAAATCCTGCTATCCCAATACTGCTCTGAACGAACATCTGATTCCATCGAACTCCGCTTGCGATATGCACATAAAGCCAACTCAAATTATTATCTGTTTCCAAATCCAACAAATCAAAATGTAACCAGCAATTGCCTTATTCGATCCGACTCAGCGTAATATACCGTGCGGTTCCGGATATTACAGTACCTGAAATGGTGCACCGATAATATATTAATTTAACAAGAAAATTCCTATTTCAGAAAACCAATGGTTTTTCATTCTACGTAGGGATCCTAATACGGGTTCATGGTAATGTCGATAGGTATTATATAATTCTCAGAAAGTCTGAGGGTAAACACGGCTCTCAATAAACACAAAAAGTAATAAGTTGCATAAGTCATTAAATATTTTTTATCGAAAACATGAGTATCGCATGATACTACTCCCACGATCCTCGACATGCATGAAACCAGTAAAACCATATTAAATACCCAAATTCAGTAATATCATTATGACATGATATCAATAGTCAAGGACTCGCCTCGTTAAACTCCATCATCCTTTATTATGATATCGAAATCGCAAAAAAAAAAAATCATATTTGATAAATACTCATGTATCCGTATACAAAAATTGATACCGCGAGACAAGCCTCACAATTGTAACAATTATGATTGCAATTAAATTATATTACAATAAATGTAACACAACCTTTATATTATACATACGTAATTTGATAATTAGTTGTACATATGACACAATCATCCACAGCCTTACAACTTGTGTGAAATATGTATCAAATATAAGTCCACTTCATAATGAAAGTGTCACATCCCAGTACCAGAATACGAAGACAGACACGGCCAGCTACCCCGTACAAGGTACTATACGTCGTATGACGATCACGGGTGTGACTAGAGAAGGGGATGCATGCTACAATCAGGTCACTTAGGGTCACATGAACATCTATGTCTCAATCAATCAAACAAGAAACAGTAATCAATCAATCAAACAAGAAACAGTAATCATAGAGCATATGTGATAAAGCAATAAGGTGTCCCAAACGCTTTCATCAAAATATTCTGGAGACCTATTATACAAAATAAAGATCTGGTAGAGTAATGTCATAAGAATCAGAATTTCCTAATTGTGATTGAGCATATCCTCGGCCTAAATCCTATTTCCTAAAACAGGCTCGTAGTAATTCTCTAAGCGAGCACCACTACGATATCGCTCTAATGCGAATCTAGGACTCGACCTGCATGGGCCACCACTAAAATGTGTCACGATCCGCACCCGAAAATTGGGCATGAGTCGTGGGTACGTCCAGCCTACGCCGCAGCATCGGCGGTAGAACGCTGTCTAGGTCTCAACATATAATATATCCTGACAATAGTCTCAACTCCGTACGGAGGGCAATGATAAATAATCCACAATCTATGATATACTCAATCACAAGCTATAAGAATAATGGCACGATAAGAATAGAAAAGAGTTCTATTAAAAACCAACCACAATAAATCCAACTCAAATCCTGGGTCTAAATGACCTCACAAAGTCACAAATAATAAATACAACTCAGTCTCAGTCTAAAACAATAATGCAGAAAAAGTAGTCTAAGAGCAGCCAGGTACGTTCTCCTCTAGGCTAGGCAACTCCTCTTGGATTTCCGGGGTAAAATCTCCCTCTAATCCTGGGCCATAAAGAGTGGGGCAAAGATCCTCCAGGTCCTCTGAAAAATGTTATCCAGTCAGGATTGGAGCGAAGCACAAGCACTAACAACAGTTTCATTAAATTGACAAAATCTATAAACAGTGTAAGAAATACAAGATGGAAATAAATGCTAGAAATGTAAATACTGGAGAAAAATAGAAATAGGCAATATAGCATCTAGCAATGAACAATAAATAGTGAATGCTAGACAATAAGTAGTAAATGCTGGAACAGATGAATCTGAATAAAATAGACATCTAGCTAAGTATTTGAAATATTAGTTTATTATGTGATCGGCTTGGGACTTGATCAGGCTGGTTATATATGATTAACTATGATTCTTGTAGGTCATGCTAACCATATGGTTAGCTATGATGCATGTAGTGGTCAGGTTAATCATATATAATAGCTATGATGCATGTAAGATGGTCAGGCCGCACCCAACGTGAGAAGTGGGGTGAGCTATGATGCATGTAAAGGATTTGGATATGATCACATAATCTACTAATAATTCCCCATCCCCCAGCTAGCACGATGGATTCCAATCATGACTCCTCATGATGGGGATCTAGGGTGCTAACCCGTGTATCCATAGTGTCGGAATCAAGTATGTAATACACTACAATTTATAGAAGAAATCAATAATAAAAACTGTCAGAGAATGTACTCGCCTGTGGTCCTGAGCAATGAGTGAGGATCGATGTCCAAAGTGGGATTACAATGACCTATTTATGGAAAATCAATGTCAAAATAATGAATTAAAGGAATGAGCATGATTAACTAATTAAATGCAAGGCTTCTAGATCTTACCAAGGTCTATTGGTCAATACTAGTCTCATACTAGCTAATTAACCATACTAAGAACATCTAGCTAATACTAGTTGATAATTTTAACTAGTAACTTAATACCTAATACCTATTTGGTATCTAACCTTACCAACTATACATGATACCAATTAACCAATACCAAACACTAATGATAGGCTCACTGATATTGTTCCTGATACCCTAAATCCCTACACTTTCACACACATATACACAGAGACACACACTAGAATGCCCATAGGACTCACTGACCTGGGGATTTTTGGGACACACACACTAGTTTAAACAGGGCTGCATATTGGTACCTTACTGCCACAGTGCAAAACTGTACTGATACAAGTTTACTGCACACACATGTTACACAGCATAGCACATCTTGCCCAACTGAATTCTGGGACACTCACAACTAAGACACTGGCACAGGTATCACTCTAATACCTAGACATTCAATTACACATTGCACCTAAACAACTACACAATACTACCCAACATAGTCACAGGCACACTCACACCTACTGCTACACACTGAATACACATAGATACACCCACTGATGCCCAATTGCACATATACACACAGACAATGTATTCATTGATACACACACAGGTATTAGGTTCTAGGATACACATAGTTTACTGTCTAACTGACACACACAGCTAGACTAACACATATACTTCTCACTGAGACACCCCTAACACACAGTCACACACTCACAGATCTGGATACACATAGCTCACTGAACACCTACACACATACTGACACAGTTACCCTCAACCACAGTTTCCTCACTGCTCTAATACCCCACAAACTCACTCACTGATTTCTGAGAAATTTACACAGGTATTTCACCTACAGGCACATATATAGGTTCACTATCTAAACATACCCTGTTTGCACTCACACACACAGCACTAAATTACCTACACACTAGGCTACACAGGTATTTTGCTCCCACATACACATGTGCACACACACATAAGCTATACACACATATACACCCTCCTCCACAGAAAATCTGATACTCATATTGAGACACCCATAACACATAAACACTGAGACACACCCTATATCCTAACTCAAAACACACACAGGTTTACTCCCAGACACTGAACTATACATACACACACACAGTATTCAACTCAAGGTATCACCTACCCACACAGACACTCATCTCACATGTATTTCTGATACACTCCCACACTGAATGCACAGACACACTGCTATCTTAAGTCCTCACATACACACTGAGTTCTACACTGCAACTTACACACACTCACACAGGTAATTCACCTATGCACACACTGAAATAAATGCACAGTTTACTCTGGTTTCATTTTGATACACACACAGGGATATATATATGCTAAATACTGATACTCTACACAGGTATCAAACTGAACCCCTCACTGATACTCAGGGATTTAGGTTCACTCACACCTCACTGAAAATACACACACACACAGAAATATTTCTGATACATAATTCCTACCAAGCACACATGTGTACACAGCACAGTTCTGGAAACCCCCATACTGCTGATACTTAACACCCAGATATGCATCTATCCTCACTGCACACACAGAATCCCCTGTTCGCATGTGCACCATGAAACCCAAAACACACAGAACTCTAAACCCGACTGCTCCCACCCTTCAAACAACCAACACCACCAAAAACACATGCATATATGTGTGCGTATATATATACCATACATAAAAATAAGTTATATTGAATAGATTAGAAAGTTATTCCCTTGGTAACATTTCATCAAACATATGCAGTACAGAAAACGAATTTACCTAGGAACACAAGAATTCTCAAACAAAACTTCAAGGAACGAAATCTAACTTACACGTGGGAGGATGAAATAGGTCTACATGCAACACCTAGGGTTAGGGTTCACGAAATCTGGAGAATCAACGTATGAACACAAAACCCTAGTTCCTCCTAAATCTCCATGTAGAAACCCTAAAATCGAAATCTAAACCTCAGGGTGGGTTCCTAATAGGCATTAACAACAGAAATCAGAGATTGAATGAAAAAAATAGGATTTTACCCAGGGAGATGGCTTCTTCAATGGGGGTTCTTCTTCTCCAAGGCTTCTTGACCCAACCCCTTGCTTTTCTGTGCTTTGGAGGAGGAGGATGGAATCCTAGGGTCTGGATTCCGAAATCTGGAGGGGAAAATAGGTTTTCCTGGATGGAGGCTAGGGTTTCTCCTTTCTACATGAAGGAAGAGAGGGTTCCCTTTTTATATTAAAACCAAACTAGGATTTCTAATGCATAGTTTAGGTTAAACCCCCTATGTTAGGTCATGTAGAACCTAATTAACTAAGGTTTAGTCAGTCTAGGGTTTGAGGTTCCACCCTAAAATTTGAATTCTAGGGTTTCACTAGAACTGGATCTTCTAATTAGGGTTTGGTCATTAGGGTTGTCCTAATGAGTTCTAGGGTTGACCTAAAACCAAATATTATTAACAACATATAATTACTTTATAAAACTCAGCAATTTAGTTTAATACATAATTATTCAAAATAGTGAAATTACATAAATACCCTTATCTGGAAATGTGGTAGTGACAAGTCTACCCTCCTAAAAGAAATTTTGTCCTCGAAATTGGACTGAACTAGAACAAGAGTGAAATCAGAAAAAGGAAATACCTCAAGTCTAGAAGAGATACGGGTATTGCTCGCGCATTTCATCCTCTCTCTCCCAAGTCGACTCCCCTGGAGAGTGATGTCTCCATGCAACACGAACCAAGGGAATAGTTTGGTTCCGCAACACCTTCTCTCTGCGGTCCAAGATCTCTACGGGCTGCTCAGGGTAGCTGAGCGTCGGACCAACCTCAATCTCCGAGTGATCAAGTACGTGACTAGGGTCTGCCACGTACCGTCTCAGCTGCGACACGTGGAACACATCATGCACTCCTTCTAATGCAGGCGGCAAGTCAAGTCTATACGCCACTGCACCTACCCTCGCAAGAATGCCAAAGGGTCCGATGTAGCGTGGGCTAAGCTTCCCGCCTCGACCAAAACGAATCGTGCCACGCGTCGGAGAAATCCGTAGGAATACTAGATCGCCAACCTAAAACAAAACAGTCTCAACACGCAGTCTAAACAAACAAACACAAGCCAGAAAAATAACAATCTATACCTGAAACTCAAGGGGTCTACGGTGGCTGTCGGCCCAATGCCGCTGTCTGTCCTGCGCCACTCGCAGTCTGTCTCTGATGAGTTTTACCTTTTCTGCTGCATCCACGACCATTTCTGGTCCTAGCAAGCCTCTCTCTCCAACGTCGTCCCAAGATAACGGTGTACGACACCTCCGTCCATAAAAAGTCTCAAATGGTGATATCTCGATGCTGGCCTGGTAGCTGTTGTTGTAAGCAAACTCTACCAGGTGCAGATGATTCTCCCAAGAACCTTCGAAATCTAGAACACAAGTGCGTAGCATATCCTCGAGAGTCTGAATAGTCCTTTCAGACTGCCCGTCTGTCTGGGGGTGATATGCGGTACTAAACTTGAGCTGAGTGCCCAAGCTAGTCTGCAGACTCCTCCAGAAGTGGGAAGTGAAACGGCTATCCCGATCCGAGACGATGCTTACAGGAACTCCATGAAGTCTAACGATCTGACGCACGTACATCTCTGCTAGCCTCTCTGTCGACGTGCCCACCTTGAAAGGTAAGAAATGGGCTGATTTGGTCAACCTGTCCACGATGACCCAAATCGCGTCCTTCCCTCCTGGAGAACGTGGAAGCCCTGAAACGAAATCCATGGTCACGTGCTCCCATTTCCACTCTGGGATCGGTAAAGGTTGAAGCAAACCACCTGGCCTCTGCCGGTCTGCCTTTACCTGCTGGCACACTAGACACCGAGATACGAAGCGTGCTACCTCGCGCTTCATTCTATACCACCATACGTGCTCCCTCAAGTCTCGATACATCTTGTTGGCACCGGGATGCATCGAGTACTGAGAGCGGTGTGCCTCCTGCAAAACCTCCTCGTGCAACTCCCCGCTCGGCACACACATCCTCGTGCCGTGTCGTAAGGAGCCATCCTCTGCGATAGTAAAGTCGTCCGACAATCCTGCCTGAACATGTGCTCTGATACTCCTCAAGGCCTCATCATCATACTGCGCCGCTCTGATCTTGTCCATCAGCTCGGACTGTATCTGCAATCCCCACATCTGAACCTCTGTACCGGGAACTAACACCTCAATCTCCAAGCTCTCCAAATCAGCCAACAAATGTCTATCTGTCGTCAAGTACATAGCCATCGGATACCTGCTCAAGGCATCGGCGACTACGTTGGCCTTCCCTGGGTGGTACTGCAATGAGATGTCAAAGTCCTTCATCAACTCTAACCACCTCCTCTGTCTCATGTTCAGCTCCTTCTGTGTGAATACGTACTTCAAGCTCTTGTTGTCTGTAAAGATCTCCACACGCTCTCCGTACAGGTAATGTTTCCACAGCTTTAGAGCGAAGATAACTGCTGCCAATTCCAAATCGTGGGTGGGGTAGTTCTTTTCATGAGGGCGTAACTGCCTGGAAGCATAGGCAATTACCTTCCCGTGCTGCTGAAGAACACATCCCAGACCCTTCCCTGAAGCATCACTGTAGATGGTGAAACCACCTGTCCCTGCTGGCAACGTCAAAACTGGAGCTGTTGTCAACCTCTTCTTCAGTTCATCAAATACAGCCTGGCACTCCTCCGTCCAGACAAAATCCATATCCTTCCTAGTCAATCTGGTCATTGGCGCTGCAATTTTGGAGAAGTCTTGTACAAACCTCCTATAGTATCCTGCTAGCCCGAGAAAACTCCTGATCTCAGCTACCAAACTGGGGGTAGCCCACGACTCCACTGCCTCGATCTTCTGCGGGTTAACCGAGATTTCGTCACCCGATACCACATGCCCAAGAAATTCGACCTTGTCAAGGAAGAATTCACACTTAGAGAGTTTTTCGTACAACTTCTCCCTCCTGAGAGTCTCTAAGACCAACCTCAGGTGTTCTTCGTGCTCCTCCGGGGTCTTGGAATACACAAGAATATCGTCGATGAATACCACCACGAACTTGTCAAGGTACTGGTGGAACACCTTGTTCATCAGGTTCATGAATACTGCCGATGCATTGGTTAAACCAAATGGCATCACCATGAACTCAAACTGGCCGTATCTGGTCCGAAAAGCTGTCTTCGGCGTGTCTTCTTTCTTCACCTTCACCTGGTGATAGCCTGACCTCAAATCTATCTTTAAAAACACCCTCGCCCCGCTCAACTGATCGAAGAGATCATCTATCCTCGGCAGCGGGTACTTGTTCTTGATAGTGATATTGTTCAAAGCTCTATAATCAATGCATATGCACACCGTGCCGTCCTTCTTCGGTACGAACAATACCGGAGCTCCCCATGGTGATGAACTGGATTTGATGAAACCTTTGTCCTGCAGCTCCTCAACTTGCTTCTTCAGTTCTGCCAGCTCGCTGTTGTTAACTCTATAGACATGTTGTGAAATGGGCTCCGCTCCTGGAACCAAGTCTATAGAGAATTCAACATCTCTGTCTGGCGGCAAGCCTGGCAACTCTTCTGGAAATACATCCAGGAACTCCGCTATCATAGGATATAGCAACTCCTCTTCTTCCGCCCTGGCTCCGCAAAATGTGCTCCTCCTCTGTTCCGCTGCTCCTCTGACGACCTCAAACTCCGGATCTCCTGATGGTCTAAATAATACTCTGCCTCTATAACAATCTATAGTAGCATGATGCCTACTCAACCAGTCCATTCCGAGCACGATATCGTACCCCGGAAGTGGCATGACAAGTAAGCTCACGCTCAACTCTCGGCCTCCTACTGACACTCTCCGGTCCTTGCAGTGATCACGGACTAGGATAATACCTCCACCAGTCGTGATCTTGCAATTCCTAGCTAATGGTTCTGTGTCTAAATGATGTCGAAGTGCATAAGATACAGACACAAAACTATGGGAAGCGCCAGAGTCGAATAAGGTAAATGCGGGAATACAATCGAGAAGAACCGAACCTGTGATCAAGTCTCCTGCTGGCTCGATCTCCTCGACTGCCATGGCGTATGCTCGCCCCTGGGGTACACCTCTCTGCTGCTGGTGCTGGGCAAACTTCTGATTTTGTGGTGGAAGTGGTCCCCTCTGTTGTTGGCCTCCTGGTACGGTAGGTACCCTGTCTGGTCCTCTCTGGGCGGCTGCTCCACCCTGACCTGAACGAATCGTAGGGCAATCCTTCAGCTGGTGTGTCGTCGATCCGCAGGATAGACATGAGCCCAATCTCTTCCTGCAGATATCTCTAGTATGTTCCATCTTCCCGCAGTACGCACACTGGATGGCGGGCTAGTTCTGTCTCTGTTGCTGCTGCTGGACCTGCCCTCGGGCTGGTGCCTGATGTTGCTGCTGAAAGGGTCTCTGCTGTTACGGCTGAAAGTGTGGACGCTTGCCCGGTCCCGTACTACTGTTTGCTCCTCCGGAACTATCGCGTCCCCTCTTGGGCCTGAGGCCCAAGTCGTCCTCGGCTATCTGGGCATCCATCAATATGCCCTCGTAGGTAGCTGTGCGACGTCCCGACGTGCGAGACTTGATCTCCCTTGTCAGCCCCTTTCTGAATTTCTGGGCCCTGTCCCCCGGATCTCTAATCATCGATGGCACGAAGCGGCTCAGGCGGGAAAACTCTGCGGCATACTCATCGACGGACGAGCTTCCCTGGGCTAAGTCATGGAACTGACTCTCCAAAGCTCCCAGGGCAACATCAGGAAAGAACTTCTCCTTGAAGAGCTCCTTGAAATCCTCCCAAGTGAGTCCCCTGCGCAAGAGTCTCGGCTCCGTGCGAAACCACGTCAAGGCAATGTCGAACATCTGGCTGCCAGCGGCCTCGATCTGGAGGGCCTCCGGAAGCTGTGCCAAGCGTAAGTTCCTCTCGATGTTCTCTAGCCAATCATCGGCGTAGAGTATCCCTTCTGTCCCCTTGAACTCCCGAGGCATCATCCTCTTAAAATCCACAATGGTGCCCGGCCTCTGGTGGTACTGATCAGGACGCTGCTGCTGCTGAGTAACTCTCTCCACAGCCTGGAGGGCCACTTGGTGAGCATTCTCCATGTTCACCCTCATCATCTCTGTTTGGGCCTGATGTGCCTCAGCCTGCACTCTCTGGACCTCTGCCGACGTTCTTTGGGCTTCGACCATGCCCTGAATCAAGGCGAACATCTGTGCCCCATCGACGGGCACACCTCCTGGATGCTGAACTGGTGGTGGTGGTAGAGGCCCCGTCGTAGCTGTGGGAACCCTCTGAACTGGTGGTGGAGGACCCCCAAATGCTGCAGACACTCCCACATGTACTGGAGATGTAGGAGGTGCTGCGGATGTCTGTCCGGCAGGGCGAGAGGTGGCAGACCTCTCTGAATCTGCTGCTCCAAGTGTAACGCCCCGCTCCGAACGGTTACTTAAGAAACACTACGCTGCTTCGACTCGGTTGAGAATCGAGTCTCGGGGAAACCTTACCGCCAAATCAACACGGACGAAGTGCAATGAACCCTTCGAATTAATCGAATGGCTTCTATTGAAATGAGTCCAAGAGTTTTCGTTGGTTGCTTTGCTTCTTGGTTTTGTGTTGCTTTATGTTTTGGGTTGCTTTCGATGACTTGGTTTTCATGATTTCGCTTTCTCGCTTGCGCGTTCTTTTCGAATCGTAAGGGATGGAGATTGAAGTATGCTAACCAAGTATTGTTGCATTTTCAGGACGCATAACCAAAGAGTGAACGTCGCCTAAGGCTTCCCCATCCTCTCGTTCGATTGATTCGGTGAGTGGCTTAGGCCCTTCGATGAATCTTTCAATTCACATGCCTAATGAAAAGAATCTCTAGTTCACAATGTTGCCTCACTAAAAAGATAAGCTAAAGAAATGAACTGCATGCTTAAAGAATTAGAATTATGCCTTTGCTATCAATTATATTGCATGTTCATAGTCCCTATGCTATACGACCCGATCTGTGGCAAGTCCCTTTGTTTCGAATGTGTTATGTGGGAAAAGAATAAGAGATGGAAATTGTGTATTCGTTCCTTTGAACTGTGCATCGTAGTGTTATATCTGTTAGATGTTTCATATCATGCATTGGTCTTGGACAACTTGTGCACAAGGTCTCGTCTCTCGAACGGTTCCTGGGGCACTGGGGATCGTTCGGTCCGGAAGAGATTTTTGGATCGCCCTGAGGATACGGCCCGTAAGGGGGTCTAGTGGGGCGATATGTCTATTAGTGAGATGGGCTTGTATGTTCCAACTGCTAATCATGGGGCGACCCATGGACCGTCATATAGATAGGGCGCATGCTAGGTTTACCTTCTTGCATACCTATCATTTATGACACCAAAAGATTGATTCATAAGTTATTCATATGCAAATTGTGTCTAACTTGTGTGTCTGCTGCAGGGATAACCGCTCGGCCGTGGGTAAGATTATCATATGCATATGCTATATATTGTCTATGTTTCCATGCATGAATTGTTAAAAAGAAACTAGACAACGAGAAAGACTACTTAATAATGCTAGCTTCATATGCTTACTTAGTGTGGATTTCTAAGGTGAGTTTGGCCACGGTCGCTCACCAGTACATGTGGTAGTACTGACCCACGTTTGTGGGCAAATATCCAGGTACTGGAAGCGAGAGCTTGGCTAGCATCTTGAATCTGAATCAGCGTGTGCGCACCCTTCCGTAGGACTGTGTTCGTGCTGCTTCTCCGTCGCTTACCTCTTCAGTGGGCTACTTCCTCTTCTGCTAGATGTTTTGCTATTTTGGTCCTACTACAAGGGCATAATGTAATGGGCGTTGTGGCTAGTTTTGGGAATGTGAAAAGAGTTGTAAGCCTTCTAAGGCATATTTTGTAACTCAGCCAAGCAAACACTTTGTAATCCAAATCTTCAGTATTCAATAAAATGGAAGTATTTTGTGTGCTTATCAAATGTGTTCAACTTTGGTTCTCTGCGTTTTACTCTGTACCTATATATGTATATTTTGCCTAACTTGTCTTGTGCAGGTACGTTGCCTGGTGCAAGCGCAATTTAGGCTTGCACGGCATCGCGCCCAAGCGAGGACGAACGGTTCCGTAGGGACCAAGCGAGGACGAATGGTTCCGTAGGGACCAAGCGAGGACGATAGGCCCTACGGGATCGGCCCCTGCGGGATCGGGGCGCGACAGGTGGTATCAGAGCATGGCTTTACGTCCTTGGCCTCTTCAAACATCGTCTTCGAAAATGATATAAGTTTTCAAGCGATTTCAAAAGTCCCGAATTTCGAAAATAGATTTCAAATCTATAAGAAGTAAATCGAGAGTATGAAAGGTCCCTAAGAGTATGAAAACCCAACGTCCCATGCAATAAGTCTATAATACGTTATGAGACTAATGCAAGCTACTCTCTTTTGCAGCAAAGATGACAAAAACAGGTGCTGGTAACCCTGAGTCATCGCGCGCAGCTAGCGTGAGCGATGATCAATTAGATAGACTGATTGTAATGTTACAGAATCAAAATGATCGTCATGCTGCGCAACAAGAACGATTCGAGGCTCAGCAGCAACGAGCAGATGCTAGAGCCGCGGCACAACAAAAGCAGCTTGACTCCTTGACTCAAATTGTAACAACGCTAGCAGCGAACAGTGGTGCATCTGGCACCGCCGCAACACCAGTGACTGCCCCGACCATGCCTCAAGGCACAGGATTAGCAGAAACAAACGAGCCTCCTCGCGCGGCCGGAAAGTCTACCTTTAAAGGCGCTGAGTTCCTGAAGTTGAACCCTCCGGAGTTTGAAGGCAGGACCACGCCGGATAAGGTGATGGACTGGGTCGCAAAGATGGAGAGCTTGTTTAGCTTTGCCTCAATACCTGCGAACAAGAGGGTGGCGTGCGCAGATATGCAGTTGCGGTTACGAGCACACGATTGGTGGGAAGTCAAGAAAGCAGACCTCGCCACCAAACATCAAGATGGTAGGATTACTTGGGGAATGTTCAAGGAAGCATTCCTTGCTCACTATCTTCCACCGGCTGTCAGGCAGAGAAAAGAAGACGAGTTCACCGAACTTAAGCAAGGGAGCATGTCCGTCGAAGACTATGAGTCAGAATTCTCCAAACTTGCTAAGTTCGCTAGCTCGATGATTCCCGATGAGGCAGCCCGCACACATCGGTTCATAAAAGGCTTAAACGATAATCTGAGGAAGGATGTTATGAACCGGGAGTGCAAAACCTATATACAAGCCTTTGAGGCAGCCGTGCAGAATGAGCAGTTCACTCCGCAAAATGCTCCAGAAAGGGCACCGGCTCCTCGAAACCCTCCTGCTAAGCGATACCATAATGGCGAGAAGAAAGCTGATCCCGAGAAACAGACCCATGCGGGTGAGAACCGCGGGAAGGTGTGCAGTTTCTGTGGCCGTCAGGGTCACACCAAGGAGACGTGTCGCCATATTACTAAGGGATGCTTTAAGTGTGGAAAGTTAGATCATATGATTCGTGATTGCCCAACCCTTAAGGCGTTGGTAGCAGATGGCACTGAGACCCATACCCCTCCGGGTCCTGCTCTTGACCCAACTGATCAGACAAGAAGGCCTAGAGTGTATCAGTTGAATATTGAGCGTGATGAGAGTGGGCACGATGTTGGTGAGTCTTATTCCTTTGAATTCTTGATGCATAGTATATCGCCTCTTTGATCTCTTAAGTTTCGAGGACGAAACTTTTTCTCAGTGGGGTAGTATGTAACGCCCCGCTCCGAACGGTTACTTAAGAAACACTACGCTGCTTCGACTCGGTTGAGAATCGAGTCTCGGGGAAACCTTACCGCCAAATCAACACGGACGAAGTGCAATGAACCCTTCGAATTAATCGAACGGTTTCTATTGAAATGAGTCCAAGAGTTTTCGTTGGTTGCTTTGCTTCTTGGTTTTGTGTTGCTTTATGTTTTGGGTTGCTTTCGATGACTTGGTTTTCATGATTTCGCTTTCTCGCTTGCGCGTTCTTTTCGAATCGTAAGGGATGGAGATTGAAGTATGCTAACCAAGTATTGTTGCATTTTCAGGACGCATAACCAAAGAGTGAACGTCGCCTAAGGCTTCCCCATCCTCTCGTTCGATTGATTCGGTGAGTGGCTTAGGCCCTTCGATGAATCTTTCAATTCACATGCCTAATGAAAAGAATCTCTAGTTCACAATGTTGCCTCACTAAAAAGATAAGCTAAAGAAATGAACTGCATGCTTAAAGAATTAGAATTATGCCTTTGCTATCAATTATATTGCATGTTCATAGTCCCTATGCTATACGACCCGATCTGTGGCAAGTCCCTTTGTTTCGAATGTGTTATGTGGGAAAAGAATAAGAGATGGAAATTGTGTATTCGTTCCTTTGAACTGTGCATCGTAGTGTTATATCTGTTAGATGTTTCATATCATGCATTGGTCTTGGACAACTTGTGCACAAGGTCTCGTCTCTCGAACGGTTCCTGGGGCACTGGGGATCGTTCGGTCCGGAAGAGATTTTTGGATCGCCCTGAGGATACGGCCCGTAAGGGGGTCTAGTGGGGCGATATGTCTATTAGTGAGATGGGCTTGTATGTTCCAACTGCTAATCATGGGGCGATCCATGGACCGTCATATAGATAGGGCGCATGCTAGGTTTACCTTCTTGCATACCTATCATTTATGACACCAAAAGATTGATTCATAAGTTATTCATATGCAAATTGTGTCTAACTTGTGTGTCTGCTGCAGGGATAACCGCTCGGCCGTGGGTAAGATTATCATATGCATATGCTATATATTGTCTATGTTTCCATGCATGAATTGTTAAAAAGAAACTAGACAACGAGAAAGACCACTTAATAATGCTAGCTTCATATGCTTACTTAGTGTGGATTTCTAAGGTGAGTTTGGCCACGGTCGCTCACCAGTACATGTGGTAGTACTGACCCACGTTTGTGGGCAAATATCCAGGTACTGGAAGCGAGAGCTTGGCTAGCATCTTGAATCTGAATCAGCGTGTGCGCACCCTTCCGTAGGACTGTGTTCGTGCTGCTTCTCCGTCGCTTACCTCTTCAGTGGGCTACTTCCTCTTCTGCTAGATGTTTTGCTATTTTGGTCCTACTACAAGGGCATAATGTAATGGGCGTTGTGGCTAGTTTTGGGAATGTGAAAAGAGTTGTAAGCCTTCTAAGGCATATTTTGTAACTCAGCCAAGCAAACACTTTGTAATCCAAATCTTCAGTATTCAATAAAATGGAAGTATTTTGTGTGCTTATCAAATGTGTTCAACTTTGGTTCTCTGCATTTTACTCTGTACCTATATATGTATATTTTGCCTAACTTGTCTTGTGCAGGTACGTTGCCTGGTGCAAGCGCAATTTAGGCTTGCACGGCATCGCGCCCAAGCGAGGACGAACGGTTCCGTAGGGACCAAGCGAGGACGAATGGTTCCGTAGGGACCAAGCGAGGATGATAGGCCCTACGGGATCGGCCCCTGCGGGATCGGGGCGCGATACCAAGTCTCTGGGACCTCCTCGGCGGCATCCTGAAGACAGATCGAAAGATTAAATTAAGGCAATAGATACGATATCATCAAGGAAGGACAGAAAATTTCTAAAGGAAAAATCATTAAGAGTAATGTCATAAGAATCAGAATTTCCTAATTGTGATTGAGCATATCCTCGGCCTAAATCCTATTTCCTAAAACAGGCTCGTAGTAATTCTCTAAGCGAGCACCACTACGATATCGCTCTAATGCGAATCTAGGACTCGACCTGCATGGGCCACCACTAAAATGTGTCACGACCCGCACTCGGAAATTGGGCATGAGTCGTGGGTACGTCCAGCCTACGTCGCAGCATCGGCGGTAGAACGCTGTCTAGGTCTCAACATATAATATATCCTGACAATAGTCTCAACTCCGTACGGAGGGCAATGATAAATAATCCACAGTCTATGATATACTCAATCACAAGCTATAAGAATAATGGCACGATGAGAATAGAAAAGAGTTCTATTAAAAACCAACCATAATAAATCCAACTCAAATCCTGGGTCTAAATGACCTCACAAAGTCACAAATAATAAATACAACTCAGTCTCAGTCTAAAACAATAATGCAGAAAAAGTAGTCTAAGAGCAGCCAGGTACGTTCTCCTCTAGGCTAGGCAACTCCTCTTGGATTTCTGGGGTGAAATCTCCCTCTAATCCTGGGCCATAATGAGTGGGGCAAAGATCCTCCAGGTCCTCTGAAAAATGTTATCCAGTCAGGATTGGAGCGAAGCACAAGCACTAACAGCAGTTTCATTAAATTGACAAAATCTATAAACAGTGTAAGAAATACAAGATGGAAATAAATGCTAGAAATGTAAATACTGGAGAAAAATGGAAATAGGCAATAGAGCATCTAGCAATGAACAATAAATAGTGAATGCTAGACAATAAGTAGTGAATGCTGGAACAGGTGAATCTGAATAAAATAGACATCAAACTAAGTGTTTGAAATATTAGTTTATTATGTGATAGGCTTGGGACTTGATCAGGCTGGTTATATATGATTAACTATGATTCTTGTAGGTCAGGCTAACCATATGGTTAGCTATGATGCATGTAGTGGTCAGGTTAATCATATATAACAGCTATGATGCATGTAAGATGGTCAGGCCGCACCCAATGTGAGAAGTGGGGTGAGCTATAATGCATGTAAAGGATTTGGATATGATCACATAATCTACTAATAATTCTCCATCCCCCAGCTAGCACGATGGATTCCAATCACGACTCCTCATGATGGGGATCTAGGGTGCTAACCCGTGTATCCATAGTGTCGGAATCAAGTATGTAATACACTATAATTTATAGAAGAAATCAACAATGAAAACTGTCAGAGAATGTACTCGCCTGTGGTCCTGAGCAATGAGTGAGGATCGATGTCCAAAGTGGGATTACAATGACCTATTTATGGAAAATCAATGTCAAAATAATGAATTAAAGGAATGAGCATGATTAACTAATTAAATGCAAGGCTTCTAGGTCTTACCAAGGTCTATTGGTCAATACTAGTCTCATACTAGCTAATTAACCATACTAAGAACATCTAGCTAATACTAGTTGATAATTTTAACTAGTAACTTAATACCTAATACCTATTTGGTATCTAACCTTACCAACTATACATGATACCAATTAACCAATACCAAACACTAATGATAGGCTCACTGATATTGTTCCTGATACCCTAAATCCCTACACTTCCACACACATATACACAGAGACACACACTAGAATGCCCATAGGACTCACTGACCTGGGGATTTTTGGGACACACACACTAGTTTAAACAGGGCTGCATATTGGTACCTTACTGCCACAGTGCAAAACTGCACTGATACAAGTTCACTGCACACACATGTTACACAGCACAGCACATCTTGCCCAACTGAATTCTGGGACACTCACAACTAAGACATTGGCACAGGTATCACTCTTGTAGTGCCTCAAATCTCGATCCGACCGGGATGTGCACTATATAATTGGGCTTGTGGCTAGTCCGTCAGAGTATGCTTAGATCTTCGGCATCTTATTGCCACGGACGAAATACGATGATCCTTTTCAACTCATGGAAAGGCCTCTATTGAAACGAGTCCAATAGTTTTCGTGTTTGGTTGCTTGGTTTTCTTGATTGCCGCTTTGGAATTTGATTTGGTGTTGCTTTCGAGTTGCTTGGTTTTCGCTGTTGGTTTTATTGATTGGAGCTTGAATTTTGGGGAGTTCGGCAAGAAAGGATAGGCAAGAATTCTAACTCGGTGCTCGTGCTGTTGCAGGTCCGCGTAACTGACGTTTGATCGTCGCTAGGCGGAATTTATTGTTTCAGCAACTTTTCCCTTAACCAGTGAGTGGTTTGGTCCCTTCTTTCCTACTTCTTCACGCCAACATCTATAATGTTTCAAACGTTCACTCGATGATGCCCGGTTGGACGCCTAGGAAATGCTTAGCCATAATGCATGCCAGCCACTAAGAAAGGAATAATGGGAATTGTAGACTAATTTTTACTATATGCTTGCACACCTTATAATTCGGGTTGGTTGGAAAGGGAATTTGGTTGTTGGTTTCGGCCTGGTGCCTCGGATAGAATTTGAATCCATGGGATATCAAATCAGAACACCGCTTTGGGAAAATATGAACTGTTGCATAAGATATATATTGCTGCTTTACTTCTTCTGTTAAATTCGATGCATTGTATGAGATATGAATTATTCATGCATTTGCATAGTCTGGGACAACTTGTGCACAAGGTTTGGAATTTCCTCGAAACGGTTTTCCGGGGCACTGGAACCGTATCGATCCGGAGGGAAATATTCGATTCGTGCTAGTCACGATGCTTAGCGGGACCTCCAGCAGGGCTTGCTACCCGGGCTGATAGGGCACGCCGCTAATGCTTGGAAAGATGTCCCTAAGGTGTCGATCACACCAATGACCGTAAAGAATGGAATACATGCTAATTATTGTCTTATGCAGATGGTAAGTATACTTGTGTTTCATTGCAGGGAAGGCGTGCATCGGTTGAGTAAGCAACCGATGTACTGGTTGGATTCGATGTTATTTTCATTTCTATCAAAACATGCAACTGATATGAATTGAATTCACTTGCTTCTTTATAGAAGTAATCTTAATGCATGCTCGCCCCTAATAAGCTAGTGTCGATTTAGTCGAGTGGGATTCATCCCGCTCACCAGTACAAGTTGAGTACTGACCCACGTTGTGGGCAACTATTTCAGGCACTCAGACGGTGCAACGCTAGTGGATAGACGAAGAGGCGTTAGGAGCACCTCTATTTTGAAGTATAGTTGAAGTCAGATCATTTTGGAGGCTTGGACTTTCAACCTATACAAGGGCGTAATGTATGGACGACGGGGACTATCTGATGGAGCGTGCCCTACATTTTGAGTTATCTTTTCTAATGTAATTCAAGTAGCCGAGAAGGCGCATCAATGTAGACTCTATGTAAATTACTCTAAATTATCAATGAAAAAGCATGTTTCCTTCCTGCACTTGTGTTCAATTATCTGTGAATGTGTTTTCTAAATTGTGTTTCAAAGTGGGTTCCTATAACTGCAAGTTCTTGCCTTGTACGAGCGCAACTCCAGGCTCGTACGGCATCACGCCCCAGCGAGGACGAATCGGTTCCGTGAAGGATCCAGCGAGGACGATTGACCCTTTCGGGATCGGGGCGTGACATATTGGTATCAGAGCTTAGGCTTTACATCCTTGGGATTTCAAGAAGATTATAAAGGAGTTTGATGCGCCTCTCGGTTGAGTTGCATTCGGTGTCCGCTGCATGAGATGAGTTTCCTATACAATGAGCCCATAGATACAAAAATCTATCGTTTGTGAGGAGTTAACAAGCTACTCTCTTTTGTAGCAATGGCTAAGAAAAATACTGCTGCTACAAGCAGTGCTCAGCCCGTCCAGAACGATCCGACAAGTTCTGGAGAATCCGGAGGAGCGGGTTCAATGGATATGTCCGAACGGCTTATGCATCTCATGGAGGTGCAGCAACAACAAGCCATTTCTCAACAGGCACAGTTGGCTGCTCAACAAAAGCAGATGGATACCATGATGCAACTGATTGCATCCTTGGTACCCAACAACGGGGGAGCCACGGTGACGCCTGCTGCACCGCCGGCTGTGGCGGTAGAGGATGAGTCCGAAGAAACACAACATCCAGCAAGGAACACCTGCCGTGCCGCAGAGTTCACTAAGATGCATCCCCCAACGTTCAACGGACGAGCGGAACCGGACGTGGTAATGGGATGGATTGCTAAGCTGGAGGGACTCTTCAATCTGGTCGGCATCCGGGGATCCAAGCGAGTTGTCTGTGCATCGGTTCAGCTGGAACTGCGTGCGCATGATTGGTGGGAAGCCACTAAGCAAGGGATTTATGATGCCAATCCCAACTGCAAAATTACTTGGGAAATGTTCAAATCTGCCTTCATTGAACAATATATTCCCCGGGCCGTGCGTCAACAGAAGGAAGATGACTTCAGCAATCTGGTGCAAGGAAGTATGTCTGTTGATGAGTATGACTCGGTGTTTGCTAAGCTGGCTAAGTTTGCTAGGCACTTCTTGCCTAACCAGCAGGCGTGGTGCTATCGCTTCCAGAAGGGTTTGAATGATGATTTGCGTAGGGACGTTATCAACCAGAGGTGCCAAACATACAGGGAATGCTATGAAGCAGCCCTGAATAGCGAGCGGATCTTTGGGCGCAATCTCCCAAAGGTCGATGTGCAAACCCCCCGTACCAACAACATCAAACGACCTCTGGAAACGGGAGGGCAGGGAGCACAAAAACGTCCGCACACATCAGAAAATAGGGGTCCACCCCAGGCACTGCACTGCAATAGGTGCGGTAGATTAGGGCATCGAATGATTGAATGCCGAGCTAAAGGGTGTTTTAAATGTGGTCGTCTGGACCACAAACACTTTCACTGTCCGGAGGGCAACGAAAATCGGAATAATAGGAATCATAACAATGGGAATCATAACAATGGGAATCAGCACCACGGGAACCGGAACAACTGGAATCAGAACAGGGGGCCTCCAGCAAATGATGCCAATGCTGTGCCAGTGAATCCACAACGCCAGGGTGCTCAAGGATGAGTCTATGCACTGACTCGGGACGAAGCATCCGTCTCTAAAACTGTCATGACAGGTACATTACTTTTCAGAGATTTGCCCGCTAGAGTCTTATTCGATTCAGGTGCTACGCATAGTTTCATATCTGCTGATTTTACTATTGAGCATAAATTAGCTTCTACTCCCTTAAATATGAATCTTTGCGTGAGCACACCTTCGGGAGTCGACATGCCCGCCCATGCGATCTGTAAGAATGGTTATATTTGCATCGGAGGCAGGAAGTTTTCCTTAGATGTCATTGTATTAGACATTAAGGATTACGATATTATTCTCGGGATGGATTGGTTGGGTGCTTGTCATGCAACAATTGAGTGCGCGGAGAAGCGAGTAGTATTCCGTCTACCCGGCGAGGCAGACTTTTACTATTCGTGCAGCGCTGCACCGAAGACGGCAATGATAATATCAGCAATTTCGGCTAGGCGTATGTTGCATTCGGGCTGTGAAGGGTACTTAGCTTCTGTTCGAGATACCCGACAGGAAAGTACAAATGCAGCTCAGGCTGAAATCATAGCAGATTTTCTCGACGTTTTCCCGGACGAGCTGCCTGGAATGCCTCCAGATCGTGAGATCGAATTCAGCATTGACACTTTTCCGAATTCGCGACCGATATCGAAGGCACCTTATCGAATGGCCCCAGCAGAGCTGAAGGAACTTAAGATTCAGTTACAAGATCTGTTGGACCGAGGATACATTCGTCCAAGCGTTTCTCCGTGGGGTGCTCCGGTGCTGTTCGTGAAGAAAAAGGATGGATCCATGCGGCTGTGTATCGACTATCGAGAACTAAATAAGGTGACCGTGCGGAACCAATACCCATTGCCAAGGATAGATGACTTGTTTGATCAACTGCAAGGTGCAACAGTTTTCTCTAAAATTGATCTCAGGTCAGGATATCACCAATTAAAAATCAAATCAGATGATGTTCAAAAATCTGCATTCAGGACCCGATACGGACACTACGAATTTCTTGTGATGTCGTTCGGTTTGACGAACGCCCCTGCAGCTTTCATGGATCTGATGAACCGCGTGTTTCGGCCGTATGTAGACAAGTTTGTGGTCGTGTTCATCGACGACATTCTAATATATTCCAAGAACGAGGCGGAACACAAGGAACACCTAAAGATCGTGCTGCAGACATTACGAGAGCATCAGTTGTATGCTAAGCTCAGCAAGTGTGAGTTCTGGTTGAACAGCGTGGCATTTCTGGGTCATGTTGTCTCGACAGAAGGCATCGCCGTAGACCCGAAGAAAATAGAGGCAGTGGTGGATTGGAAGCAACCTACATCAGCCAGCAAAGTACGAAGCTTTCTGGGCCTAGCGGGATACTACCGTAGGTTCGTAAAGGATTTTTCTAAACTGGCCTCGACTTTGACTCGCCTCACCCAAAAAGGGATTGTATACAAATGGAGTGATGATTGCGAAGCCAGCTTTCGAGAACTTAAGCATCGTCTTGTTCCAGCTCCGATCCTTGCTCTTCCAGATGGGGTAGAGGAGTTTCAGATATACAGTGATGCCTCAGGACTCGGTTTGGGATGTGTGCTCATGCAAAGGGATAAGGTAATATCGTACGCCTCCAGGCAACTG
Organism: Iris macrosiphon; assembly: GCA_036927795.1. Classification (NCBI taxonomy): domain Eukaryota; kingdom Viridiplantae; phylum Streptophyta; class Magnoliopsida; order Asparagales; family Iridaceae; genus Iris; species Iris macrosiphon. The sequence goes on from JAYESA010000003.1 coordinate 134,651,747, forward strand.
AAGTCGCACGAGAAGAACTACCCGACGCACGACTTGGAATTGGCGGCAATTGTATTTGCATTAAAGTTGTGGAGGCATTATCTTTATGGTGTTGCTTACAAAATCTTCACAGATCACAAGAGCCTCAAGTATCTATTCACACAACGAGAACTGAACCTCCGACAGCGGCGTTGGCTAGAACTGATTAAGGACTATGATTTAACGATCGCTTACACACCGGGCAAGGGAAACGTCGTTGCTGATGCTCTGAGTCGGAAGTATGTGGGCTCGTTATCAGTAAACAACCATTTACTTCGAGATCTTGAGGCGATGGGCATCAAGCTTCGGGTTCAGCATCAAGGAGTGCAGCTGGCATTACTCCATATTGAACCGAGCTTGCGTGATAGAATCAAATCAGCTCAAGAGGACGATCAGTTCCTAGAGAAGGCACGCAAACTGATTTCGGCGGGGGAGACGTCTGACTTTGTGGCAGGCGAAGATGGGGTCTTACAAATGAAAGGAAGGATATGTGTTCCTAGCGACCCAGAACTCCGAAGGGAAATTATGGCGGAAGCACACTATACGAAGTATTCCTTGCATCCGGGGAGCACTAAGATGTATATGGACTTACGCAGAACCTTCTGGTGGCAAGGTATGAAGCGGGATGTGGCGACCTTTGTGTCACAGTGCATGGCCTGTCAACAGGTGAAAGCTGAACATCAGAGGCCCGGCGGGGAACTGCAGAACCTCGCTATTCCTGAGTGGAAATGGGACAAAATTACTATGGATTTCATTGTGGGATTTTCGAAGACGCCGCGGGGGCATGATGCCATTTGGGTCATAGTTGATCGTTTGACCAAATCAGCCCACTTCCTTCCTATAAAAATTACTTGGAGCGTCGATCGGTTAGCACAGATTTACATAGACGAGATTGTCCGATTACACGGAGTGCCTACCTCAATCGTCTCTGACCGTGACGGACGCTTCTTATCTCGCTTTTGGACAAGCCTACAGTCTGCTTTGGGAACCAAGCTACAGTTCAGTACTGCATACCACCCCCAGACTGATGGCCAGACGAAAAGGATAAATCAGATACTTGAAGATATGTTACGGCTGTGTGCAATCGATTTGAAGACTAGTTGGGACACGCATCTCACGTTGGCGGAGTTTGCGTACAACAACAGCTACCAATCGAGCATCCAGATGGCACCGTACGAAGCACTTTATGGGCGCAAGTGTCGATCTCCAATTTGTTGGGATGAAGTCGGCGAGCGGCAAGTACTCGGGCCAGAGCTGGTAGAACAGGCAGTTGAGAAAGTTCGCTTGATTCGGGAAAGACTCCGCACGGCGCAGAGCCGATAAAAAAGTTATGCCGATGCTCATCGTAGACCTTTGGAGTTCATGGTCGGGGATCATGTATTCTTGAAAGTGACGCCGATGCGTGGGGTGATGCGTTTCGGCGTGAAGGGCAAACTGAGTCCCAGGTTTGTCGGGCCCTTCGAGATTCTGGAATGAGTGGCAGCTGTGGCATACCGGATTGCACTACCTCCCGCCTTGGCTGAAGTGCATGACGTGTTCCATGTTTCTCAACTTCGGAAGTATGTGCATGACCCGAGTCATGTGGTTAGCTTCGAACAATTGGAACTGCGCATAGATTTATCATACTCAGAAGAGCCGGTGCAGATTCTGGATCATAAGGAAAAAGTACTTCGCAACCGTACGATGTCCTTGGTTCGCGTGCTGTGGCGGAACCATTCAGTTGGGGAATCAACCTGGGAGATGGAATCGGAGATGAAGGAGAAATATCCTTCGTTGTTCATTCAGTCGGAGGTAGGGCCTTGTTCTTAAGTTTCGGGACAAAACTTTTTTCTTAGTGGTATATTATGTAGTGCCTCAAATCCCGATCCGACCGGGATGTGCACTATATAATTGGGCTTGTGGCTAGTCCGTCAGAGTATGCTTAGATCTTCGGCATCTTATTGCCACGGACGAAATGTGATGATCCTTTCCAACTCATGGAAAGGCCTCTATTGAAACGAGTCCAATAGTTTTCGTGTTTGGTTGCTTGGTTTTCTTGATTGCCGCTTTGGGATTTGATTTGGTGTTGCTTTCGAGTTGCTTGGTTTTCGCTGTTGGTTTTATTGATTGGAGCTTGAATTTTGGGGAGTTCGACAAGGAAGGATAGGCAAGAATTCTAACTCGGTGCTCGTGCTGTTGCAGGTCCGCGTAACTGACGTTTGATCGTCGCTAGGCGGGATTCCTTGTTTCAGCAACTTTTCCCTTAACCAGTGAGTGGTTTGGTCCCTTCTTTCCTACTTCTTCACGCCAACATCTCTAATGTTTTAAACATTCACTCGATGATGTCCGGTTGGACGCCTAGGAAATGCTTAGCCACAATGCATGCCAGCCACTAAGCAAGGAACAATGGGAATTGTAGACTAATTTTTACTATATGCTTGCACACCTTATAATTTGGGTTGGTTGGAAAGGGAATTTGGTTGTTGGTTTCGGCCTGGTGCCTCGGATAGAATTTGAATCCATGGGATATTAAATCGGAACACCGCTTTGGGAAAATATGAACTGTTGCATAAGATATATATTGCTGCTTTACTTCTTCTGTTAAATTCGATGCATTGTATGAGATATGAATTATTCATGCATTTGCATGGTCTGGGACAACTTGTGCACAAGGTTTGGCATTTCCTCGAAACGGTTTTCCGGGGCACTGGAATCGTATCGATCCGGAGAGAAATATTCGATTCGTGCTAGTCACGATGCTTAGCGGGACCTCCAGCAGGGCTTGCTACCCGGGCTGATAGGGCGCGCCGCTAATGCTTGGAAAGATGTCCCTAAGGTGTCGATCACACCAATGACCATAAAGAATGGAATACATGCTAATTATTGTCTTATGCAGATGGTAAGTATACTTGTGTTTCATTGCAGGAAAGGCGTGCATCGGTTGAGTAAGCAACCGATGTACTGGTTGGATTCGATGTTATTTTCATTTCTATCAAAACATGCAACTGATATGAATTGAATTCACTTGCTTCTTTATAGAAGTAATCTTAATGCATGCTCGCCCCTAATAAGCTAGTGTCGATTTAGTCGAGTGGGATTCATCCAGCTCACCAGTACAAGTTGAGTACTGACCCACGTTGTGGGCAACTATTTCAGGCACTCAGACGGTGCAACGCTAGTGGATAGACGAAGAGGCGTTAGGAGCACCTCTATTTTGAAGTATAGTTGAAGTCAGATCATTTTGGAGGCTTGGACTTTCAACCTATACAAGGGCATAATGTATGGACGACGGGGACTATCTGATGGAGCGCGCCCTACATTTTGAGTTATCTTTTCTAATGTAATTCAAGTAGCCGAGAAGGCGCATCAATGTAGACTCTATGTAAATTACTCTGAATTATCAATGAAAAAGCATGTTTCCTTCCTGCACTTGTGTTCAATTATCTGTGAATGTGTTTTCTAAATTATGTTTCAAAGTGGGTTCCTATAACTGCAAGTTCTTGCCTTGTACGAGCGCAACTCCAGGCTCGTACGGCATCACGCCCCAGCGAGGACGAATCGGTTCGTGAAGGATCCAGCGAGGACGATTGACCCTTTCGGGATCGGGGCATGACAACTCTAATACCTAGACATTCAATTACACACTGCACCTAAACAACTACACAATACTACCCAACACAGTCACAGGCACACTCACACCTACTGCTACACACTGAATACACATAGATACACCCACTGATGCCCAATTGCACATAGACACACAGACAATGTATTCATTGATACACACACAGGTATTAGGTTCTAGGATACACATAGTTTACTGTCTAACTGACACACACAGCTAGACTAACACATATACTTCTCACTGCTCTAATACCCCACAAACTCACAGATCTGGATACACATAGCTCACTGAACACCTACACACATACTGACACAGTTACCCTCAACCACAGTTTCCTCACTGCTCTAATACCCCACAAACTCACTCACTGATTTCTGAGAAATTTACACAGGTATTTCACCTACAGGCACATATATAGGTTCACTATCTAAACATACCCTGTTTGCACTCACACACACAGCACTAAATTACCTACACACTAGGCTACACAGGTATTTTGCTCCCACATACACATGTGCACACACACATAAGCTATACACACATATACACCCTCCTCCACAGAAAATCTGATACTCATATTGAGACACCCACAACACATAAACACTGAGACACACCCTATATCCTAACTCAAAACACACACAGGTTTACTCCCAGACACTGAACTATACATACACACACACAGTATTCAACTCAAGGTATCACCTACCCACACAGACACTCATCTCACATGTATTTCTGATACACTCCCACACTGAATGCACAGACACACTGCTATCTTAAGTCCTCACATACACACTGAGTTCTACACTGCAACTTACACACACTCACACAGGTAATTCACCTATGCACACACTGAAATAAATGCACAGTTTACTCTGGTTTCATTTTGATACACACACAGGGATATATATATGCTAAATACTGATACTCTACACAGGTATCAAACTGAACCCCTCACTGATACTCAGGGATTTAGGTTCACTCACACCTCACTGAAAATACACACACACACAGAAATATTTCTGATACATAATTCCTACCAAGCACACATGTGTACACAGCACAGTTCTGGAAACCCCCATACTGCTGATACTTAACACCCAGATATGCATCTATCCTCACTGTACACACAGAATCCCCTGTTCGCATGTGCACCATGAAACCCAAAACACACAGAACTCTAAACCCGACTGCTCCCACCCTTCAAACAACCAACACCACCAAAAACACATGCATATATGTGTGCGTATATATATACCATACATAAAAATAAGTTATATTGAATAGATTAGAAAGTTATTCCCTTGGTAACATTTCATCAAACATATGCAGTGCAGAAAACGAATTTACCTAGGAACACAAGAATTCTCAAACAAAACTTCAAGGAACGAAATCTAACTTACACGTGGGAGGATGAAATAGGTCTACATGCAACACCTAGGGTTAGGGTTCACGAAATCTGGAGAATCAACGTATGAACACAAAACCCTAGTTCCTCCTAAATCTCTATGTAGAAACCCTAAAATCGAAATCTAAACCTCAGGGTGGGTTCCTAATAGGCATTATCAACAGAAATCAGAGATTGAATGAAAAAAAATAGGGTTTTACCTAGGGAGATGGCTTCTTCAATGGGGGTTCTTCTTCTCCAAGGCTTCTTGACCCAACCCCTTGCTTTCCTGTGCTTTGGAGGAGGAGGATGGAATCCTAGGGTCTGGATTCCGAAATCTGGAGGGGAAAATGGGTTTTCCTGGATGGAGGCTAGGGTTTCTCCTTTCTACATGAAGGAAGAGAGGGTTCCCTTTTTATATTAAAACCAAACTAGGGTTTCTAATGCATAGTTTAGGTTAAACCCCCTATGTTAGGTCATGTAGAACCTAATTAACTAAGGTTTAGTCAGTCTAGGGTTTGAGGTTCCACCCTAAAATTTGAATTCTAGGGTTTCACTAGAACTGGGTCTTCTAATTAGGGTTTGGTCATTAGGGTTGTCCTAATGAGTTCTAGGGTTGACCTAAAACCAAATATTATTAACAACATATAATTACTTTATAAAACTCAGCAATTTAGTTTAATACATAATTATTCAAAATAGTGAAATTACATAAATACCCTTATCTGGAAATGTGGTAGTGACAATAGGTATCCTCAGATCATGCCATTGCCGAACATGAGCTAACTGAGCAAATAGATGATTATATAGGCACTTCATGTAATCCCCCTGATTTTCAAGAATTTTTAAATTTGGATTTTTTACAATTTTCTGGAATTTTTTGTAATTAAATTCAGGTGTTTAATTATTAAATGATTTTTAATTGTTATTAAATAATATTAAAATATTATAAAAATAATATTTTATGGTGTGAAATAAAAAACTAGACATAGGTTAATTTTTCGGGAATTTATTGGACCCCGGATGGATTTTTAAAGCCCTAAAAACTAATTAATTAATTAAACCACAAATAAACCGGGTTTATATTAAATAAACCAAACCAAATTGAACCAAACTGGACCGGGTTCATTGAACCAATTCTTAGTGGGTCGAATCCGGGTCCAACCCAGACCCGACCCACTAGCCCGACCCGACCCACAAATGATTTGGATCGGGCCGGATCCGTAGACCCGACCCGTCCGCCCAAACCCGACCCGCTCTCTCTCTCCCCCAACCCGCACAGCAGCTTACCCCTCGCCTCCCGCCGGTCGACCGCGCCCCTCCGGCTTCCCTAACGTCCGCCGCCGCACCCTCTTCCTCTCCCCCTCACCGGCCGCCTCTCCCTCTCCCTCGGCCGCTATAAAAACCCTCTCCCCGCCTCGATTTTCCCTCTCCTTCCTCCACCTTCCTCCCCTGAACCCTAGCTCCGCCCGCTTCTCCGGCCAGCTCCAGCAGCGCCTCCAGCCTCAGCCCCTCTGCCGATGAACCCTTCTCTCCACGAGCCCTCGCCGAGCGCCGGACCACCGCAGCCCCGAGCCCAGACCCCGCTGCCTCCTTCCTTCCGCTCGAACTCCGCCCGACGCCGAGCCCCGCAGCAGCCCGCCTACTGCCGAGTCTCCGCCATACCCTCCGGCCAGCCCTCGGCGCAGCCTCCGCCCCTGCGAGTTCCTCCGACAGAAAGATCGAAACCCTAACCCTAACTTGGCGGACACATGACACAGTATATCGTGTCGGCACGAGTCAGACACGAGATTTTTGGGTTTTCGGACCCTGTTCAGGTACGCGTATTTCCCTACTCGTTTATCCGTTTTCATTTCTGTCAGTTGCATCGCAGACCCTGCGTGACCCCCTCGGTGCCCGTGCAACCCGCTCGGTGCATTGCGTCCTGTGGTGATCGTGAACCGCGATCCAAAAAAAGGAAAACAAACGCCCTGTTTCACCCCGGAACTGAGTGCGCCCCGCCAAACGGAACGACTTGGTCGCGTGCGGTCTTCACCGATACGTGCGCGTCGTTGATACGGACGTACGGGATTTCACAGAAGCTGATTCGGATGTGCGTGCACACCGGAATCAATGCGTATCCGCGGACACCGCCCCGTATCCGACCTTTCTGGTTCTCGCTGTAACTTAGTGTACACATGTCGGATTAAAACGAAACTTGTGCCATCGGACTCGTAGCAATATGCTGGTCCTGTGATCCAAGTTTGGTTCGATTCTGAGAACGTTGACAAAATCGTGTGTCGTGGGCCCCATAGGCTCCAGTTTTCTGTTGAGGTCTATCCCGTAGAGGTACTCAAATTGGATCAGTGATCGATTTCTAGGTTTCGTCGTAAACCTAATTGGTTACTTCCAATTACGTAAATCAATAGTTCAAACCGCACTCAAAGGTAGGGCATTTCCCATTGATATAGGAACTTCTGTACCAGAAACAATGGTATCTCCAATTATAGCCCCTCTGGGATGTAAAATATATCTCTTCTCACCATCCCCATAGTGTATGAGACAAATGGTTCAATCATTTGATAACCAGAGTCATTCTTTGATAAAGGATCACTATGAGTCAGACTCAATAGAATTTTCTCAATCCTTTTTTCTGTCGTTAAGGTGGAGAACTGAACCAAGTCGACGGGCGATTTTGAGAACGGCTCATCGGAATCCAATTTTGGAAGTTCCGTTGGGTTCGTATCATCGTTCCTGACCTGTTGACACTAAGTTGGACATATTTGGAGACCTTTGACCCTGACGCATTTTTTGAGGCAAAGCGGCCCACATATGGACCCCGCTTTAACCCAAAATATCATTTTTGCCCTTGTCTCCAAACTGGACTCAAGGACAGGCGTTTCTAGCTGATTAATATTTTCTGGATCTGATGGTGATATCTATTTCAGCAACCGGAGTACTGTCTGAAATCCCAGCTGAAGCCAGAGCTGCAATTGGAGTCGGAAACCCAGGCAAGTGTACCTTGCCAAACTTGCAGTTCTTGTTATTTATTCCTTTGACTATATATATATATATATTTGTGCATGTTTAACCTAGGGCCGTGTGACATGCTTAGCGTCCGATTATAGTCGGGTGCCAACACTGTACGCGGGGTTGTGTAACGTCACTTAGAGATGGATATCGTGACATTTATATTTCTTGTACTTGCCCTATCAAGTACATTATACCCAGGACACCTGACACAAATCATGATACAGAATCTTCCTGACTATTCAAGGTGGTTCTGTATAGGATATAGATTTCATGACTTGATCATTATTTTCTTCGATAATAATAAATGACTTATTGCATTAGTTTAATCTTGCGTAACATGATCATAAGACATTATGGAACTGTGACGTGAGATTACATTGGGTGGGGAGAGAATTACCATACAAAAGGCTGAATATATTTATATAATAACTTAATGAAAGTGCCTTAGACTCTGACACAGAGCTTTGGTACCGTACTGGCCCTTCGAGTGAATACTGCTGTGGTTTCTTTAACACTGATCCTGTAGTAGTTTCAGCCTGAGTATGACTAAAACTCTCACTTGCATTATCACTTAGCTGGTTATTTATTTACCTTGTTGTTTCCTTTATTTCTTGCACTGCATTATTTTGGCTTGAGCTTTCTTGTACCTTGCTATGTCCCCTGAGGACCTGGATCCGGATTATGTCTCCAGGATTTGCAGACGAGGTTTATCCAGAGGTATATGGAACAGGAGCACATCACGACACAGTACCAGTACCTGAGGATGAGGTGATCGCTGAGGACTTCTCCTGAACAACTGCTTCTTCCATGCTCAGTTTTATTTGGCCAATAAACTCTTTATTTCCTGTTTAATTGAACTTGTGTAAACAAACTTAATATCGGGTTGTTCCCCAATTTTTAATTATTTGTAACTGGATGTTGTTTATTTCTTTTGCTGATGTTGCTATCTTTATTCTGTAGATGAGATTAGTAAACCCTGACTGTTGTATTACAGCTTAAGTATGCCCCGGTGGATCCATTAAATTGGAATTGTCCATCGGTGCGTGCTGCTGGCCATTGCCACGTGTCCAGTCCCTCGATATTTTGGGACTGGGGCGTGACACTTCACGAATTGTACCAGTTCTCCGTAGGGCCACTACGCAGATCACGGTATTAACGGTTCCAAAGTTCCTATAATAAAATAGTGGTTTGACATTATTTATAATAGATCAGATACTGCACTCCACTAAGGCGGATGATATACAGTATCTGTAGTGGTCAGGCCACAACGCACTTAGAATGAATCTCTGTAGGAAGGTTCGTTGGCATGATCTCGGGATACTGTTTTCTCTCAATGTTACTACCACTTTTAGTTGCTTAATTAACCCTATATTTTTTGAAATCTCAAGGTGTGGCCACATAAGAACTTCTCTTAAGATGTCGTACAAAGTACGTGCACGCTAGATACGAATCCATGGAAGTTCAATCTGGATTCACTCGAGTGTGTATGCATCATTTAATAAATCAATATCCTAGCCACTCTTTGGTACTTGACTCGCATATCATGCCTTTGCTAGGGGAAAAGTATATATATAGTATCACGAGTTCAGGAATTTGGAGGCATTCTCGTTTTCCAACCCAAATATAAATCACTTAACACGTAACACGGTATGTCGCACCTCGGTGCACAAATCATGAACAATATCAGGTAATAATTATATCAGCACAAATATAATATTCGAGTCCAATTACCAAGATCATAAGCATAAGTTCTAGCACATGGTCGGGTTACTGAGTCCATTCTCCCCTAGAATCATAACACAAGCAATAACTAGGATCAACCACATAGAGGATGATAAGAAACGTTCCAAATAAAATAAATATGAACACATTATGGAAGTACTACGAGTATATAGGGAGTCACTAAGGTTAATACGTGTCTAAGTCATGTACAAGAAGGTCAGGCTGTATGAACCAACCCGGCCGCATGTTCTAACCTGGATGAATGCTCCTCCAGGCCGCATGCTCAGGAAAAACTCTATTACTTGGGTCAAATGCCGAAGTGATGGACAATAAATGAAGTATCAGGAAAGTGATATAAAGGTGATTGATGTGACAAGGCATAAGTGTCAGAGAGAAAAGACAAAAGCACAAAAAGTCATATAGAGACACAAAAGTCATATAGAGGCATGCATACAAAAGAAGAGACGCATGGCTCGTGGTAGTATAATCTTCCAGACGCATGGAGTCAGGCCATAGTAAATTTTTATGCGTTCAAGGTACTATGCGTCCGACTTTTGAAAGCATGCACAAAGCAGACATGCGTCCAACAAGATGGGCGCATGATAGAGGGGGCGCATGTTGCTGGGCCATATGGTACTCCATCGTCCCAGAAAAGTAAGTTCGGCCATAGAAAAACTCCAAGAATCCGAAAAACTAGTTCTGCCATAAAATTCCCATCTCAACTCCAAATTAAGTGGTTCAAAAGCCAAATTGCTCGAAATAAAGTGCTCCATCACATAAAATAATTAGTTTTTGAAAACAACAAGCTTTTGAATACCAAAAACAAGAAAAACTTAATAACATCCACACTCATAAAAATCTAGATCTACACCATTCCATCCACCAAATTTGAAAATACCAAGTTCTAAATATGCTTAAAATCACACAATAAATATAATAGATCAATAATATGGAGGATTTTTCCATTTATCAGGCAAGATGTACTTACCTATGGAGGGAGGAAAAAATCTAAGAGAGAGAAGAAAAAGAAAGAATGAAGAGGGAGAGAGAGAAAGAAGTTGGGTTATATAGCTAGGGTTTGAGGTTAAGACCATGGGTTCAACTCATGACCAAACCAACCCAAACCATAAACCAAGAACCAAGATAAACCAAAGAATGAGTCTAGTCTTATGTAACCAAATAAATAATATGCCAGAAAAAAATAATACTCTCCCAATACGTATACAGGGAATGTGGAGTGACAACAAGTAGCTTTTACCAATATTGCAAATATATTAGGTAGATCATCTTCTATCCTTTCAACATGCATGCCATAGTATTAACAAGGCAACATGTGGTCGGTCCAAAATATTTGAAGGCCAATAACAAAAATCTAAAATGTACCCTCAAATCTTCATATAATATTATATGCTTTTATTTGCCAAAAACTATAAGAAAGATGGAAGAAAAAAAATATGATATGGAAAAATATAATGGATCCACCTACCTAGAATTAATGGACAACAAACAACAAAGATTACGATATTGGTTAAGTTAGCTTTGAAAAATACATCATGCATATAGTAGCTTAACATTGGTTATCAATAAAGATTACGACACTGATTACTACTATGGTAGGTTAAAAAATGGAAAATAGCTCACAGACCGAAGGTGGGACCACAAACCAAACCGAAGCCACGTGTCCCATCTGATTGGCCGAAACCGAAACAACTTATGCCAGTCCCCTTCTAAAGTCAGCCGCTAAAGTCCGGACCAATGGGAGGGTGACATGTGGCATTCGGTTCATTTTGTTGTCCCCTTTCGTCGGTGTCACGTCCTGATCTCCCGCAGGCTAATCGGCCGTCCTCGCTAGGTGAGAATCACCACCCTAGCGCTCCCATGGGACGATCGCTTTAACACATCTGGGCGTGATGCCGTACGAGCGTGAGATACGCCCGTGCAGGGACGTGGTTCATTGGCTGGCGATAAGAGTTCTAAGCCACAGAGTTGCATAGATTGTCCGAGTGTAGCGGAATGATAAACGCATAGGCGATTCGGTAACAAGTTTACTGAATCGGCAATAACGGAAGCATTGAATAACACGAGTAGAAGTAAAAAAACTCTTTATTTATATAAGCAAGTATTACAGGCGGCGTATAGCCGAGATTACAAGTCACACAAGCCTCTCTCTCTGAAGCAGTAAAAGCGTGCCAAGTGGCTACATTTATGGAAAGATGTACATGTGATATTCACGCGATCTTCCAACATTATGTCTTGTATATGTGTTTCAGTTCTGGACGCAACGCTCTATGTCTCCAGAGTGAACTCCACGCCTTAGCACACACGAAGGAGGCATCTGCACCGAACGAGGTTCTCCCGCTCCCTGCAAACAACCTGGTAGATTATCAGTACACAAATGCACTGGTGGGGAGGCTACTCGCCCGCTCGACAAATCCAAACACATAATATAGGTTCCGTGTACCAACTATTATGTTATCTTTCTAGTTGCCTTAGGATCAGTTGCATGGCAATGTTGAATAGCCTAACTCGTGTGGCAGTGCGTCGTACGATATAAGAGAAAATACGGCGAGACTAACCAACTTACCATTTGTCCTTCCCTGTCCAAGGCAAACCAAGTTAATTCAAGCACGGGCATGTATAAACATTCAGGGCATTAGCATATGCAAATACAAGTGTTTCAGTACGAGATTACGTTTCAGGTGCACGAGTTACTCGGATGATCAGGTGTGTTGCATAAGATGTTCAAGTGCTCTTTATGCACAAATGTTGTTATGCCATGATCGTTCAGGTGTTTAGTTATTCTTGATGCGATGCAATATCTCACACGTGGATGGCCGCTAAGCGAGGATGACTTATCCATATGAACATGAGTCGCTGGCATAGCCATAAAGGACGGGTGTAGCACATGAAAGAAAATGAAATGCAACACACGGATCAGGAGCGCTACAGGTCATTCCTTTTGACGCAGGCGGCTACTTAGTCTGAGAGCAAGAATGGCGTGAAGGATAAGTTTATAGGCGCTACACGCCATTCTACTCGAAACAGGCAGACTAATAGGGTTCCTGTCTGGATCGGATCGGCCCGGTGCCCCGGATACCGTCCGCAGGAACAGAGATCCGAGGATCTCACTTGTTAACAAGTTGTCCGCGACATGCAAGTCAGGATCTTTTCAATTTTCATAACTTGACATGATAATCCTTGATTCTTTATTCTGAACCGAGCATTTTTGCTCCACGAGCTGTAATTCTGACAGGGGTTCTCGTTCAGAGGTAAACTTGATGTGATTATCATTCAGGTGTTTCTTGACAAGATTCTTTCTCAATGAACAACTTGCCTTGATGCATTTTCCTGGTGCGGGGACTGCCTTAGGGACCAAACGGTCCCGGATACTTGCAGGTTCATTTGCACAGAAGGACTATCCGATAGTCTTCTGGCTGACTCAATGCATGAACGATAAGCGATAGTGTAGTTTACTGTGGCATAATCTCATTATGGCGAGCATTGAGTTGAGACAACATTACAAGTTAACATATAAGCAGGCAAGCTTGCATTTGTTTAAACATAGGCATTCACATTAGCTCAGGCCCGAAGGTAAGCCGAGGAGTGAAACAGTAAGGGAACTTTTCGAGCGACATGATCTAGAGTCGTGCAGTGTAAACAAGTGAACAATGAACTAAGAAGAGCATATACATATCGTTTCTACTCGAGGCATAGCGGGTCTAGTTGCACAAGACAATGGTAGCATGCGAGGGTCTGAATATAAGTAATATTTTATTTTCATGTTCTAGCACAAGCAATACAAGTTGGGATTATTCCCTTAGCTAGGTGCATTGAATTCTTATTAGCATGCATGGGGTGATTCACCTAGCGACTAGCATGTATCGTTCCATATTTTAAGTGTGCTGGCTAAGCAAAGACAAATTCACCGTAGCCACCCACCTTAACGATGATTCGCCTCGGTTGAGCGATACTTCGAGCGAACCTCTGAAAGCCTAAGCCGAACTCCTGTAGGGACACGTCTGGATATCCTTTGCCTCAAACGAGTATTCTCGCTTGAGCAAAGTGGGTTCAGGATATTGCACTTTTGCCGTTTGAATCGGCAGTCCGCTTGAGCGGAACGGGATATTACAGTCGGCATGTAAGGAATTACTCTAAAAAAATTGGGACTTTCTAGTCCGTGGGTTCTAGACGGTTGTTCTGATAGTCCTGGACCAGGGCTTGTCCTACAAGGCAAACAATTGAGACTTCAATCAAAGGAGGAAAGTACAAACGGCCGAAAGAAAATGGAAAGACCACAAACAAAACAAAAGGCGGAATAGATTCATCCATCTGATTCATCATTTCTCTTTCCGTGACGGCCGAGGCACGTACGTCACATGTGCACCCAAACTAATGATCGGGATCAAACATTTAGAGCTATATACATTCCGAGACCTATCACCTCACCGGTGATGATCATGTATGAAGAATGACTGGCCAACGAATCCACTCTATTAATTGTCATAAATACTCTTAGCAGGACGGAGATGTCAGTGAGTGAGTGAGTACTCATTGTATCCCCCTTATGTACTACTAAAGAAGGTTCTACTTAATCATCGAGTGATTTTGGCCCAGTTGTTGTCATACTTATTTTTGGGTGCGAGCCACATGCATTCCGAAAACTAGGTATTTATATGATTGTAGTAGCTACAAGTTTGCATAATAAAAGATTGTTTTGGTGACTCCAATCCATGTTCTTTTTCATTGATAATAGCAAAATTTGATATCTACTTTGTCTGATTAAACATGGAAGTAATTTATATATTCTGGCCTCTCTAGCGTTGGAAATACGATGTGATTCGAATCGAAATTGGCTCATAAAATATGATATTAGAATGAACCTATATATCTTAAAAGAGAATTTTCATGTAAGTTCTGAACAAATTTCAATTATCTACATTTCATGATCTCATTTTCTCCCCAATGTTGGACTAAATTATTATAATAGTTGATTTCAAAATTTATTTTTATTTTTATTAGTATTTATTTAGAAATACAAGTTTTACGAAAAAATAACTTTACAAGAATTTTTTTATTATTTTAATAATATAATTTTTCTGGTGTTAGTTTGTCACCTATGTATTTGTCACCAATAAAATATTATTATTTATTTTATGTAAAAATTTAATATATTTCATTAGAGGTGTTAGATTATCACCTATATATTTGTCACCTATATATTTGTCATTCATGGATTAAGATTTAATTAGTTTACAAGATTTAAGTTTGATTATGAAATGAATAGGTTTAATTAGAACCTATTTCAACTTTACATATATAGAAATTACTTAAATACCCTTATGACATAAGTGATTAGCTTCCTTAGGAAGCCAAGAAAGTCCAACCTAGGAGGGGGGATTCCATTCTATTCTACTTGCTTCTTACTACATGAAATATCTTAGATAGATAAGAGTGTAATATTTTAATATATAAGAAATTAGCTTATATAAAGAAGCTTAGTTATTTCTTCCTTATGTAAAAACTTTTCTCTCTTTACTTTACCTCTTCTAAACATCCTCCTATCTTTGCAAAACCCTAGCTCTCCTTTCCTACATAAACTCTATGCCTACAAGAGCTAAGGCAAGTCCTCCTCCTATTTGTACTCATTGTACAAATCTTCTTTTAGTATAATTTTTATATTGTTTTTAGTTTAATTTTAGAGTAATGCTACAGTTACAACCAAATGCTTACAACCCTCTTACATCCAGAGTCACTGACAGGTGGGGCCGGGTGGGACCCACCTGTCAGTGTGGGGGAGAGAGGTTGTAAAAGGGTTGTAAACATTTGGTTGTAAACTTAGCATTATTCTTAATTTTATTATTCAAATTAAAGTTTATATTTTAGATAAAATTTGAGATTAATATACGTGGTTTAGAACATATTTCTAAGATTTTTCATTAAGGTGACACACCCGTAAGAGGCTTGGACATAAGATAGAACTATATTTATACTTGTTGAATTCGTTCCTACGGCGCAGTGGTTTTTCGTGTCAGTTTTTATCTATTAAACCCTGTCAAATTTTAATTATATTTAAAAAATTATTGGAAATTCGATAATCTTTCCAACGGTATATGATACGATAGGTGTTGAATTTATATGATAGGAGTTATGGGTCGTGTAATAGAGGTGTTGAATCCTGGAATTAAAAGCTAGAACCTATGCGTACATTTTTGTGTAGGCCAGATTTGACCTATTAAACATCTTCAAAACCAGGATATGTCTGAACAAAAATTATTAGAAATTAGATAAGCTTTCCAACCATATAAGATATGATAACATTTAAGTATATATAATGGGCGTTATCGGTCGTGCACCATCGACGTAAAATTCTGGAATAGAAATTTGGAATATTTTATATCTTATTTCGTAGACCAGTTTTGACCTATTAAACGTTGTCAAAATTCGATTGTCTAAACAGAAATCGAAGAGGATTCGAAAAAATTTATAACCGTGTATAATTTGATATTATTTAGATTCATAATATGGGAGTTATGCTATGTACAAGGTAGAGTATACATGCTAAAATTTTTGTGCAATTTAGTTTTGTGCTTCTATGTATTTACTATCTATCCTATTAACTGCGTGTGACCGGTATATAGTTGTTCCACTGAAGGGGATTTGACCTATGCCAATTCTATGGGGAGTTGCTCCGGGTTGGTTATATTACTGTGTTTGGAGCTCAAAATACAAAAGAGAGAGTGTCCGAAATTACAAGAATTTCGGACGATAGCCTAATTTCAAAGCTTAAATGCAGTGGTATAGTAACGAACCCTAAACCTAGATAACCGTATATCGACTTGAGACATACTCACTATATTCGAGAAATACTTGAAGGTCAACTGTCTAAGTCTTGAACTCGTAAGAACATGGACATGTAAATATGTACGTGATTAAATTATCAAATCTTGTTTCCTTGGTTCTGGAATACCTTGTTAATTTTGTATAACATGAGATTAACATATATAAAAAATTTATTTGGTGTTATTCCAATAGTTGGAAGCATTCCTGCAAGTGATACCTTTATTCCAGAAATACAAATCTAGATGTATACTTGAGCCGGAAAACACAGTTTTAATTATTAGAATGGACTTAGGATTGATTATTATTGTAGAATAGAACATTGGGTGGGGGAGAACAGTTTGGATCACATCGTATAAAATCTTGACAATATAATTAACAAAATTGATCAGTACCTATATTTTCTTCGTAAGGCATTGCGTAAAGAGCGGGTAAATTCTTAGATCACCTACCTTCCTGATGCTCGTGAATCTCGTGATACCCTAATTCGATAAAAAGTCGAATTTGGTGTTAATTGAAGTTTTAAAATTTTCTCATGGAGAGTAGTGGCCGGACCACTAAGCACTGTGCCTACCTGCCACCACCTGATCCCTGGTAACAGAATTATTGCCTAGATAATGCTCAAATGTGAGATCCAAACATGTTCTCTAACTTGCATCATCATATAGAAAAAATTGTATTATGATTGTGTTAGTGACTTTTAGGACTTAGGAACAAATTGGTTACAATTATTTTATTGTATTAAGATCAATTTAGAAGGCTTTTCAAAGTCATACTTTATCTTGTACTTAAAGTCTATTCGGTTTAGATTCCATTGTACTTGATCTTCAGTATCACATTATTTCACTTTCCTTGAATCGATGACTTGTATGTCTTTAATGACATAGTTTTTTTTCACTAGATGAAGGATACGACAAAGACGAGATATTTCCCTTGTATAATATGGATGAGACTGAAAAGTAAGGGATGCCGCATATAGAACAACAACTTTATTTTGTGTTCTTGTATAATTTTGTGTGTATTAATCTTTATGGGAGATAGTTATGTTGTTGTATATTTTAGTAAGTAGCTTTTATACTATTTTTGGAAGACAGAACTTAGACTTGTGAAATATAAATAAAGAAGAATGATATTATGAATGTGCTTAGTTCTTACTTGTTGATGGTTTAGCTTTACCCTATACTTT
Organism: Iris macrosiphon; assembly: GCA_036927795.1. NCBI lineage: Eukaryota > Viridiplantae > Streptophyta > Magnoliopsida > Asparagales > Iridaceae > Iris > Iris macrosiphon. Next base: position 134,669,513 of record JAYESA010000003.1, read on the forward strand.
ATCCTAGAACTTACATGCAACAATCGCGGTTACGAATATAGGTTTATTCGTAAATCGCGTAGCTTGGGGATGCTGGTTACGTATTCGACTCATCATGTATTGGGAGCGGGGCATGACAATTATCAACCCCATTGTCACTACCTTTGAGCACTCAACCAAGAACGAGATAAAATCCAATAATCTTCACCTTCAGGGACGAATCCAGAAACTGTAATTGGGGTGGGCTACCATAAATTTGGATGGACTAGAAGTGGACTAACATATATAAAAAAACAAAAACAAAAATTTGGGTAGGCTGGAGCCCACCCCAAACACCCCTTGGATCCGCCCCTTTCCACCTTAGTACGTTTTCGCTAACCGAGCAACTAAGTACACTCCGACTACCTTTACTCGTTCTAACTAGCCGAACACCTTGGAGATCCAACATATTGTCATCTTGAACATCCGGCAATAGAAACAAACCTACACATTCATCCACACCACAAGCCTCCAACATTATGTCTTATTTATCTTCTTGCTAATGTCTGACACCCAAATTACCTTATGGAGGATGCTCCTAACTTCACATTGAAAACAGGGCCCGTATAATCCGATTATACATTGTCTTGAACCGTTCGACCACAGAACCAAACTGATACGTTCATCCACACCACAAGCCTCCAACATTAGGTTTGATTATCCTTCCTGCAAATGTCTAATAGTCCAATCATGTATAATCCGATTATAAGGATGAATATTCAGCACAATATGTCTCGAACCAATTAGAGCCGTCCAAACTAGCCGCGTAACCTTACGCTATGATACCACTTATTGGAAACACGGTGTGATCTGAACTGGTGTTGACCCATGAGATGCGATATTGGAATAAGTCCATATGTCTTAAAAGAAAATTTTTATGTAAGGTCTGAAACAATCTCAATTATCTACACATCATGATCTTTTTTTTTCATTCAATGTAGAACTAAATTATTAATTTCATTATCATCATCTTTGAACGTTCAATCGGAAGCAAGATACAATTCAACAATTAGGATGTTCATTTTACACCAAACCATAAATTGTTTCTAAAAAACGAGTTGAAATTAGTGATGTAATGTCTTGCAAAGTTTGTCACATCTGATTATTTTGAATAGTTAATTATCTTAAAATTAGTGAAAAAGCTCGTAATACTTTTTTTTTTTTTTTGAATTTAGATATGCCCGTAAAAGTGTAACTTTATTGTCCTCATTTATGTCTCTTCACTATGCTTAACAATTGTAAAGACAAATCATCTTACTATTACTTGCCAGTAGTACAATCAACTGTCAAATTGACAACTCCTCTACATACAGTAGATACCACAAAACCATGTTCTTTTTTTCCTGCTACGGGACAAGGCGAAAATAGAAATTGAAGCCGGGATAATATGATAGTGTAGTCTGACTCAAATATAAAAAAAAATTTATTTAGTCATGTAATAGCCAATTGAAAATAAATATTATACGAGATCTTAAAATTAAACAAAAATATAGACCTAAACATAAATTTTGAATATTATATGAGATCCTAAAACTAAACTAAAATATGTGAGAGTTGTATGAGTTGGGATTATTTAGCCTTATAATGTCCAATTGAAAATAAAACTTTTGATTTGATCATTTTATTCTCACCTCAGTAGCCACACAATTCTAAATCACAAATTTTTAATATTATATAAGATTCCAAAATTAAATAACAAAAAAAAAAAAACCATTGATCGCGGATTACAGTCCATCTCTGCACTAGTTTGATCGCGGATTGGAGTCCACCTCTGCTCCAAACTGGTTCCGCTAGAGTAGCAACACACATCCACGATCTATATCTAAGGTGGGATAGTGGAAGTCTGTAAGTAATGTTAACAACACGGTCAGGGACGAACGCACTTGAAGCGGGCTGGGGGGCCAGACTCCCAGTGGATTTTTTAAAAAAAAATGTAAAATCACTTACCCGGAGAGAATAGGGGTCCGCTGCAGCACTGCTGCCATCTCTCTTCTTTACTCCTTACACATGTCTCCTTAAACCAAAACCTATTTTCAATTATGTGGTGCTACCATCCTTCCATTTTTCTATTTTTTCATCCGTCGACACAACAAAAAAAACGAAGAAAAAAAAAAGTGTCGCATGCTGGCTGGAGCTGCCTAGGAGTGGAGGACTCATGGACTCGCGTCGAACATGCTGATCTCCGGACTCAACGGTCTCGATGTGGAGATCGGTACGGTTTCTCCGGAATCTTGATCTTTGTCTTTAGATTCTAGATTATGTTGCTTGGAGACAAATATGACACGAGAATAATGACACGACGTAGATTTTGACATGTCATTTTATTTTGGAGTGTGACCCTTGTCTGACGCAATATGGATGCGGATACGATCTCAAATTTTGGGGTTGTTTGGAGTGATTTGTATGTTCAATTTTTATTTCTGTACTTTTGTTTCTATATATTCAATTTTTTGAGACATCTTCTTCGAATTTTTTTTATAATTGTACTTCCATAGAATGTCATCTTGGATCCACCACTGACCACGGTCAACTTTTGAGAGGTAGGCAGGACAGGAGTGGGGGTCTGTCTCTCTCGAGAACCTTTGCTGCGTGCACCCATAGCATAGCATAGCATAGCATAGCATAGTACAGCGCAGCACAGACTCGAGCGATCCGGCGGGCCGACTCGAGCGATCCTGCGGGCCGGCACGAGACCCCTCTTGTGGTGCGCGAGGCATCTCGACCGATTTTTCGTTCATTGGCCAACGCTTCTTTCAGCGCTCCAACGCACCCATCACTTACTTGTCTGCTTCTGCTGCTGCTAATCATTATCACTGGATAAATTCGAGGTAGGAGTGATCATGGATCGAGAATAAAGAAAGAAAAAAAGCATGGCTCGATCGAGCGGCACATCAACCCGATCGACCGATCGATTCAACCCCAAAGCTCTCCAGCAACCAACTTTTTCTTAAAGAACTTAGCCACAACACTAAGGTCTAACCATCACTCACTCACTACTAACGGAATCAATCGTCATAGCACCTTGACCCCTTTTTTTTTTGGTGTGCCACTGATAGGACCTTTGGAATTTGATTTATTCGAACCTACCTTGCTAAAGTTGCAGCTTCTTTTGTTGGGTTGCGACCGGCACTAATCGGTCAAATTCAGTCAACTCATCATGGAGGGGTGGGAAGCTTTTGAAAAGGACTCCCTAATCATGGGGGTTGGGATAACAACTACTTTTCACATTACTAAAGTGGGTCTAGTACTATGATATTTCTTTTTCCGAAGTGATATAGTGTTCTTTGTACCCACCGAAATTTTAATTAAAACTAGAGCATTAGTTCGTTGGTGGAGAAGATGGGAGATAATGTGATGGCCTGGATGGATGGGACATTTAGGTGGAGGTAAACACGGAATCAGAAATTGGAGTACGATGAATTCGAGTAAGCTAGGATGGACTAAGTTGTATATGGACTCATATAAAAAACAAAAAGGAGAAAAATAAAATATATGAAAACAGAAGAAAAAAACGAATTTGGGGTGGGAGCTCCTCCATAGGTGGAGGAAGGCTTCTTTTGTGATTGCTCTCGATATTAATTAGTAGTTTTTGACGACAAATGGAACGTTATTTTTAAAGTTGTTCTAAAATTGATTTAGACTTTTCAAATGTTTTTCCGATAGATTGTTATACTGTTTCAGGAAAAAAATAACAGAAATAACCAGATGCTAGATCAACATGGGCATAAACGTTTATAATACAGTAGTATAGATAATGTTTTACTATGTAAATAATTGGACTGTGAAATTATTATTATTATTATTATTTCTTAATTAATGGAATATTTATTTCGCTTCTGCTCGTATAGAATCATTGCTTCTCAACTGAGATTGCATGATGAAGTTTAATTAGTTGAGGACTAGTGGTTCTAGCTAGCTTGAGCAAGTGAGAGTGTGCTTGCTAGCACCAATTTTGTTATCTTAATTAAACTAGTGACAAGCTAACATATATTTAAAAGAGATGGTGGGAAGTGCAGGATCGCTGACTAAAAGCCATGCCATTCCGTGGGCTCCTCCTATTTGTTATCAACCCCAAGTTGAGCAAGTGAGTGAGTGTGTGTGCTTTCTAGCACCATTTTTGTTACATAAACTAGTGACAAGCTAACTTATATTTAAAACAGATGGCGGGAAGTGCAGGATCGCTAGCTGACTAAAAAGCCATGCCATTCCGTGGGCTCCTCCTATTTGTTATCAAACCCAAGTTGGCAAAACTATATTATGATCAAAGCTTGAGCACTCCAAATTGTCCCCAGTAAATTAAGAGTAGAGGAGTATCGATCTAGCCATTACTTATTATATCGCATCAACCAAAGCCACACGTGCACCATAGCTTTGGTTCCACCTTTAAACCCTTTTTAATTAGACGTATCCATTCTTCTCTGAGCTCCATAATCAAACTTGCTTGCTGTGACAGAAAATTAACTTGATGATAAACTATAATAATATGGGTTCTAAGCACTTCCTACTCCATTATTAATACAAAGAAGTTTAGTTAATTAGTTTCTGACCATTGATGCCTTTATATACTCGAAAGTCTTGTAAAAGTATCTATGCTGATTTAGAATATCTCCTACTTTTAGAACTTCTTCTGCGTGAACATCGCCAAGTAGTTAGATATTAATAATCATCAGGGCTGAGCATGCACACTAGGAAGCTTCCTACACGCGCGGCTCTCCGCTTCTTCATTTTGGTGTGAGGCCATCTCTAACCATAACCCTCAAATATCTAATTGAGGATAATTTTTCTCAAATCCACCCTCGGTAGAATTTTTTTTGTGGGAAACGAAAGCGTGCAATTATTTTCCAAATCAGAAAGTACCTGCGAGAAAATCAAACAAAACGTACAAACCAAAAACGTCAAATACAAATCGCACATACGGAGATTTTTACGTAAAAAATCCAGATGAAAAAAACTACGGGACGATCGAAGTCCAACCCTGAAGAACCTCCACTAATGGAATAAAGAGAGTACACCATCTACAATCTCCTTCCGATCCAACACGGATCACCACAACACTTAGGAATATAAAATAGATTACACCAAATACAAATCGCACATACGGAGATTTTTACGTAAAAAATCCAGATGAAAAAAACTACGGGACGATCGAAGTCCAACCCTGAAGAACCTCCACTAATGGAATAAAGAGAGTACACCATCTACAATCTCCTTCCGATCCAACACGGATCACCACAACACTTAGGAATATAAAATAGATTACACCACGAAAATAGAAAATAATGAGAAATTATCCTTTGATCTCCTCCTCCAAATCGGCCTCCAATCATTCTTTTCCCTTCCCAAAGTTGCAATGACACTCTTGCCTCATTTTTCTCTCCTTGTTGCATGAGATTAGGGTTAGAAAAAACATAATTTATACTCCCCAATCCCACAACCAACCTGGACCGTACAATACAATCTAAAGGTGTATAAAACACCTAAAAAATTTCCATTACCCCGCCGACCGAACTCGAACCAAATTCAGCTCGAGTCGGTGTTTGCGAGTAAATAAAACAGCAGCTCCCAGAGGGGTTCTGGAACACCCAGACCAAGTTCGGCCCGAACTCGGCCTGGGGACCGAGTTTGGTCCGAACTCGGTAGGCCTCTTTCCAGCAGCCCACTTCAGCCCCATTCGCTACTCTTGAGCTTCTCCGACTTCTCGAATGGCCCTCGTCGCCTCCTCGAGCTTCTCTGACACAGAGATGGCATTTGTCACACTCTGGGATGTTCTCCACATAGGTTGGGAACCCTACCCACTCCAATAAATCTCTCATTCACAACTATGTGGAGGGGGTCGTCATCCCGACGATCCGCCTGCAGTACTCAAACTTTTTTTCTTAGAATAATCTTTGTGAACATGTCTGCTCCATTGTCATCTATATGAACCTTCTCAAGCGCCGCTTGCTTCTTTTCAACCACATTCCATATCCAATGATACCACGTATCAATGTACTTAGACCGACTATAAAATGTCTGGTTCTTCACAAGGTGAATTGCATTCTGGCTATCATAAAGGAAAGGATACTGCTCTTTCTTTAGCCCCATTTTCTGTAACAGCTTCTTCATCCACATCAACTCCTTGCAAGCCTCCGTCGCCGCAATATACTCTGCCTTTGTCGTCGACAAAATAACACACTTCTACAACCGCGACTGCCACGATACTGCTCCACCAGCAAACATCATCACATAGCCCGAGGTCGAACCTTGTGTCTACATCTCCAACCATATCAACGTCGGTATAGCCAACCAGCTTCGGCTCGTCACTACCAAAAGAAAGTCTCTAATCGGCGGTGCCCTGAAGGTATCATAGGATCCACTTGATCGTACTCCAATATGCCCTTCCAGGATTGAAAAGATACATGTTAACTGTGCCAACTGCGTGAGCGATGTCTGGCCTTGTACACACCATAGCATACATGAGACTTTCCATAATTGAGGTATATGGAACCCACTCTATATCTTCCATCTCGTCCTCGGTAGATGGACACTGCTCCTCAATGAACTTAAAGTGAGCCGCAAGGGGGTTACTCACTTTCTTCGACCCGTCCATCCTGAAACGATGAAGCACCCGATAAATGTACTTCTTTTGGGACAAATATAACAGCTTGGACTATATCTCACTCGGATGATCTCCATCCCAAGAATAGTCTTCCTTTCGCCCAAATCCTTCATAGAGAAGGTCGCACCCAGTTAGCGCTTCAACTCTGCTATTCTAGTGGTATTCCGACCTACCAGTAGCATATCATCAACATAGAGCAGTAAAATGTTGAAATCATCCTCGACAAAGTACCTCACAAATACTCAGTGGTCTAACGTCGTCCGTAGATAACCATGCACATCCATAAATGACTCAAACTTCTTGTACCACTGTCTCAGAGCCTGCTTCAGACCATACAAGCTCTTCCTCAACCGGCAGACCAAGTGTGACTTGCCCTTCTCACATAATTCCTCTGGCTGCTCCATGTACAATTTCTCCTCTAGATCACCATGGAGGAATGTCGTCTTCACGTTTATCTGCTCGACCTCCAAGTCGAAACTAGCTGACAATGCTAGCACCACCCGAATAGAAGACTTCTTGATAACTGGTGAAAAGATCTTATCGTAATCCACACCCTTCCGCTGACCGTAGACTTTAACTACCAGTCTCGCTTTATATCGAGGGCGACTAGCATTATTTGTCTGCATAGCTCTGAATACCCATCGATTTTTCAAAACCTTCTTGCCCTTTGGCAACCGCACCAGATCATAAGTAGAGTTGGCCTGTAAGGAACTCATCTCCTTTTGTATAGCCTCCATCCACTCCTGCCAATGTTCGTCTTCCATAGCCTCTACAAAAATTTTGGGCTCTCCTCCGTCATTCAGTAGCACATACTCATCCGGTGAGTATCTCGTAGATGGTCGACGCTCTCTGTCGCTCCTCCTCAATAGAACCACTGGTGCTGGCTGTATATCAACAACCTCATCCCCTTCAGGAACTGCCTCTTCGACATGCTCATCCTCCTGAGGGTCACCCTGACCACCATTAGCAGGCTGATGATCAAGGTTGGGAGCAACTACATGTACTGGCTCCCCCATAAATGGATCATCTACGATGTCCTCTAGAAACTACTCGAAGCAAAATTACTCTAACTCAGGCAATTCCTCAGCCTCAAAAGGCATCTTGAAATTCTAAGTGTTGGTCATGGTCTGATCCTCGACGAATACCATGTCTCTGCTTCTTTAGAGCTTTATTTTTATTGGGTCGTAGAGTCTATAACCAAACTCATCCAGACCGTAGCCGACAAAGACGTACCGCCTCGTCTTCGGCTCAAGTTTGGTCTTTTGTCCTTCGGTACATGCACGGAGGCTTTACAACCAAGCACTCACATGTGATTGTATGACGGCTTTTTGTCGTACCATACTTTGTCAGGCACATCACCCTGCAAAGGAGCACTAGGAGATAAATTAATAGCATAAGCAGCAGTGTAAAGAGCCTCACCCTAATAACTGTCCGGTAAGTTTGCCTATGATAACAAACATCGTACACGCTCCATCGGTGTCCTATTCATCCGCTCTGCTACACTATTGAGCTGAGGTTTCTTTGGCGGAGTCTTCAGGTGTTGTATCCTTGCTCTCTGCAAAAAGCATAAAAGGGACCAATATAATCGTCGCCATTGTCCGACTGAACACAAAGTATCTTCTTGCGCGTCTCCCTTTCAATAGAGGCCTGAAACTCTTTGAATGTGGGCACCACCTGATCTTTGGTCTTTATGGCATATACCCAAACCTTTCTCGAACAATCATCAAAAAATTTTAAAAAATAAGAAGCACCACCAATGGACTATACCATCATAGGACCGCAGACATCCGAGTGAATCATATTTTGCTTTTCCGCCAAATAGTGCGTATATCTCCTTAATGTTCACCAAGTATCTCATCCCCTTCTCGTAGATATGGCTGAGCCGTCTGTGCCACAACTCGGTAGATGCATCAGTAGTTGTGTTCACCTCTTGTTCCTCATCTGCGCTCCCTTCTATATAGTAGAGTCCAGACCTCTTACTTCCTTTGGCAATCACCATCGAACCTCTGGAAAGCTTCAACTGACTATTCCCGAAGCGATTAAAGAAACCCTCGTCATCCAACCTTCCAACCTATACCAGATTAAAACGGATATCTGGGACATGATGAACATCTTTGAGAACAAGAACTGCACCCGTATTTGTCCTCAAATACACATCTCCAATGACAACCGCCTTCGACACATCTCCATTATCCATCTTCAATACTCTACAGTTGCCTGTTGTGTAAGTAGCAAATAGTACCATGTTGTGAGATATGTGTGCTGAAACACTTGAGTCCACCAGCCAAGAGTTGTCATCGCAGGCGAGGTTCATGACAACCCCATCACCTACAATGATCATATCGCCTCCATGTACTGAGGCTTCCATTTTAGTATTCTCGCCTTGCTTCCGCTTGTCGCCCTTATTATTTCTCTTCCAAGTAAAACAATTTCGCTTGATGTGGCCCTTCTTGCCACAGTAGTAACTCTCCAAGTCCTCGTACCGAGCCTTGGACCTTCCCCTACTTTTGTCTCTGCCACCGCCTCGACCCCTGCTTTTACCCCTTCTGCGACTCTCTAAAAATAGCGTCTCTGAGTGGGATGCGGATAAAGTGTCCTGAGAACATCTTAGCATATCTTCATTCAGTACCCCGCTCTTGGCAAACTCCAGACTGAGCATGCCTTCCAGAGCAGAAGCGATCATAGACACTCGTATGGTCTCTCACGAATCTGGTAATGTACACAACAACTATAGTCCATGAACCACATCGTCGAACTTTAGTCCCATCGAGGATAGCTAATCTAACACACCCTAGAACTCACTCAAGTGATCCATAATGGATGCCCCATCTTTGTACTGCAGACCCATCATCATCCGGATCAGGAATAATTTATTTATCCTGGTCTTCTTCGCATACAAAAATTTTAGCTTATCCTACAGTATCCTTGCGTGCTCAATATTAGAAATATGATTTTACAAGTTCTCATCAATGAACTACCTGATATATCCGCACACCTGTATATGCTCGAACTTCTAGTCCTCTTCGGATTTGTCACTGGGCCTCTCGAAAGCAAATACCGGTAGATGCAGCTTCTCGAAAAATATTAAGTCTTTCATCTTGCTCCACCAGTAGTAATAGTTGGTACCATTCAGGTTTACCATGCGCACTGACTTCGCGTCCATCTCTCCTCCCTGGTTTGTTTGTCAACTCCTGACACCCTTCTGAAATTCCAGAACCTGGCTCTGATATCACTTTGTTGAGAACAAAAATACGGAAATCGTTCCCCAAACCAGAGAGTACCTGCAAGAGAACCGAGAAAAATACACAAACCAAAAAGACCAAGCACAAATCACATACATAAAAATTTTAAGTGGAAAATCCAGATGGAAAAAACTACGGGACGATCGGAGTCCAACCCTGTAAGAACCTCCACTAATGGAATAAAGAGAATACACCCTCTACAAGCTCTTCCTGATCCAACACGAATCACCACAACACTTAGAAATAGAAAATAGATTACACCACGAAGATATAAGACAATAAAATATTACCCAAAATTGATTTTCTCATTCGAAACGGCCTACAATCCTTCTTTCTTCTTTCCAAAGTTGCAATGGCACTCTTGTCTTCTTTTCTCTCCTTATTACATGAGATTAGGGTTTGAAAAAAAATCTAATTTATACTCCCCAATTCTGCAACCAACCTGGACTGTAGGATACGATCCATCGGTGTATAAAATAACTTAAAAATTTTATCAATCCACCGACCGAATTCGGACTGAATTTGGTCCGAGTCGGTGTTAGCGAGTAAATGAAACAGCCGCTTCCAGAGGGGTTCTGCCCAGACCGAGTTTGACCCAAACTCAGCCCGAGGAACCGAGTTTGGTCCGAACTCGATAGGCCTATTTCCAGTAGCCCCCTTCAGCCCCCTTCGTTGCTCCCGAGCTTCTCCGACTTCTCGAATGGCCCTCGTCGCCTCCTTGAGCTTCTCTGACACACAGATGGTGCTCGTCGTACTTTGAAGTATTCTCCACATAGGTTGGGAACCCCACCCACTCTAACATTTTTTTTTAAATTTTTGAGAAAAAAATGGTTTGGTCCTCAAATTTGAGAAATGAGAGAAAAACCTCAAATTAGAGGATCCCTCCTTTAGAGCATCATTAGTAAGGCCCATCCCAGAATCTAAGATTCATAATTTAGAAGCTCATTTGGTTGAATAGTATGACATGTCCCAAGTTTCAATTTCTAGATTCTCAGGTCCAATTCACCCACATGAGTTATTGGTTGGGCATGAGAATATTAGATCCAGAATGTAGAAAATTATTTTATAGAATAGTAAGTCCCAATTTGGTGACCCAATTTCTAGATTCTATATTTACATTATTTTTTTACATTAATTTTTGACCACACAATCTTTGGGACCAAAGGCCATTTTATCATTTTTCTACTATTCTCATACAAACCAAACTCATTCTATATTTACCTTCTTCTTCTTCTTCTTCTTCTTCTTCTTCTTCTTTTTCTTGGGCCTCAAGATGCAATTTTGAGCACTATCTACTAAGGACGCTCTTATGTCTATTTTGTCCTTAAAATTGTAACTAATTCCTAATCTATCCATATACATGGTAATATTTAATTACTATATTTTTTAATTTATAAATATAATTAATATAATAATTACACTATTAAAAAGTTTTTGTTGAAATCTTCTATTAGAATCTAATCTTGAATATATTTGTTATTAGGATTTTTTATTAGATTCATTTAATCAACAAATAACATTTTAATATCAGCGACCGGTTCAAGATTAACATCTTCAGTATTTACTTTAACATCACGTTCATTCTTGATTATCATATTGTGTATTATGATACACGCGGTCATGGTATTACGTATATCATTTTATCCCTAAAAATGACATAGTCATTTGGTTATTGCAAAAATTAATTGAAGAACTCCAAACTCGTGTTCTACATCTTTTTTGCATCCTTCTTATTTCATGGAAAATAATTTTTTTCGGACCCTAAGAATTTTTGATGGTTTATACAAGCGAGGACCATTTAGGATAAATTTGTCATCTAAATAATAATCAGTATTGTATTCATTTTCTTCTATGACATAATAAGCAGGGGAGTTATTGTCATGTCCCAATTTCGCAGAACTTTAAGTCACCATTGGACGTGATGTCGTACAATTGTAAATTACACTTATACAAGGCAAGATCAATCACGGTCGATAAGAACATCTCAGAAATATAGTCATTGCAGCAAAAATAAACAAAAAAAGTTTAATAGACACAAGATATACAAAATAAGTGATTCTCTTTATTGATAACATTGCATCAGAATTATAAACGGCTCAAAGCCAAAGAACACTCGATTACAAGAAATCTCTCTGAAATACAATGATACATATATCACAAGGCTTAAAAATCAAGAACAATACAAACAATGATGTTCTATATATTATGTCCTTTATAGCAGAAACCACATATTTCCATGAAAGGCTCTATCTCACCCAAAAAATTCTTCGACTCCTCAGAACTTTTCAAGCTACTTTTCGCACCTGCATAACTGCGAGGAGGTCAATACATTTACGTGTACTGGTGAGCGGCCTCTAGCCAACTAAACTAAACTAACAAAGTAAAAATGTGAAGAGGAGATAAAGTTATTATGTAGTTTTTGAACTTGATACCTGTAGTGTCCCGCTCCGCGTTGGCACTATGTACAAGTGATATTGCTTTGCTGGCTCGAACGAAAGCCTTCTCGAAGAGTTTTCCAATCGAAATACAAGAAGATTGATCTGGGTGAGTGGGTAGAACTTCATTCTCTGACTCTTGCATGCCTTAATAATGAATCTAAGTTTTTATAATGTTTGTTGCTAAGTAGAGAATGTTCGCATGGGAATGATAGAACAAGAACCTGCATGCTTAACTAGATAACTTGTATGCTTGTCTAGAAGAGATAGAACCATTTCCATGCTAAGTAAAAGAATATAATGTTGCATGCTAAGTTACACTGACATAGCTATCGGACGAACCATTGTCATGCTAATAAGAAGAGTAAAAGATGCATGAATATTCTCCTTAATTTATGCTAACCAAGAGTAGGACTATATGCTTGTTAAAAATAGAGATATATGTATGCTTGATAGATAGAACTGTAAGATATTGCATGCTAGAATTATGAATTGTTATCTTACTTGTTTCGGGTTAAAAGAACTACGGCTTAAAACATAAACTTGTTATCGAACTCGTTCAGAGAATAGCTTGATCACGTGTCAAAGCAGCTAGTATGAGTGTATATTAGTGTAGTGCTGGGCCGTGAATTGAACCTATCGATCGTTTGATAAGAGAAGAGATAAAGTTTGCTTGATCATTGCTTGCTTACTTTATAGAATTATCTGATAGGAGTGCATCCATGCATCGGTCCGACAACTTATGCATAAGGTATAGGGTCTCTCGAACGGTATCCTGGGGCACTGCGACCGTTCGGCCTGGGAGAGGCTAATCAGAATACCCTGAGGCAATAAAGTTGTCACTATTAAGCGGGCATTTATGTCATTAGTTAGCTAGTTCATGTGTCAAAGCAACAATTTTGAGCGTATTTTGGTGTAGTGTTGGGCCATGATAACACCGCTACTAATCATGGATTTCTCATGGGCTATCATATAGTTAAGGCACATACTAGGTTAGCCTTCATGTATAACTAACTATTTGATGCAGAGACGAACCGAAAATGGGAATCATTTGTATATGCAAATTGTTGCTAACTTGTATGTCTGTTGCAGGAATAACCGTTCGGCAAAGGGTAAGAATCACTGAATAAGTGATGTAATAATTTTTATTATAGCTTAAATTGTGTACTGCCCCTAGACTTGCATGTTTTACTTGAATATGCTACTGTCCATTGAACTGAATTAAATAAGTCCACTAGATGCACTTTGTCTTGAACTGAGATGAATAGTCTACTAGTGATAGCTTATGTACCTAAGAGTTAATGATTATGGCTCACGATAAATATTGTGCACTGCACGATAGAATACTGCCCCTCATGTATGCTTGATTGTATTGAATATATAAACTGTTTTCAAGGATATATTTTCGAAAAGAAGTAATCTGACTCTAATCATGTGTTGTATGAAATAAACCTTGGTAAAAAGTAGCAAGAACACTAGTAATGTAATGTTTATCACATGATTACTTATTGTTGGTTTTAGAGAGTATTTCTTTTGTTCGTTGCTTTTATACTCACCAGTACTTTCCCCAAAGTGATGACCCCCAACCAGTTTGCTTGTTCACAGGTACTGAATCATCTGAAGAAGTGATAGCATATCCTCATCCTCAGGAGCCAGAAATCTAAAGTCGATGCCTTGAGTTGTATCGAGATACTTTTTTATAAAGGGATGTAATGTATGGAACGATGTCATTGTTGTGCCCCGTTTCCCCTTCACGGGGAGCGCGGCTAAGAAATACTAATCGGTATCGTTCGATCGGGATATATTGAATCAAGACCTTATCCTCGTAGTGGATTTGCTTCTTCGGAATCAATTTCCATATTCAGTGGACCGTGCCCCATGGATGGACTTAGCGGCAGTGTCAAGAGGGACCTCTCCGATGCAAGTTTTTTTGCCTAGTTTTTGCTGTCACCTTGTTGCTTTCGTGCTTTTGAGTTGGTTTTTAGAATTTGTATTTTCTTGAACATTTTCGATGGATTTTATTGCTTTCGTTCGTTGAACTGTATTTTTTTCTGATCTTGGAAATAGTAGAAGAGGTATTGATCATCTGTTCATGGTAATACAGGTGATCGTATAGTAGACGTCATGCGAACGGAGTCTTGAAGCACCTCTTTCCTTTTCTCCCTCCAACCAACTTGTGAGTGGCTATAATTTGATTCAGTTGACCCTTCTTCCAAGTCTTCATACTTAAAATTTTGCCTTCTTGGTTGTTCCGATCAAACCATACTATAATAACTAAAAGATGTTAAGATAAAAAGGAATAGACTTGGATTATTTGTACTTGTCAACTAACTTGGAAACAGTTACCTTGTTACATGCTAGTTCGCTTAGAATATTCTTTCATAGTGTTACTAATTTAAGTTAGAATGTATACTTCTTCTATAATTGTGCTATGTATAGAACACACCTTGATATGCAATAAACTAATCAGGTAGACTATGCAAAATAAATCATGCCATGTTACTTATCTCGTGCTCATGTTGCCTTAAACTGTATCAATTGATAACTTAGTATAGACGCCGTTTGATCACAGACAACTTGTGCACAAGCTCATAGTTCCTGCGGACGGTCACTGGGACACTGACATCGATCTGATCCGGACTGAACTTCACGATATTCTCATGTGCTGGATGGGATAGTTTGTTGCCCGTTATGAATCTTTATTGCATACTATTCTCGTCCAAGACTATAACTAGTCCATTATGGCATCACGCCAGTGATCCCCTCGTATATTTAAACTGTGCAAGCTAATTATATCTTTATGGTAGGGAAGGTCATGGTAAGTATTGTGCAGGTGGTTTAGACGAAAATATAAAAGTCACCGAACGGTGGCTGGTTTATTTCAGTAAATTTCTATATCTAATGCTTGCTTGTACAACAAACTAAGGTAAGATAGAAAGACCATAAAATAAATTACATGCTTCATATAGATAACGTGTTGATTGGTATAGTTGGGTTAGCTCGCCTTCACCAGTGCATTTTGATGTACTGACCCTCATTGCAATAGGTTTTTTGCACCAAGAAGATCCTCCAAGGAGCTAGAGCTACTTCTCAATCCAATCCACCTACCTGCACGCCCTGATCGTGCCTTCAAAGAATCGTTTTGAAGATCCAGGAGCTCATGCACATAACTTATGCAGCTCCGTGGAAAGGCGATAGCTTCGCCCGAAGGTGTCTCTTCTTTTGAAGTTTTAGTAAAGGGATGTAATGCACATGACGACTATCTCATTTTGCGTCTACTTTTGTAAGCCCATGCGACAATTATCTGACTCGTTCAAGAGTTTGTAAAAAGATGTTCATTATCAATAAAGAGAACATTTCCATGTTTTAATATTTTGTTCAATTATCTGCATACTCTGAATATGTGCTCGTTATGTAAAATACCTTAGCCTTGTGCATTGCGCAACCTAGGCATGCACGACGTCATGTCCGGGGGACGAATATCGATTTTACGTAATCGGGGCGTGACAGTCATTGTAATCGAGAAAGAGTGCTTGAGCGAATTGTAAACTCGGCCAAGCGCCGCTTGTAACACTTCTTGAATATCAATAAAGAGCTTATTTTCATATGCCATTGTGTTCTTTACTTTTCTGCAACGTTGTGCCGTTGCTTCTTACTCTGAATAGCTTATCTTTTTTTGTTCAAAGCCATATACAATGTTCACTATACAAGGACGATCGGTTTCGCAAGGTGCCATGCGAGGACGATCGGCCCCTTGCGGGAATCGGGCGTGACAATACCCTCGACTATAATTTTTCAACTTGATATCCTCAACTTTAGTCAGATTACTATGCACTTACTTTTAGTTTGACTGTTGAGTTATGTTCTTTATTTATTATCATATAGTATAATGCAATCTACTAAGTGTCTAGCATTTGAAAACTTAGATAGTAGCTCTTACATAAACTATTGAACACTTTAATCAAATGTACTATATCTCATATAGCTCTTATAGAAACTGCTTAATTTTCTTTCAATGTACTTTTCCTAAGAATTTGAAGTTCGACACTTGGACATAAGACCATTTTATTTTATTCTGTTGTTAATTAAAAATTTAAGGGAGCATGGACACTTAAAAAAATTGATATTTCTGACACGTCTCGGACACTCCAAATACACTAGCACACTAAGATAGCTATCATGTTGTTATGTCTTTATTGTGTTATGAGGTATCCGTGTCCGTGTAATATATCTTGTGATGCTTCTACGAAATCCATAACCATGTTTGCTACGAGAGATGTACAATGTTCACTATTAATTTTTGGTGTATATTGTTTATGGAAACAAAGCTATTATCCTTTAATTGATTGGAGAAATCAGCACAAATTTTATAAGCTTTCTAAATAGTCCATCTCGACAAGACATACTTTAGAACTCTTATTCAATGAATCTATTATTAGTATTAGTATTATTTGGCTATACATGCTTCTCTAAGAAAACTAAATCATATGCTAGAGTCCCTAGTCTTTGTAACTTAGAAGAGTTGGTTTATATTATTTGAATTTTATGGCATTTCCTACAACTTATGAAATTTTATAAAGGTCATAATTACTTTAGGAATTACATAACTTCTTTGCTAGTTTATGTGATTACACGAAGGTTATGAATACTGTCATGCCCCAGTACCAAAATACAGAGAACGGTGATATGACTTTGCCAACCGCACCTTACGAAAATATCAAAGTAACCCGTAATATTCTAAGGTTGTCTACAGACAAGGGGTGCATACTAAAATCAAATATCCTATGGTCTCACAGGGATATCTATGTCTTAATCCATCAACCAAGAACAGTAAGAATAAACATATAAGATAAATTAGTAAGACATCCCTAACGCTTTATCAGAAATATCATGAAACCAACTATACAAAATGATAAACTAGTACATTTTTAAGAGTACATAATTGTAAGTCAGCCGCGGTCTGAATAATATACAATAATGTAAAGGAACTGGTGTCCAGATAAACCGGCTAACAAGTCGTCGGCTAAATGTCAAATAGGGAATACAAAATGATACTTAGAGTGGTGGAAAAGAAATTCACTCAAGTTTCTCGACGGACATCCTCCTGGTGTGCGCCATCAGTCGGATATAGGACAGGATCCTCGGGCTCTACTCCTAAACCTGGCCAAACAAAACCAGCGGGATCAGGCCCCGATAGCAAGTACCATAAACGTGCACAAGTGAATGAAGCAAAACCAATAAAGTATATGAAATAAGATCCGCGTCATAATAGTAAGTGTATGACCTTTCATCAAAGCATTATGACACCTCTACAACCAACAAGGACAAGAGGTGCCATATTATGCCGAAATAGGGTATGACTCACTAATCATGGACATGCCACAGGTATAACATAATACACAATCAAGAACAACCACACATTCCACCATACCGGCTAAGATATAGGTATATATATAATATACAACTTTGGTCCATGACCTATTGTGACATATTAGCGCAACCTTACAACCAAACAAGGACAAGGGTTGAACCGTCGCACCACAATAGTCCATGTCCCTAGACTACCAGCACATGCACAGAGAGTTAAGTTATAACAACCAATTAGTTCTATGTCTTGCTATATGATATCTGGGTTATCCTCGAAGAATAATGCAATATTAGAATCCTCAGATCGTGCTAATGGTGAGTCGGGCTGGCCGAGCCAATAAATGTATAGCACATAGTATGTAAGCACAGGTTCCTCGTAAGGCCACCGCACAAGTAATCATGTAATAATATATAATATAGCCAGATACTGCACTCTACTACTATAGATGATATACAGTATCCTTTAGGGACCAAAATGATGCCCTAGGACAAATGTCCTACCAGTAGCTACCACGCATGATCTCGAGATTCTATTCCCTCCTAATGCTTTTACCAATTTAGTTACCTAATTAACCCTACAGTTGTTATAGAATCACATATCGTGGTTACATGATCATCCTTCTTAGATGAAGCACCATAGTACGTGGACGATAGGTACGAATCCACATTGTTGCTCGAGAGCCAAATCTGAATTCCTCCAAGCGTAATGCAACAAATCAAGCAAGCAACCACAAATAAAGCAAGCAACCTAACCACGTTACAATTACTGATCTACTACAAGACTCGTGCTGGAGAAATTATATAACATCATATGTCGCGTAGAATAGTAAAACATGTAACACGTAGCCCGTAGCAAGATATGTCGTACCTCAGTGCACATGTAACGTATGAACAAATAGCAAGTAGTGAATTTATCAGCACAGATACAAGCAGTCGAAGTCAAGGTATCAGGCCTACCAGCAGATCAGATAACTATAAGGGTAGTCAGGCCTATAAATCAGTTACTTGAATCTTCTTATCACATTGAATTACTTTGATCACATTAATCTGGTACATAAGTTATCAATCAAACGGAAGCCTTAAATTATATAAAATCCTCGAATTAACAATTATGCCACCAAACGTGAGTAAGAAAAAAGTGTGAACCTCTCTGGAGCAGATCTAGAATCCTTAAACCAAATAAGGATCGGAATTTTAGATCATCTCCCAAGTAGAACTACGCCCCTCACTCTATCAAACGATCAAAGGTAAAGGTAACTCATCTACTAATCATTTTCAAAAGTAATAATGTGATGCTGCCGGACGAGAGAAAGGAGAATTGCATGAACCACTCTGGAGCAGATCCGTAATCCTTAAACCAAAAAAGGACTAGAATTACAGATCGTCTCCTGAGTAGAACTATACCCCTCACCCTGCCTAACCGAAAAAGGTAAATAAATAATATACTAATCCGAGTCCACTTCGTAATATGACACTCACAACTTCTGAGGTCAACATATTATCATTTTATGCACATAGTCAATTCTAGCAGATAACTATGTCTAGTATATAGGTCTGGTTCACTAAGTCCATTTACACTTAGAGTCACAACACAAGCAAGCACTAGGGTCAACGCATATAACACTTTATGAAAATATTCCATGAAATATTAATTAAGTGAAACAACAAAATGTGCACATGGGTTACTAGGGTCTCATAGGATCACATGCGTACATGAGAAGTACACTCATGAGAGTTGGCACATTGGCTGTTGGGCGCATGGGAAGATGGCACATGGGTCAAGGCAAAGTCTACTCCTTGGAACAAGTGTTGAATGAAGGGTCATAAATGTTGTGTCAGGGATGTGACTAATGTGATATGCCATAAATGCATGTCAAAGAAAAAAAGCATAAAAAGGTGTGCATAAAAAGACGAGCAAAGAAAAGATACATATGTTGTTTCTAAATTGTATGTTAAACTGGCACATGGGCTCTTGGACACATATATTCTGGGCACATGAACTCTTGGCCTGGAGAGTCTTATGCGTTTAGTGTTCTATGCATTTAGCTTAGGAACACATATGCAGAGTCAGTCATGCGCCCAACAAGATAGGCGCATGAAGCTTTACCGCATGAGAATCCATCGTCCCAAGACAACACGAAGTCCATGGAAAAAGCTCTAAAAACCTAAAAACTTGTTTCCTTCATAAAATCTTCATTTTAACTCCAAATCAAGTAAAACAAACGCTAAAATGCCTAAAATTGAATGCTCTATCACCTAAAAACCGTCCATCGAAATCAAAAACTCCAAGAATTAAAATTATGGAGAATATCAAGAGGAATATTTTTCATCAAACACATTTTTAATTACTACATATAAATAAAAACTAAAAATCATGTCTTCACTACTTTGAGCAAGATGTACTTGCCTTTGTAAGCTAACAAACCTCTTCCTAGAGCCGAGTCTAGGACTAATTTTTGGGCTAGGGTTGGTGCTCGGGTGAGTGAAGAAGAAAGGAAGAAGAAAGGAAGAAGGAAAGTGAGAAATGAAGAAGAATGTGAGAGGAGAGAGAAATACTCATATATATATATACCAAGTGGGGAAAAGAGGTACGTCATAGGATTAAGTCATCGCACTCTAAAAAAAAATTCTTAACCACCCAAAATAGGCTTAGTGGTTCTAAAAGTAAAACGGGTCAGGTATCCATCCTACATATGGATCATAGCACGGGTCTATGGCAATTGCCAAGGTGTTCACTATTGGTCCAGAGTAGTCTCTCTTGATAAACGGAGATAAAAAATACAACATAATTGACATGAACCAACATAAAAAATACAGCAGGAATACATTTTCAAAAAACAAAATTAAATATCACAAATTCAGGAAGACCAAATCTGGGAACGGGTATGACAAATACTTTCTAAAATTACTACATATAAGTTTCCCATCCAGAGGCTGACTGTGAGAAGGAGATTTCTCCGACAGGTGTCCATCTGCATGGACTAAAGGTTACCGGAGGGTAACTTTAGCACCGATTGTCTATACCGCTCGATGTATTCCCGTACAGGCTCTTTTTCTCTTTGCGTGATGTGTATTAAAAATGGCATCGTCTTGTCATTTCTTTCGACATAGAACCGATCTAGGAAAATATATTTAAGATCGTCAAACGAAATACAATTGTCATGGAGGCTGCAGAACCAATCGAAAGCTATACCAGAAAATGTCCCGACAAAGAGCTTGGTTAAGAGGTCATTGTTGTGAGGCAGATGCCCCGTTGTCATCTCAAAGTAACTCATGAATTGACGGAAAGATGTCTTCCCATCAAATGAAGTTAAGTTAAAGGTCTTATACTTGGGCGAGTACAGTATATCTCTCCACTCGAGGGTATACGATTGTCAGATCCCGAGCTCGCACAGTAAGTCCCGATTGCCCATTATTCTATGAGGGCTCGAAGTTCTCATACCTCCTGCATTGCTTTTCGGGCTTCATCGACTGCGGAAGGAGCAGATGATCCGGATAGAGGATGATTGTCGCTAGTGGGTGGAGCTGTTGTAATTGAATCCCCGTTGGTCCCGGGGTCCAGGCTTGCTTGACCGGAGGCCCTTGCTGTTTGTGAGGCTATATTTTTCTTGAACTTCAGCATTGTCTGGGTCAAGGCCTATATTGACGCGCTCATGGTTTACATCATGGTCTTGAGAGTTTTGAGGCACTATAGATTGTTGGGGCCTTCATGATCGTCCCCTGCCATCTATATTTTTCTCACATAGGGCAAAATAGATAGGACAGTGGACGTCACACTTTTTGGCTCAGACTCTTGCCGTGAATAGTCATCCGGGAAAGTTGGTAGTTTCACATCCTCTTCGAATTCGGAGGGAACAATATCCCCAGCGTAGGAAGCTGCATCATCTTGATGATGGTGGTAACCCCCAGGGATCTCAGCATCTATTCCTTGAGAATTACCGTCTTCTCGGAATGTCGGATTGTCATAGAGGTCTGGGGGATTACAACCCCCAGCTTGAGTAGCCACCTGGGGTCCTGAGGAAGAACTAACCCCAGTGGCTGACAGCTTCTTCTTCGAACGAGTGCCAGGGAAAACACCTTCCGCTGGTTTCCCTGCCTGTCCTCCTTGAACCCATTTTCTTGACCCACTGGCTGAAAGCAACGGACTGGAGGTGCTGGACTTTTGATCTCCCCTTATGGAAGGGAACTTCTAAGAAGAATAACACGAGGCGAAGGGTATCTCCTCTTCCTCTTCCTCGGGTGCTTGTACCTGTTCTAGGGTTGCCGTCGGGTGGGTGCATTTTGTTGCAGCCGCTGGAATGCTGACTGCTTGTTTGTGGGTACTACTACTTTATTACAACAGCAGTTGATAATGCTGGCACAGTGATATCCTAAGGAGGATACTTCATATGTTGTAGTTTATTTCCTAGCCTTACGCTTATGATTGGTCACGTTGTGCAAGTCAAGCGAGGGCTGATTCACCTTTGCACCCCTCTTATGAGCCAGGGTAAACCGAGCACACGGGTGCGTAGGTGTTGACTTTGCTTCCTGACCTAGGGTTTGTACAAGAACATTTCCCAGGTTGCTAACAGAAGACTCTATAGACTAATCCTGTCCAATTACCACTACAGGCTAGATGCATGAGTCAATTTTTTACAACTTTTTGTCAAGGGCATGCATTACAGTTAGCGGCGTCTACTAATGTTCAGTTAAATGAGCAATTGGTTAAGCTTGGCGAGCTCGCATTGCCCTAGACTTCTTCGTCCTAGCATACATCGGTGCGTAGTATGAAGGGTCCAAGTTTACATCTTCGCCTTTCTCAGCATGGTGCATAGAGTCAGCGCTGCGTGAGATTCGGTCAAAGACATAACTTCTGTTGTTGTCCTGGCCGCAT
This sequence comes from Iris macrosiphon, assembly GCA_036927795.1. Taxonomy (NCBI): domain Eukaryota; kingdom Viridiplantae; phylum Streptophyta; class Magnoliopsida; order Asparagales; family Iridaceae; genus Iris; species Iris macrosiphon. The sequence continues at coordinate 134,692,046 of JAYESA010000003.1, forward strand.
GTAAACCCTCTCACCCAAAATTAGGCCTACTTGGCTTAGATAGTGAAATTCGGGCTAGTTTGAACCAATTAGAATTAGAACACGGTCTTTATTTAATTATACAATAATTTATATCGCTTAGCGCACCTTACCGTTGCTTCGATAATTGGAGCACCACACTAGCCATTGCCTTTCTACAAATTTCACAACCTTGTCCTAGACATGACCGCCTACTATTCTGACCTTGGTGTAACTTATAATATTGCTTTCTTGTGCTGTATTTTAGTCGCACAATAAACGTCGCGAACGTTATTATTTTAATTCTAAATAAATTCCAACTCTGTACCCTTGTGCGTTCCAATTAAAAGTAAGACACAATCTTGACTGTTTTGTACAATCTAAATTTTATTAATATTTTACACTGTATCTTCTACGTCCCTGATACTTGTGTCCCATCCAATTTCATTCCCATGTACTTCTAATTAATTCCAGAACACCGTGCACGGTAATTTTAATTAATTTAATTCTAATTCCCATCTTTGTGCAATTTTTCCAATTGTTGGAGACTTTTATGCAAAAAAACGTCGAGATATCCCCACCATTGGACAATACGTGAAGAAACCCAATTTTCCCTTCACGTGGATTTTTTCGTAAATTTTCGGGATGTACAACGCGCGAACATCGTCCCCCATTTAAATTCTAGCCTTGTATTTAATTAATGTGATTATAGCCCTCCCAAACATCGCCATGTGAGCCCAAGGCCCAATCCCAAGGAGGGTTTACTAAGCCCTAATCCTAGGTCAACCCCCAAACCTAAAAATCCTACATGTATAAATAATCCTCTTCCAAATTTTTCCTTTTTCCTTTTCTAAACCAAAACCTAAATTCTAATGCAGCCGACCCCTCCCCTATACTTCCTGTTCACCCTCTTCCTCCTTCCTCCAGCCCGTCACCGGAGCTCGACACCCAGCCGCCTCGACGAGCAGCCCCGCCATGTCGGACCTCATCCTCCTCCTCTCCCCCATCATCCAACACAATGACCACCATCATCCCCGCTAGCCCTTATTCTCCCTCTCCTTCCCTGCCTACACCCGACCTCCGACGATTGCAGCCCACGCCCGCCGGCCTTGGTCCCACCCATAAGCCCCGGCGACGTACATCGCTCCCCTGGGCGCTATGTCGGCGTCATGTCAGAGCTTTTTGAACCACAGCTACTGCTGTTGTGCGACATCCCGTCGCTGAAGCCGAATATTCTCCTCCACGACTCGGCCGAGAAATACCTCCACCGTTGCAACAACATACTCCTCAACCCTCCTCGTTCTACATCGCCCGGTGCTGCCCGATTCCTCTCAGCATTGCCATGCGCTACTGCTCGCCTTAGGATCCACGGCCCACCGGTCCACCGTCTTCAACTTGCGAGCACCGCACGGACCATGCACATCGATAATGACCCAATAAAGGCGAGCGCCCAAGCCTCTGGATGTTTTGTTTCCTTTTAAATACAAGAAGCTAGAAGCAGTAGTAGTATGGCCCATAGGACGTGAGCTAAAGAATCCAAGCAAAATAATATGATGTAAGTGGGTCCCATGAATAGGAGATAGCACATGGTTCATGCTTCACCTTCACGTGAAGTAAAGTAAGTAGTAGGCAAAGTTCACATAGACCCTTCCATAAATAGGCCTTGGCTTTTCTAGGTCTCTGAATAATAAAGGAGGGTGCATGATTTTGCTTGTCAACTATCCTATCCGAACCCACAGAAGACTGAGGACATATCGGATTGTTCTACGCAACTTCAGGAGCAGAATATTGGTACCACGCGGCCTTCTTGCCAGGCAAGTATACCTTGCCTCTGTTGTACTATTTAAATTCTATATTACTAGCTGTATATTTATTATTTAATTGTATTCATCCGAGAGAGACTCGGGTGCAGTCAACGAATGCGTTGACGTTAGGACTGGTGTCTGACCTAGTGTCTAGTAGACCCACCTAAAGTTGTGGAGTTATTGGTATGACTTTCAGGCCTTGACATATTTCGTACACGTGTTGTGAGTTTCATGTAGGGCACGGTCCTGCGTATGTGGTTGGCCACCTGTACGTGTAGGCATGCAACGGATAGGGTATAACTGCTAATTGTGATGCATGTTAGAAGAATTAGCAGTTATTAGTAGGTGGAGCATAGACTAGCGTGGTACGATGGTCCCATCATTGTCCTTGTTTGGTTGTAAGGATGGACCCTTGTTCTAACGGTAGACTATGAGCCAGAGTTACAACGCCGAGGCGTAGTAGCTGACGCGTGTTGCGGATACAACATGCTTAGATCATTGGGCGGGGAGGACGACTAGTAGGCATATGGGACACCCCACTCCTTTACACTGATACTGCACTCGACAGAGTGATACGGACGTATATATATATTACTGATACCACATTCTGTAGAGTGTTGGACGTTACTTGGTGATATTACAAATACCATACTCTATAGAACGTTGGACGTTACTATATTCCTGCGCCCGTGTTATAGGGGGCATGTGTGGCTTATACTAGCCGGTTGTCATGACTGGTGAATTAAGTCAGCATATGTCTAGCCTACACCTTCCCATATACTCAAAGTTGTCCTCAAGTTGCATTTCACTTAGATGGTTAGGTCACCCTGGAGTTTTACAGTATTTACTTTATGACATGCTTTTATGTATCTTGTTACGTCCCTCTGAGGACCTGGTCCCTTTCCAGGTGTATGGTTCATGAGTATTCGCAGGAGCACAGATTCGGACTTGCTACGCATTTGCGATGAGGTCTTCTCATCGAGCCCCTAATTGGTAGTTGATATTCTTATATTGTATTTATCTTGTTTATTCCATATTCTAGTTCGGCAGTAGATTTATTTCCATCCGACTATCACCTTTAGATACATTTCATGGAGATCTAGTTTCATAGCTGCTGGTCATTTAATTATATTAATTTTATGGATTAGATCTAGATTATACCATGTGACTTGTGTTGGATTTATACCACTTGTGAATTTTGTTATTCATATACAACGTACGTGTGTTATAATTTTCCATATATTAGAGTGCCATATTCATACGGCTGGCATGCTCACGTGTCCTAGTCCTACGTAATTTTTGGGACTGGGACGTGACATGTTTTTAGTGGTGGCCCATGCAGGTCAGAGCATATTGTCTCGGTTACGTTACTGTACCGAGCAAGCCTGCACATAGGATTAGATTATAGGATCTCATCCACATCTGACTATGACTCATCTTCTTTCCAATCCATTCTATTTGAATAGCTGTATCCTGCTTGATTCATGTGCTTCCCAAATAGTCCCTTGAGTATAGCCTTCTCCTAGAATATAAAAGTCCCTGTTGTTAGGATGATAAGTAGGGTAACCTTCCTATTAAGAATGTAACTAGAGATTGACACATCACTAAGCTAGAATACCTAATGAACCCTAGCAATCCTTACCTGTAGAATGATTGACCATTATCTCTTGATAATTAGGGATGACTTGAGAGTAGTATAGACACAACTAGAGCGGATTATAAATTTGACCATATCGTTTGACCCTAGTATCGAGGAACCAATAACCCAAGGTTGAATATTAGTACCAAACTTAACTTTTATAGTGACATAGTATTATGGAACTATAAATTTAGATCATTGTCCTATCATTAGCAGACATCACCTTAGAAAACCTAGAGAAATGAATAGAACATTTCCTTGATCATACCTCGAACACGGAGATTATCATACCACCTTCCCCTTAGAGAAACCATGACATTATCTATAGTCCCTCTATTTTAATTTCATATCTTGTTCCTCCAAAACCTTAGTGTTCGCTAATTGTACGACGACTAAATTATGATTCTTCTTTTCTTCATCTTTCAACTCGTGCCACTTGACACCTCTGATTATAGGCCAAGTGATCTTATTCTATGTAGGATATATAGTTTGCTAGGATGATAATTGTAATCTTGAACTTTGAATTTTGTGCGTGGTAGTTAGAATTTGATAGTTTGAGTTGTTCCTTTAGATTGTGATCTGATTATTCTTAGTTTTAAATCGCGTAATTCGTATCCGTAACTCGATACGAGTTATATTTTCCTTTTTCTTTTAAAGGTCATTAACTCTTCCATTCTTACTATTGATACTTGTATTCTATGAACACTATGATTAAGACTTAAGATGGCCATTACCTATATGATACAATAGGAGACCCAAATAAGTACTAAGATCCGTTCTTCGTATAGCCCAATAAGAATTTGTACTTTATTTACAAGAACTGTATTAAATTGTAGGATCCCCTTAAGACTGTCACAGTATTAGTTGGGTAGTATGCCTCACGACATAGTATCATATAGCCCTATTGACCCATTGATGAAGTATAATAGGATGACACAACTTTAGACTTGCATAAGGAGATAGTGTTTATTCAGACCGTAGAAATTAAAGGTCCATACCCATATTTGGTCGACTAGCGACTTAGATAAGGAGTAGTATGACAACTAGAGAGACTGTAGAGTCTTATTTTTGTTTTGATTGTGAACTTGAATTATTTTATAATTTCTCTCATCAAATCTAGCGTGCTTATATTTTTGTACTACCTCGACTTATGCTGCTGTTACAGCCTAGTTTTGCAAGCTCAGTCTTTTATCAAGCTTGTTCACGACATATGTATTATTGGATGCGTACACTAATACATTTCAGAATCAGTGCACTATAGTCTGATCAACCATAGTGCGCTTGGTTCGCCCTTCGCATAACTACTTTACGTGGATTGAGATAGATAGTGATTAGTAGACAAATGTACTTGCCCTCTAGACATGACTGAGCATATCGTATCCGTTACATAACTGTACCGATACGAGCAAGTGAATAGGAATTACAAAAATAGGATTTCAATCCACAACTGCCTTGACAAATCCCATTGAATTTTTTTAAACGCCTTGATCCCCATACTCCTAATATATTACCTCCCCTTTGAACTCTTTATTATTGTTTTTCGACTTCCCTTATTTCGGAAAGACGAAACCTCATGCCTAGCATAAGTTGATACACAGATAGTATTAGATATACCCTATAGGCCAACTACATTATTTGATGATTATTTTGTAACCAAGGGCATATCACATGTAATACAAGTGGTGTTATAAATTTTAAGGATTGAGTAAGATGATTAAGAAAAATTAAGGAATGAGATTTCTTAAATATAAGAGCCTTACGCGATAGATGGGTAAATTCTAAGTTGGGTAGCAGTTGCATTATCAGCTTGAGAGGAATTTCCTTAGATTATGATCGAGCAAAAATTTGATTTAAAGATTCAAGTCATTTTTTTTAGAATTTTTGGAAGAATGAGTAAGATGATGAGGATCAATAAATTTTAAAAACCGGGATATGGCAAACCAAATATCGATACGTGAGCATATAATTTAAATTTAGAGTATTAGAGGTTGAATCATCGATTTAAATCTTGAGAAAAATAAAATAGAACTCTAAATATGAACATAGTCGGATTGAATTCTAAGATTCGATGATTTGAATTAAGAATGAAATTTTTGAGTGTTGGATTACCTATTTGAAATATTGAGGATGTAAATTGAAAGTAAATTCTGAAGAGTACAGAATTCGCAAGTTGAAAATAGAAATATTATTTGATTTTAATTGCTTTCTAGAGGAGATTATGATAGTTGGAGATTGCGAGATAAATTTGGAATTGGGATGTCATATAAATTTGAATTAGATTTGGATGTGGATTATTCAATTAAAAATCGAGAAGATAGTGCGGTGTATTAAAGTTCAATTTAAACAATGGTTAATCTAAATTAAAAGTGATTACAATGGATTTAAATAAGTTTTAGATATTTGGAAGAGATCGCGATTGACTCGCCTTATGTACGAATGTGAAGGAATTATCCAATTATACCCTAGTTAAAATTTCGAGGACGAAATTGTCTTAAGTTGGGTAGATTGTAAAACCCCTCACCCAAAATTAGGCCTACTTGGCTTAGATATTGAAATTAGGGCTAGTTTGAACCAATTAGAATTAGAACACGGCCTTTATTTAAGTATACAATAATTTATATCGCTTAGCGCACCTTACTGTTGCTTCGATAATTGGAGCACCACACTAGCCATTGCCTTTCTACAAATTTTACAATCTTGACCTAGACATGACCGCCTACTATTCTGACCTTGGTGTAACTTATAATATTGCTTTCTTGTGCTATATTTTAGTCGCACAATAAACGTCGTGGACGTTATTATTTTAATTCTAAATAAATTCTAACTCTGTACCCTTATGCGTTCCAATTGAAATATGAGACACAATCTTGACCGTTTTATACAACCCAAATTTTATTAATATTCTACACTGTATCTTCTACGTCCCTGCCACTTGTGTCCCATCCAATTTCATTTTCATGTACTTCTAATTAATTCCAGAACACCTTGCACGGTAATTTTAATTAATTTAATTCTAATTCCCATCTCTGTGCAATTTTTCCAATTGTTGGGAACTTTTATGCAAAAATGCGTCGAGATATCCCCACCATTGGACAATACGTGAAGAAACCCAATTTTCCCTTCACGTAGATTTTTTCGTAAATTTTTGGGATGTGCAACGCGCGCACATCGTCCCCCATTTAAATTATAGCCTTGTATTTAATTAATGTGATTATAGCCCTCCCAAACATCGCCATGTGAGCCCAAGGCCCAATCCCAAGGAGGGTTGACCAAGCCCTAATCCTAGGTCAACCCCCAAACCTAAAAATCCTACATGTATAAATAATCCTCTTCCAAAATTTTCCCTTTTCCTTTTCTAAACCAAAACCTAAATTCTAATGCAGCCGACCCCTCCCCTATACTTCCTGTTCACCCTCTTCCTCCTTCCTCCAGCCCATCACCGGAGCCCGACATCCAGCCGCCTCGAGGAGCAGCCCCGCCATGCCGGACCTCATCCTGCTCCTCTCCCCCATCATCCAACACAACGACCACCATCATCCCCGCTAGCCCTTATTCTCCCTCTCCTTTCCTGCCTACACCTGACCTCCGGCGATTGCAGCCCGCGCCCGCTGGCCTTGGTCCCACCCATAGGCCCCGACGACGTACATCGCTCCCCCGGGCGCTATGTCGGCACCGTGTGAGAGCTTTTCGAACCACAGCTACTGCTGCTGTGCGACATCCCGTCGCCGAAGCCGACTATTCTCCTCCATGACTCGGCCGAGAAATACCTCCACCGCTGCAACAACATACTCCTCAATCCTTCTCGTTCTACATCGCCCGGTGCTGCCCGATTCCTCTCAGCATTGCCATGCGCGACTGCTCGCCTTAGGATCCATGGCCCACCGGTCCACCGTCTTTAACTTGCGAGCACCGTATGGACCATGCACACCGATAATTACCCAATAAAGGTGAGCGCCCAAGCCTCTGGATGTTTTGTTTCCTTTTAAATGCAAGAAGCTAGAAGCAGTAGTAGCATGGCCCATAGGACGTAAGCTAAAGAATCCAAGCAAAATAATATGATGTAAGTGGGTCCCATGAATAGGAGATAGCACATGGTTCATGCTTCACCTTCACGTGAAGTAAAGTAAGTAGTAGGCAAAGTTCACATAGACCCTTCCATAAACAGGCCTTGGCTTTTCTAGGTCTCTGAATAATAAAGGGGGGTGCATGATTTTGCTTGTCAACTATCCTATCCGAACCCACAAAAGACTGAGGACATATCAGATTGTTCTGCGCAACTTCAGGAGCAGAATATTGGTACCACATGGCCTTCATGCCAGGCAAGTATACCTTGCCTCTGTTGTACTGTTTAAATTCTGTATTACTAGCTGCATATTTATTATTTAATTGTGCGCGTCCGAGAGAGACTCGGGTGCAGTCAACGAATGCGTTGACGTTAGGACTGGTGTCTGACCTAGTGTCTAGTAGACCCACTTAAAGTTGTGGAGTTATTGGTATGACTCCCAGGCCTTGACACATTTCGTATACGTGTTGTGAGTCTCATGTAGGGTACGGTCATGCGTATGTGGTTGGCCACCTGTACGTATAGGTGTCAAGCCCCAGTCCCAAAATATATAGGACTAGGACACGTAAGCATCCCAGCCGCATGGATATGGCAACTCCAATATATGGAAACCAAATCCTTACATACGCTGTAATATGAATATCAAATCCACAAGTGGTATAAAGTGTATCACAAGTCACAGGATATGATCTAAATCTCATCCACGAAAATCAAATATAAATAAATAACCAATATTTATGAATCTAGATCTCAATAAGAAGTATCTAAGGATGATAGTTGAATGGAAACAAATCCACTACCAATTCGAATAGAAAAGTACAACACAATAAGCACAATATGAGAATACCAGCTAACAATCACGGGCTCGAAGAGAAGACATCCTCGAAACATCTGTAACCATCCGAATCTGCGCTCCTGCGAATACTCAAGAACAGATACACCTGGAAGGGGACCATGTCCTCAGAGGGACATAACAAGATACATAAAGCACATGCCAATAAAGTACTAAAATAAATATCCAATGGGTCACCTAACCGTCTAAGTGAATGCAGTTAAGAACAACTTTCCCCACAAGTGAGCTATCTGGCTGAAAACTGGGATTGGCATGACTCTATCGGAGAACCAGGGGCCTCAAAGGCACGTCGTCTTTTGAACGGCGGAGGCCCGCCAATCTAGTATAGGGGTCATCACCACCCGTATCTCCGGCGGAGAATCCGGGCGCACAGAAAAAAGTGCAAAGGAGCTCAAATGCGGTACTTTTTGTTCTTCCCACCCCATGCTCAAAGCATGTCACATCCATGACACAATTTGGTTCATAGCCTATTCTTAGTACCCTAGCCCAATCTTGCAACCAAACAAGGACAAGGATGGGGCCACCGTACTATAATAGGCTATGTCCATAGACCTCTAATAACTGCTAAGTCTACTAGCATGCAAAGTTTCTAACAACAATTATTCCTAACGCACGGCCCACACGTACAGGAGGCCAAACCCTGTACGCAAGTCCATGATCTACATGAGACTCACAACTCGTGTAACAACTGTGTCATGGCCAATAAACCTAATGATGCTACATGATAATGGGGTAGTCTCATAAACAAAATGCAATATATAAATAAAAACATATCGCGACGACACTGTCACGCGTATTTTATATAACAGTTAAAATATATGAACTAAAGACAGAAAATAAAGATGCATGCGATATATGGAATATAAATAACAGTACAATGGCAAGGTATACTTGTCTGGCAAGAAGCTGCAAAATGTAACGTCCAGTTGTCCAATACACAGGACCAGAAGCTATGGCTTCAGAACAAATATCTCCGGATGCTAAAATTGTTATCACCAACATTCCCAGAATAAGCAAAATAGCTAGAAAGCACTTCCGTTTCGTCCAATTTGGACACATGGATAAAATCGTAATTTCGGGTCAAAGTGGGGTCCATGTGTGGCCTACTTTGCACCGAAAAGTGTGTCAGAACCAATGGTCTCCAAATTTATCCAACTTAGTATCAACAAGTCCAGAACGATGATACGAACCCAACAGAACTTCCAAAATTAGATTTCGATGAGCCGATCATAAAATCGCCCGTCAAGTGGAGCCGTGGGGCCCACGATACGCGATTTTGGTCAACTTTCTCAGAATTGAACCAAACTTGAGTCACAGGACCAGCGTATTGCTACGAGTCCGATGGCGTAAGTTTTATTTTGATCCGACATATGTACACAAAGTTACGACGTATTCCAGAATAGGCGGATATGGGACGTTGTCGGCGGATACGCGTTGATTCCGGTGTGCACGCACATCCAAATCAACTTCTGCGAAATTCCACATGTCCGTATCAATGGCGCGCACGTTTCGGTGAAGACCGCGTGCGACCAAGTCGTCCCTTTGGCGGGGCGTACTCAGTTCTGGGGTGAAACAGGGGATTGATTTTTCTGTTTTTGGATCGCAGTTTGCGATCGCCACAAGATGCGACGCACCGAGCGGGTTGCACGGGCATCGAGAGGGTCACATAGCCTACACGTCACAACTGACGGAACAAAAAATGGAGCAACGAGGAGAGAGAACGGGTTACCTGAACAGGGCTCCGTGGAACGAGGATTTCTCGTGTTCGGGTCACTGTGCTGTGTCCTGAGTCAGCCGTATCCGGTCTGAGAGCTGCTGTCCTTTGTCAGCCGTGTCCGGGCTAGGGCAGCGGGTTATCGAGGCTGTACGGGGCTGGACAGAGGACGGCGAGGTTCGAGTCGTCGGGTTGTCGATGGCCAGGCGGAGGAGACGATCGGCTGTGGGGGCTCGAGGGCTTTGGGGAGGCCGTGGGTGGTGGAGCTCGTCGGGGTCGAGAGCTTTGGGGAGAGGTGGTGATGGTGGTGCTCGTCGGGGTCGAGATAGAGGAGATGGTGGCCAGGGGATGACTGGAGACGGTGAGGGGATGGTCGGCTGTGGGGGTGTTCTGGTCGGGGGAGGAGATCTGGGTGGTGGTCGGGTGGAGGACGTCGGGGACGGGTGAAGATGCGTGCGGCGGAGATGATGGCTGTGGGGGGGATCGTCGGAGGAGGAAGACGAGGGAGGTTAGGGTTCAGGCTAGGGCTTAGGACGACCGGGGCCGAGCTGCGGGCAGCGGAGAGAGGAGAGAGATAGGGTGATCTGGCGGCGGGGCGTGGGAATCGAGAGATTTATAGGTGGCCGGAACAGTATTTTCGGTGTAGATTAGGATTAGGGTTTCGGTTAGGGTTTCGGGTCCGGGTCAGGTTTGATTCAGATCCGACCCGACCCGTTAAGGCTGGGTTTGGTTCGGTTCGGTTTGACATTGGTTTGGGTTGGTTTAACTCCAAATAAACCGGGTTCAGTCAGGGTTTCATTAGGGTTAATTATGACTTGGTTTTTAGGGCTTTAAAAATATTTCCGGGGTCCAATAAATTCCCAGAAAATTACCCTATGTCTAGTTTTCCATTTCACACCCAAAAATATTATTCTCATAATATTTTAATATTAGTTAACATCATTTAAAAATCATTAAATTTAAAATACCTAGGTTTTAATTAGTTAAAAAAATTCCAGAAAATTCTAAAAAATTATGAAAAATATAAATTAAAAATTTCTGAAAAATCAGGGGATTTACAATCTACCCAACTTAAAACAATTTCGTCCTCGAAATTAAAAATGGGGTAGGGTTCTCACTATCAAATTTCACTTGATTACAGTCTAAAGAATTCCTCTCAAGTGAACATTGCGGTCTCTACCCAACTTAGAATTTACCCATTTATCATCTAAGGCTATACATCTAAGAAAGCTATGCCCCAAATTATTTAATCATGTTATGGAATCCTCAAAGTTTTTAACACCAAACATATCATCTATGATATGCCCTTAATCATTTTTATAAAAGATAGTCACTAAACAATGCGATTGGCCTGTGGGGTATATCTAGTACTATCTGTATATCAACTTATACCAAGCATGAAGTTTTGTCCTTTCGAAATAAGGGAAGACGGAAAACAATAATAAATAGTTCAAAGTGGAGGTGATAGAATACAAGTATGGGGATTAAGGCGGTTTAGAGAATTCAAAATGGAATTGTCAAGGCAGTTGTGGATTGAAATCCTATTTTGGTAAATTCCTATTCATATGCTCACATCAGTACAGTTATGTAGCCGATACGATATGCTCGGACATATCTACAGGGCAAGTACATTCGTCTAAGAAGCTAAGTCAATTTTATCTCAATCCACGTAAAGTAGTTTTGCGAAGGGCGAACCAAATGCACTAAGGTTAGCTAGACCTTAATACACTAATTCTAAAATATATTAATGTATGCATCCACTAATACATATATAGTGAACAAGCTTGATAAAAGAATAAGCTTGCAAAACTAGGCTATAATAGCGGCATAAGTCAAGGTGGTACAACAATTATAAGTACGCTAGATGATGATGAAAGGAGGTACAAGTCAATTCAAGTTCACAAAAATAAAAACAAACAACAAAATAAGCAATAATAATAAAGACTCTACAAATCTCTATAGTTATCATACAACCTCCTTGTCTATGTCGCTAGTCGACCAAATGGGGCAAGGACCTCTAAATTCTATTGTCTGAATAAACACTGTCGTCTTTGCTAGCATACAATTAATGTCATTCAGTTATACTTCATCAATGGATCACAAGGACTATGTGATACTAGGTGGTGAGGTATACTACCCAACTTAAAATAATTTTAAAATAATTTTAACTACTATTGTATTGTCTTAAGGATACCGTAAAAGCTCCTGTTAAGGTCTATGAGAAGGGGTCTTGGTACTTTATTGGGGTATCCTCTTCTATTACATAGGTCATGGTCATCTTACATCTTAGTCATAGTGATTATAGAACAAGTGTCAATAGTAAGGATAGAAGAGTTACTGGCCATTTAAGGGGAAAAGGGATCTCGCTTGTATCGAGGTGACGGTACAAATTACGTGATTTAAAAACTAAGGGTTAATCATTGGGTCGCAGTCTGCAAAAATAACTCAAACTTATCAAACTTTAACTACCAAGCACAAAATGTTCAAATTCAAGACTACAACTATAATCCTAGCAAACTATGTGTCCTTAACAAAGGATAAAATTACTTGGCCTACTATCAGAAGTGTCAGGTGGCACGAGTTGAAAGATGAAGAGAAGAAACGTAATCAGTCGTCGCACACTAGCGAGCGCTATGGTCGCAGAGGAGCAAATATATGAAATTAAATGGAGGACTCTAGATAGCATCATGGTTATTTAAGGGGAGTGGGGTGTTAGTTTCTATGTTCGAGACATGATTAGAAAAATATTCTATGCCTTACTCTTGGCTTTCTAAGGTACTGTCTGCTTATCTTAAGACAAGAATCTAAACTTATAGTTCTCCAATACTTATCTAACTGTGAAGGTTAGGCTCAGTCCAAATATTCTATTTTGGTTTTCTATTGGTTCCTCAATGCTAAGGGCAAACATTATGGTAAAACTTCTAACCATCTCTAGTAGTATCTATACTACTCACAGGTCCTCATAATAGATCAAGGGATAATGGTAAACCAATTCTAGAGATAAAGAATTCTAGGATTCACTAGATATTCTAAGCTTAGCGGTGTGTCTATATTCTCGTTGTATTCTTAATAGGTGTACTACCCTAATTATCATCCTAATAACAGGGGTTCCTATATTCTAGCAGAAGGCTATACTCAAAGAACTATTAGGGAAGCACATGAATCAAGCAGGATACAATTGTTCAAATAGAACAGATAGGAGGAAGATGAATCATAGTCAATTGTGGAAGAGATCCTATACTCTAGTCCTAGGTGCAGGCTTGCTCGGTACAGTAACGTAACCAAGACAATATGCTCTCGACTTGCGTGGGCTACCACAAAAATATGTCACGCCCCAGTCCCAAAATATATAGGACTAGAACACGTAAGCATGCCAGCCGCATGGATATGGCAACTCCAATATATGGAAACCAAATCCTTATGTACGCTGTAATATGAATATCAAATCCACAAGTGATATAAAGTGTATCACAAGTCACAGGGTATGATCTAAATCTCATCCACGAAAATCAAATATAAATAAATAACCAATATTTATGAATCTAGATCTCAATAAGAAGTATCTAAGGATGATAGTTGGATGGAAACAAATCCACTACCAACTCGAATAGAAAAGTACAACACAATAAGCACAATATGAGAATACCAGCTAACAATCATGGGCTCGAAGAGAAGACATCATCTAAATATCTATAACCATCCGAATCTGCGCTCCTGCGAATACTCAAGAACAGATACACCTGGAAGGGGACCAGGTCCTCAGAGGGACATAACCAGATACATAAAGCACATGCCAATAAAGTACTGAAATAAATATCCAATGGGTCACCTAACCGTCTAAGTGAATGCAGTTAAGAACAACTTTCTCCACAAGTGAGCTATCTGGCTGAAAACTGGGATTGGCATGACTCTCTCGGAGAACCAGGGGCCTCAAAGGCACGTCTTCTTTTGAACGGCGGAGGCCCGCCAATGTAGTATAGGGGTCATCACCACCCGTATCTCCGACGGAGAATCCGGGCACACAGAAAAAAGTGCAAAGGAGCTCAAATGTGGTACTTGTTGTTCTCCCCACCCCATGCTCTAAGCATGTCACATCCATGACACAATTTGGTTCATAGCCTATTCTTAGTACCCTAGCCCAATCCTGCAACCAAACAAGGACAAGGATGGGGCCACCGTACTACAATAGGCTATGTCCATAGACCTCTAATAACTGCTAAGTCTACTAGCATGTAAAGTTTCTAACAACAGTTATTCCTAACGCACGGCCCACATGTACAGGAGGCCAAACCCTGCACGCAAGTCCATGATCTACATGAGACTCACAACTCGTGTAACAACCGTGTCACGGCCAATGAACCTAATGATGCTACATGATAATGGGGTAGTCTCATAAACAAGGTCAATACAATACATAAATAAAAATATATCGCGACGACACCGTCGCGCATATTTTATATAACAGTTAAAATATATGAACTAAAGACAGGAAATAAAGATGCATGCAACATATGGAATATAAATAATAGTACAATAGCAAGGTATACTTGCCTGGCAAGAAGCTGCAAAATGTAACATCCAGATATCCGATACACAGGACCAGAAGCTATGGCCTCAGAACAAATATCTCCGGATACTGAAATAGATATCACCAACATTCCCAGAATAAGCAAAATAGCTAGAAAGCACTTTTCTTTCGTCCAATTTGGACACAGGGGCAAAACCGTAATTTTGGGTCAAAGTGGGGTCCATGTGTGGCCCACTTTGCACCGAAAAGCATGTCAGAACCAATGGTCTCCAAATTCGTCCAACTTAGTGTCAACAAGTCTATAACGATGATACGAACCCAACGGAACTTTCAGAATTGGATTCTGATGAGCCGATCACAAAATCGCCCGTCAAGTGGAGCCGTAGGGCCCACGATACGCAATTTTGGTCAACGTTCTCAGAATCGAACCAAACTTGGATCACAGGACCAGCGTATTGCTACGAGTCTGATGACATAAGTTTTATTTCGATCTAACGTGTGTACACAAAGTTACGATGTGTTCTAGAACAGGCGGATACGGGGCATTGTCGACGGATACGCGTTGATTTCGGTGTGCACGCACATCCAAATCAACTTCTGCAAAATCCTGCATGTCCGTATCAACGGTGCACACATTTCGATGAAGACGGCGTGCGACCAAGTCGTCCCGTTTGGCGGGGCGTACTCAGTTCCGGGGTGAAACAGGGCGTTAGTTTTCCTGTTTTTGGATCGCGGTTTGCGATCGCCACAGGACGCGACGCACCGAGCGGGTTGCACGGGCATCGAGAGGGTCATACAGCCTACGCATCACAACTGACGAAACAGAAAACGGAGCAACAAGGAGAGAGAACGGGTTACCTGAACAGGGCTCCGTGGAACGAGGATTTCTCGTGTCCGGGTTACTGTGCTGTGTCCTGAGTCAGCCGTGTCCGGTCTGAGAGCTGTTGTCCCGTGTCAGCCGTGTCCAGGCTAGGGTAGCGGGTCGTCGAGGATGCGTAGGGCTGGGTGGAGGACGGCGAGGTTCGAGTCGTCGGGTTGTCGACGGCTAGGCGGAGGAGACGGTCGGCTGTGGGGGCTCGAGGGCTTTGCGGAGGCCGTGGGTGGTGGAGCTCGTCGGGGTCGAAAGCTTTGGGGAGAGGTGGTGATGATGGTGCTCGTAGGGGTCGATATGGAGGAGATGGTGGCCAGGGGATGACTGGAGACGGTGAGGGGATGGTCGGCTGTGGGGGTATTCTGGTCGGGGGAGGAGATCTGGGCGGTGGTCGGGTGGAGGACGTCGGGGACGGGTGGAGATGCAGTTGGCAGAGATGATGGCTGTGGGGGGGATTGAGCTGCAAGCAGTGGAGAGAGGAGAGAGATAGGGTGATCTGGCGGCGGGGCGTGGGAATCGAGAGATTTATAGGTGACCGGAACAGTATTTCCGGTGTAGATTAGGATTAGGGTTTCGGTTAGGGTTTCGGGTCCGGGTCGGGTTTAATTCGGATCCTACCCGACCCGTTAAGGCTGGGTTTGGTTCGGTTCGGTTTGACATTGGTTTGGTTTTGTTTAACTCCAAATAAACCGGGTTCAGTCAGGGTTTCATTAGGGTTAATTACGACTTGGTTTTTAGGGCTTTAAAAATATTTTCGGAGTCCAATAAATTCCCGAAAAATTATCCTATGTCTAGTTTTCTATTTCACACCCAAAAATATTATTCTTATAATATTTTAATTTTAATTAACATTATTTAAAAATTATTAAATTCAAAATACCTAGGTTTTAATTTGTTAAAAAATTCCAAAAAATTACAGAAAATTGTAAAAAATTCAAATTAAAAATTCTTGAAAAATTAGAGGATTTACTATAGGCGTGCGACGGATAGGGTATAACTGCTAATAGTGATGCATGTTAGAAGACTTAGCAGTTATTAGTAGGTGGAGCATAGACTAGCGTGGTACGATGGTCCCATCCTTGTCCTTGTTTGGTTGTAAGGATGGACCCTTGCTCTAACGATAGACTATGAGCCAGAGTTACGAAATCGAGGCGTAGTAGCTCACGCTTGTTGCGGATACAACATGCTTAGATCATTGGGCGGGGAGGACGACTAGTAGGCATATGGGACACCCCACTCCTTTACACTGATACCGCACTCGACAGACTGATACGGACGTATATATATATTACTGATACCATATTCTATAGAGTGTTGGAAATTACTTGGTGATATTATAAATACCACACTCTATAGAATGTTGGACGTTACTGTATTCCTGCACCCGTTATAGAGGGCATGTGTGGCATATACTAGCCGGTTGTCACGACTGATGAATTAAGTCAGCATATGTCAAGCCTACACCTTCCCATATACTCAAAGTTGTCCTCAAGTTGTATTTCACTTAGATGGTTAGGTCACCCTGGAGTTTTACAGTATTTACTTTATGACATACTTTTATGTATCTTGTTACGTCCCTCTGAGGACCTGGTCCCTTTCCAGGTGTATGGTTCATGAGTATTCGCAGGAGCACAGATTCGGACTTGCTACGCATTTGCGATGAGGTCTTCTCATCGAGCCCATAATTGGTAGTTGATATTCTTATTTTGTATTTATCTTGTTTATTCCATATTCTAGTTCGACAGTGGATTTGTTTCCATCCGACTATCACCATTAGATACTTTTTATGGAGATCTAGTTTCATAGCTGCTGGTCATTTAATTATATTAATTTTATGGATGATATCTAGATTATACCATGTGACTTGTGTTAGATTTATACCACTTATGAATTTTGTTATTCATATACAGCGTACGTGTGTTATGGTTTTTCATATATTGGAGTGCCATATTCATACGGCTGGCATGCTCACGTGTACTAGTCCTACATAATTTTTGGGACTGGGGCGTGACACCGCATGCGGCTATCTGCCTGCGTCTGCCGACCGGTGTCGCATAGTCCTCTTTATGTGGTCTTTGATGTGGCCGCATGGAATGTGTCTTAGCGCTCCAACTCCGGGCATCGTAGCATTTTCCTCTGTCAGAGATCTAGTGTTGATTACTTTTCTTGTCAGAAGAGGCTGCTGTATGAGTGGGGTCATCTCGGGTGGACGCATAATTTGCGTTCCCTGGGACAGGGAGAGAGACGGGGAGTGCATGCTCCATAGTTGGGTGAGGCACAATGGCCTTTGTAACCTATGTCATGTGTGTATTCTTAGTCTTTGCCTGCCTCGGTGAAGCGTCGCCCTCACAGATAATTTCCTCGAAGGCTTGCTGGTGGAAGCTGTAAACCCCCTGATTTTTCAGGAATTTTTAAAATAGATTTTTCACAATTTTCTGAAATTTTTGGGATTTTTCTCTATTTAAAACCTAGGTATTTTGAAGTAAAATGATTTTTAGTTAATGTTAAATAATATTAAAATATTATGAAAATAATATTTTTTGGTGTAAAATAAAAAATTAGACATAGGATAATTTTTCGAGAATTTATTGGACCCCAGAAGCATTTTTAAAGACCTAAAAACTAAGTTTAAAATAAACCCTAGATTAACCCGGTTTATTTTTAAATAAACCAAACCAACCCGAACCAGACCCGGTTCAATTGAACCCAACCCAACTCAACCCTCCAGGTCAGATTCGGGTCAAACCCGCCGACCCGAAACCCGCATACCCGACCCGTATTTATGCTTAGCGGATCGGGCCGGATCCGCCGCCCGACCCGCTGGCCTGACCCGACCCGGCCGCCTAACCCTTTCTCTCCCCTCAGACCTGACGATGCTTCGCCTCTCGCTGCCGCGTAACCGCCGGCGACCCACCGGTTCCCCTCCCTGTAACCTCCGCGGCCGCCCCCACCTTCTTCCCCAATGCCTCCGGTCGATCGCCTCCCCGCCACCTATAAAAACCCTCTACCACCAGCCTTTTCGATCCCTCGCCCGGCCGTTCCCTCCACCGTTGTCTCCACCTCCACTCCCTGAGCTCCGCCGCCCTCTCCTTCTGCTCTCCTCCCAGCCACCGTCCTAGCCGAGCTCCCCGACCCCGGCCGCCTCGACCCAGCCCCGAGCCCCTCCGTTGCCACCACCTCCAGCCTAGCCTCCAGAGCCTTAGCCGACTCATCCACCGGAGCCGACGCCTCCTGCAGCTGCCCCAGCCGCCCACGAGCGCCGCCCCGCCTCCGCGTCCGCCAGGGCAGCCGGCCGCCCCGAGCCCAGCAGACTCCAGCACCTCCCTCCGACGAAGCCCGGCCTTCCGCCTTCAGCCCTAGCCGCTGCCCGCCGGAACCCTAACCTTAGACCGGACACAGTGCATTGTGTCGGTGTGTCATCGACACGCGGATACGGGAAATTCTGGTTTCACGGAGCCCTGTTCAGGTAGCATTTTCTCTCTCCTCGTTGCCCCATTTTACGTTCCGTCAGTTGTGACGCAAATCCTGCGTGACCCTCTCGATGTCCGTGTAACCCGCTCGGTGTGTCGCGTCCTGTGGCGATCGTGAACCGCGATCCAAAAACAGGAAAATAATATCCCATTTTTCCCCGGAACTGAGTACGTCCTGCCAAACGGGACGACTTGGTCACGTACGATCTTCACCGAAATGTGCATGCCGTTGATACGGACGTACGGGATTTCGCAGAAGTTGATTTGGATGTACGTGCACACCGGAATTAACGCGTATCCGCCGACAACGCCCCGTATCTGCCTGTTCTGAATCTCGCTATAACTTTGTGTACACACGTCGGATTAAAACGAAACTGGCGTCATCAGACTCATAGCAATACGCTGGTCCTGTGACCCAAGTTTGGTTCAATTCTGAGAACGTTGACAAAATCGCATATCGTGGGCCCCACGGCTCCACTTGACGGGCGATTTTGTGACCGGTTCATCGAAATCCAATTCTGGAAGTTCCGTTGGGTTCATAACATCGTTCTGGACTTGTTGAAACTAGGTTTGACGAATTTAGAGACCATTAGTTCTGACACGTTTTTCGGTGCGAAGCGGGCCATATGTGGACCCCGCTTTGACCAAAAACTGTCATTTTTGCCCCAGTGTCCAAATTGGACTCAAGGACTGGCATTTTTAGCTATTTGATATTTTCTGAATCTGATGGTGATGTCTATTTCAGCAACCGGAGGAGTCCCTGCAGAACCCGTTGAAGTCAGAGCTACTGTTGGAGCCAGAACCACAGGCAAGTGTACCTTACCAAATATTGCAGTTCTTGTTATATATTTCCTTGACTTATTTATACATTGTTGTACATGCTTAAACCTAGGACCGTGTGACTTACTTAGCGTCCAATTAATAGTCGGGTGCCAACACTGTACGTAGAGTTGTGTAAAGTCACCTAGAGATGGATACCGAGACCCTATACTTCTCGTGCTTGCATTACAAGTACGTTATAACCCAGGACACTTGACACTATTCATGAGACAGAATCTTCCTGAGATATTCATGGTGATTCTGTATAGGATACAGGTTACATGACATATTCTTTTGCTTAGATATTGTATGACTTGATGCATTAGTTATAATCCTGCGTGGCTTGGACATGAGACGTTGTGGACATGAGACGTATGATTACATTGGGTGGGGAGAGTCACACAGGCTACAGGTTGACTATATTATGCCGGTGTCTTAGTCTCTCTCCGAGCTAGACAACCACATGATATCACTGCTACCGGCTCCTAGACACAGAGCTTGTAGTGGTTTCAGCCTGAGTTATAGTGTTGCTCTCATCTTGCATATCACTTAGCTGGTTATATATTTACCCTATTATTTCATTATTGCTGTACTGTATTATTTATGGCTTGAGTTATTTTGTACCTTGCTATGTCTTCTGAGGACCTGGATCTGGATTATGTCGCCAGGATTAGCAGACGAGATCGATCCTGGGGTATACGGGATAGGAGCATTAGCAGGAGAAGGAGCAGGCACTGGAGTAGTACCAGATCCAGTAGACGAGTGATTCTCTGCGGGTATCTTTTGAGTATATACTGTTTCCATACTCAGCATTTGCTGTGGTTATCTTTATTCTTGTATCTTGACAGTTATATCAGACTCATTATCGGGTTATTTTCCAAGTTTATATTTATTGAGATTGATCTTGCTCTATGATTCTGATATTATTGTATTCATTTTCTGTGGATGAGATTAGTATATCTAGACCATTATTGTTGTATTACAACTTAAGTATGCCCCGATGGATCCATTAAATTGGGTTTGTCCATCGGTGTGTGCTGCTGGCCATTGCCACATGTCTAGTCCCTCGATGATTTGGGACTGGGGCGTGACATGGTTTTTGTGGTGGCCCATGCAGGTCTATTACTAAAATTGCTTCGGTTTCAACTTATGGACCGAGCAAGCCTGCAATAAGAATAGGATAAGTTTTTAGGATCTCATCCACTTGCTTGAATCGTTCTTGATATCTATGTCGGATTCGAGTTTATTTCTTGACTTGCATCCTGCCTTGATTCCTGTGTGCCTCTTATTGTTTAACAGAATACGGTTGCAACTATGGGCGTATACTATGGGAAGGATGTCACGTGTACATCCTTAACAGGATATAGTTGAGTCCAGGCTGAGTTGCCATGTGGACGTTTATTGTGATTTGTTGTTGCTGAAGATCTGGGCGATACTCGTATTTTATTTGGATGACTTGGTCAGCTTGACACATGGACCACATTTAGTTGGATATAATTACTTCAATCACAATAAAAAGATTTTGTCTCAGGGAACCTTTCCACGTTGGACGCAAGGAGTCTAGGACGGATGGGATGCATGGAATTCATGGAGTCTAGAACGCATGGAGTCTGGAACGCATGGGGCCAGAGATGCATAAAACGTATGAAGTCTGGAATGCGTAGGGACAAAGATGCATAAAATACATGAACTTTGGAATGTATGGGGCCAGAGACAAATGGAACGCATGGGATCTAAACGCATGGGGCCAGAGATGCATGAAACACATGGAGTCTAGAAATTATAGGGCCATAAACGCATGGAACACATGGGGTCTGGAATGCATGGGGCTAGAATCTCATGGAATGCATGGAGACTTTGCTTTTTTATACACGTGACACTGCATACCCGTTAGGAGTAAAGTTCATGCTGACTTGAGGTTATGTCGTTTAGCATGCTCACATCTTTCGAGTTTAAAAAGTACTTTTTGTCAGGATTCTGTGTCAGACATAATCTTTGTGTCAGGCCTTTATGTAACAAATATTGGGGCGCATGGATGATGCTTTTCCTTGACCGTATGATTATTTTGTGGCCTAATTTCTTCTGAGTCAATCTTAGGGTGCATGTTTTTTGGATGCATAGATCTAGATTTTTTATGCTTCTACAAACCCCCTTTAAAGTTTCCAAAATGACAAGTTTGGAATACTTTGAACAAGAAGCATGGTCGAGCACTTTCGGCCGCATGGTTTTGATGCCGTATAGGCGCTTTCGCCAGGTTGTCAGATCATTAAATGTCGAGATTTGGCTCGATCTCCGAAGAGATATCTTGGGGATTCTGAGCCACCTTTATACACATTCGCTGAAGAGACGGTTCATTCGTCAATGATGGTGGATCAAGAAATCAACCGCCGCTATTTATCCTAGATTGCCACATGGACTGAGATGGCTCGGGTTCTGTGGCGCTTTTTCCTAAATAAAGAGGATATCATGGAGAAAGAAAGTCTTTTATTTTCTTCTCTGTATTTTCCCCGCTGTTGCTATCTCTTTCTCCGATGACTGACATGGCCTCCAGAACTCCTTTTTCTTCTATGGCTGCCAAGGACAAGGGCCTAGCTACTGAGGTTGCGGTCCCAAAGAAAAAGGGCAAAGGAGATAGGAAGACCCCAGTCGCCGAGGACGGCTCCCCTAAGATTCCTTATGATGTTTAAAAGCCCATCAAAGGTAGGGTTCTCTCGGGGGACAATTACCCCTCCCCTTATAATGACACCCTTTGTACGGCTCATCGCATAGATGAAGAGACATGTGCGGCCTTTTTCCAAGTCTTGTCACATGAATGAGGACATGTACAGACTTCCCACACAGCCTGTCGCATGGGTAAGTGGCCAGACATGTACGGTCCCATCGTGCGCAATACGTGGATCTGTCGTATGGGTGGTAGCCCGCCCTACACAAATCTAATATTCGCCTTGTGTGGATGACACGCATGGCTCTTTGTTGTGATGTTTTGGCATATGTTCTAATTGTGCCTCATTTATGTTTTATAGTGAATTTGCCCGTTACTCATTCCGGTGAGTTGATTCTAACCCTGAGTGGGTCCCGTTGAGAATAAATTTTACGGATTTGTCTGTCTCTCTACAAGTCCAACTAGATAGGGGTTTCTCATCCGAAAGGCAAAAGCTGATTGCTGACCAGAGCGAGTTTTATTTTCAGAGTCTGATAAAGTCAGGTAAAAATGATGTCGGGCAGGATTATGCTTTCAAGAAATTGCACTTTCTTTATGGTGATGCGTCGACAGCCTCTATCTCTGACTTGGAAAAGTCAAAGGAGAACTGGACCTTCATCCACTATGGGGCAAGGATGTCAATGCCCTCTTTCAAGCATAATATGCCTTTGTCGGACTTCCGTATAGTAATGAGGCGGAGGAAGATGAACTGGAACTTATCGCCTGAAAAATGAACGACCCTTATTGGTAACATCTGGCGCAGACCAGGTCTGAGCAAGGGGGCTTTCTCTTGTCATAAGGAGTCGTCTTCTTACTCTTCTTTTGGGTTGGCACCCGGCTTTGTCAGGAGTGACTTGGCGCCCAATCTTGACGCTTACGCTATGGATACGTTCCTCCACCAAGTGGCCAAAAAAGGGGGGTAACCTTTTGGTCAATTATGGACTCTTGGCTAGGCGCATTACAGTCCCTCGTGGTGTCGGTTTACCAGATGGGTGCTGAAGAACTAAGAGCGGGAACTAAAAATGCCAATCTTTGTTATGCTGTGAGGGTTACCTGTTATGGCCTGGAGATGAAGTGTTGCCTCTTTATCACCTTGATGGAGATGTACAACTGCCATACGTTAGGAGTACCTGTTATGACCTAGAAGTAGCCAAAAAACATCACCATTAGTTAATTAAGCTTGATTATCATCTCATATCACTTTTTAATACTGATATTTCGTCTTTAGGACTCTGGGACTCCAATTGAGCATTGTTTACTGTTTCTTGCAATGAATACCAGGCGAGTACATTCTCTGACAGTTTTCATTACTTTGATGATTACTATGATTCCAATTTTGTAGTGTTATACTTGATTCCTGACACGATATTACATGGATTAGTATATCCTGGATCCCATCATGAGATATTATTTTCTGTGTACCCTGTACATGTCTTGTGATTCCTGTACATGTATAGACACCGATTCAGGAGTAGGTTGGCCCCCTGCTCTGTGAATCCTGTGCTAGAACGTGCTATAGTTGGATCCGCTATACTATTCGGGGGACGGGGGAAGTATTAGCAAGTTATGTGATCATACCCCACTTACCTGTGCATAGCTCACCCTCACCACACGCAGGGTGTAGCCTGATATTATTACTTGTGCATAGCTCCCCATATATGATTGGCATGATTCCCTTTACTTGTACTTGTGCATAGTCAATCATACGAGATTAACCTGATCTCTCATTCTACTTGTGCATAGCCAATCATATATGGTAGAGCCTAATCTTGTACCCAAGACGATCACATAACAAACTAATATTTTAAACACACAGCTAGTTATTTTTATTCTTTTATTCCAGCTTGTACTCGTTGAGACGGATATTCACCTGCTTATTCACCGCTCATTATTTTCCTGAGATATGATTATCTGTTGTACCAGCTTCCTTACATTTTTGTATTACTATTCCATCTTGTATATTCATTATTCAATATTTTATAGTCTTTATCAATTTAATTGGAACTGTTGTTAGTTTATGTGCTTCGCTCCAATCCTGACTGGATAATATTTTTCAGAGGACCCGAGGGTGCCATAGTGGAGACTGATTAGCTGGACATGAGTGCTATCCTTGTAGTATTCTGAGAGACTGAGTCTTTACTTAGCGTAGTATTATATTATGGAATTGTACTGGATTTGTCTCCAGCATCTAGACTTTGAGATGTATTGTTATTACTCCTAGACTTTATGTTGTTATTGTTAGAATCTTAGACTTGGAGAAATTTTGTAGCTATTCTAGTGTTGCAACTTTGTGACTTTAGTTGCTTTATATCTTATCGTGTCATCTTCTTCCTTATAGATTATTGTGATTGAGTATTGGTATTATACCTTATTTTTACCTTATCCTCCTTATGGAGTTGAAATATCATTGACATGTTTAGTTTATATTATTGTGGGAGATGGATGAATAGTATCGTTGACCTTGACAATATTCTACCGTCGATATTGCGACGTAGGCTGGACGTAACCACGTACTCGTGTCCTTACACCGGATGCAGATCGGGATACATTTTTATGGTAGCCCATGCAGGTCTGGCTTCGAAATTAGTGTGATGTCGTGGTAGAGAAATGGCTTAGTTGTATTACAGCGAGCCTGCGATAGGGTCTAGGATTGCTAGGATGAAAGAATACTCAATCACTTCTAAGAAACTTCCATACTCATTTGATCCTTGAATATTTATTCATTCTTGTAATATTTGAATTTTTATTCCTTTTGAAACTCCTTATCTACTCATCTATATTCTCAGAAATGATGACTTTCAACATGGCGGAAGGGAATGCAAGCAAGCAGGATTGTGTGTTAGGAGCCTCGGAGGATACGGTGCCTTGAATCTTGGGTCATAGAAAAATATTGTTGGATGAAGCAAGAGTCATGAAAGAGTTGGAAGAGCTAAGGAAGATTCAAAGGGAGCAAGGTCAGAGAATCAAACAGCTATTAGGCATTACTCATCACGAGGAGGAAGGATCCCAACTCAATAGGGCAATTGATGGTGTTCATCTCGGGCCTCTGAAGCGCCCAAGTATTGAGCATATGCATCATGTTACAGTTGAGGGTTCAGCTCATCAGAGGCTAGTCAAGTGGGGTCCTACTTTAACATATTATAAAAGGTCAGGGCATACAAGGAAGAAATATAGGAAGAGAAAGAGACAGGCCTCTATTGTGGATCTGATGAGCATAAGATAAATGATTATGCTCGGATGCCACAACGCCCTCCAATACTGGACAAGGGTAAATGATTAGTTTAAATTATGGTATATATTTTTAGGATAAATCTCTTGGACATGCATATATGGATAAATCAATGATATCTGATACTTAAAATAGTGAATTATAAATGATATCAAAAATGAAGAAATAAGGAATATGAAGGTTAGGTCGAAGATTATCAGTCCTCTAACATAAAGGATTTTTTACAGTATGAATATCAAGAAGTGCCTAGATGATACACTTTAAATATATTAAGGTTAAAACTTATATTCTAAATGATTAAGTAAGTATTGAGGATGATGGAAAATTATTTTTTTATGAATTGGAAATTATTAGGATATAATATAGAGCGGAATAATAAAACCAAGGATTAGTAAATAAGGAGACAGGTGATCATTGATCCTTGGATATAAATTTAATTTGGGAAAATTAATAATTGACGAAAAGATTATGAGCTAAGGAGTTCAAAACATAAGGTTAAATTGGCAAACAGAGATTAGAAAATTATAAATATTTTGAGGTCAAGGTTTGGTTTAGTAACATATATTATTGATGAAGTAAATATGAATTGGACGAAAACATTAATATTGAGGGCTTAGAGAATTTGAGGAATACAGAGAATGATTCGAGATTAAATGAAGGAATTGAACTTAAATAGAGGAGATAAAATTTGATTTGAAGGTTATGGATCTTGTTGAGACACAAGTTAAGGAATTTGGAAATTCTTAAGATTCCAGAGTTCGATGATGGATCATAGAACCACATTGGTGTATCTTTAGGGTTAGTTAATTATAAGAAAGATCGAGCAAATATTCTAGAATGACATTCTCCACCATCTATCCTATCTTTCTGTAATTCAGTTGTTGTATTGATGTATACCAGATTCATTATAATATTTTGCCATACCAGTTTGGTTATATTATTGTCTATCCTAGTAGTGCTATTCTTAATAGGACATTGGGGGTAGTTCATAGGTGGAGCTCTTGGTAGAGACTGTAAGGTATATGACAAGTAAAAATTGTGAATGGGTATAAAAGATAATAAGAAATGATTTGACGATGGAAACGTATGCATGAACACTGATGTTTGAACTCCATAGGTCAAAAGTATGGAGAGTTGGAACTCCGAAGAGAACTGATTGAGATCACTGGAGTGATTTTAACGGAAGAAACAATATTTTAAGGAATCAAAACATCGATGTTAAAATTGAAGATTGATAGCGTGAAATTAAGTTGAAGCCATAGAGGATATAATCTTCGAAGAAAAGAGGTCTTGTTTATTACTAGGTGGTCAAATTGAGGTGGTATTGAGGATTAATAAAGTAAATGAGAACGATGTTGATCTTGAGAGTCTTAGTTTATTAAATCTAGTGACGAGGGATAATGAATACAATCGAGAATTCAAATTTTATGGTGCTAAAAATTGTGGTGAATATTAAGTATCAGTGGTTTACATGTTGAGGAAAAATCAAAGGATAACTAAGACGAGTTTTGAATCAAATAAGAATTGGTAAAACTTTGATGGATTTTAATATATGCATATTCAAGTAAGAGAGAAATTATGTTAGGGACAAACTAGATGAGAATGCGAATAATGAGAATGTTCGAGGGTAATGAAGGAAACAATATTATGATCAAACACTTCATTGGGATTTCAAACATATTGGATGGAATAAAAATAAAACTTTGAAGTGGTAGGGATTATATAAAGAGATAATCTGACTTACCTATACTGATTGAAGTAAACGAGAGGTTAAACTACACGAGTAGGACATTAGTGGTAAAATAGTTGAATCAGAACAAGGATATCAAATACCAGAGGATAGTAAATAAAAAGCAAATAAAATCAGGTACGAGATGTTTTGATAGAAAGAACATACAAAGTCGATAGAACCTTGAAATTGATACGATGGATTTGGAAACTCGAAGGAGAATTAAATATTAAAAAGATGGACCTTTCAATAGACAAGATTAAAAT
The DNA here is from genome assembly GCA_036927795.1 of Iris macrosiphon. Lineage (NCBI taxonomy): Eukaryota > Viridiplantae > Streptophyta > Magnoliopsida > Asparagales > Iridaceae > Iris > Iris macrosiphon. The sequence goes on from JAYESA010000003.1 coordinate 134,719,730, forward strand.
TTGGGGTAACTAATCTTAATTACAAGAGTTTACAATGGATGACAGGGGATCACAGGGTCAACTAGAAATGACAATGGAAAAAAAAAATTGATGGATAGGGAGGATGGACTTACAAGGAGTTTCATTGTTTTAATATTCAGATCGATAGATTAGAAAAGTATGATAGTAGTTGATGTACAAGAATAGGGTAAGGATAGTACTAGAAGCTTCAAGATCGGCGTAACAAGGAATCAAGATTTTGTGAAACATGATGATTAGGTGATATTCCTAGGAGACTAGTGTGTTAGCATTACCCTATCTTAGAACTGTGAGGTATTTTCTTTTTTTGCATGTGTTGTTAGGATCTAGTGCTAGTTCATGTTTTAATTTCGAGGACTCAATTATTTTAAGGAGGGTAGACTTGTCACCACCACTTTTTTATTTAGGGGTATTTTTATCATTTCATAATTTCTAGGGTTTTATATAAATAGTTATATATATTATTAATATGTGTTCTAACTAGATAGATTAGACCTAGTATTGGTTCAACCCAACAAGCCCAAATTGACCCAACTTGACCCATTGACTAGTCAAGACTAAATTAGAATTAATTAGTTATTAGATTAGTTAGATGAATGGAATATTCTTTCCATTAGGATTTAAACATTCCCCATAATTAATTAAACCATTAGAGGTATTGTGGATATTTTGCTTGGACCAAATAAGGGGGGACTAGTGGCCGACACTAATAGGGGATATATATGCTATCTTTAGTTTGTTAATAGCCTCTAATTCATTCCTAATTAGTTCATCCCCAAATTGGAAGGAAACCCTAATCCACCCATTTTCCAAATATTATCCCTCTCATTTACATTCCAAGGAGGCTAAAGAGATTGTCATTGCTAGAGGAGGACTTGGGGAGGGAAGCATTGGCTTGAGGATTGTGTCCAACTTTTCATTCGTGTCCATTGGTGGTGATACATTGAGAATCCATCTCCTAATAGGTATAACTTATATTTTCCTATTAATTTCTATTCTAAATAGTGTAATAAACCTATAGGGACCTCCCATTGGCTAAGGGCTACCCATAGAAGAAAACTAGGTTCATAGGAGACCTATGGGGAAAGTTACATTGACTTTTGTGGCCAAATAGAAGAAAATCCGAATTTGGGCCACTAGGTGTTTGAAGGAATGTCTCATAGGTGATTTTAAATGTGATTCATGGTTTGTGACAGTTTACGTATTCATAATTGGATACGGGAAGACCGTATCATGATATGTCATGGTGCATGTCGGTAGAATGGACGTGTTGGTACCAATAGAGGCTAATTCCTATTACATTGCTTTTTATTAGTTATAATAAGTGTTTATTTATATATAAAGCCTTGTTTGAATTTTATAATCATGTGTGGATGGGTGTACCACCTTGGTATGGCTATTTGTGGTGCGTATAGTACGTATCGAAGACGATACGGGTGCGCATCACAAGTGCACGCCAAGTGTTTGGTATTTGTCTTGAGTGTGTATTTATATAGTCTTATATATATACATATATATATATATATATATATATATATATATATATATATATATATATATATATGTGTGTGTGTGTGTGTGTGTGTGTGTGTGTGTGTGTGTGTGAGTGATTGTTCAGAGATTTGAAGAGTGTTGGAGTTTAGTTTGAGTGATTGGTAATGTGTCTAATATGTTAAGAGATGGGTGTATCAGGGGGGGGGGGTCTGTGTTCAGACCAAGGAAAGGTTGGATCTGGATTCAACCTGCAGACTCCAGTTGAGGGGTGTGTGTGTTGAATTTCAATTGGTGTTGATGTATGGTTGTTCATGGGGAAGTATCAGTGAACACCCGAGTTGTGAGGGTGGATATGTGTTTTGAGGGGCTTTCAGTTTCGAGCTTGAGTTGTACTTGAGCTCCTCAGTTCTGAACTGAGCATGGGTCGAGCAATAGGTTACAATATTTGGGATGTCCAGATTTCATGTGTCTGGAGGAGTTATACCTTGGTACCAGTTTATGGGTGTATTACGAGTATGACACATCAATGTGTCATACCTGTGTTGTAGCAGCATGCTTGAGGGCTAAGGGGAAGAGTGTAATTGATCGTGTGTTAGTCAGTGTGTCAATGTCTGTGTAATCAAGGGGTAGAAGAGTGTATTATAGGAGTGCACATCTATCTAGTTCAGTGAGCTCATATTTGTACAATAGTGTATTAGTATGTGCAATTTTTGTATTAGTATCATTCAGTATGAGTTGTGTCGCAGACGCAACAAGTGCTAAGTGGGAGTCCACGCAGTGAAGGAGGACCCGTAGGCATTAGTATTAGTGTGACATCTATATGTCAGATATATATATACTTAGATTGTAGGCAGTGCCTATAAGGTGAGAGGTTAGTATCTAGTGTTAAGATTGCTGGAAGAGGAATTAGTATCATGTTATCTTGGCAATGGCTAAAGTATGATGTATAGTATAGGTAGTAGACTATATACTAAGCCAAGGGTGAAATACTAGTTAATGATACCAAGGGGTGGCTGATACATATCAGTTGATGTGGAGTGCCTGGGTCAGTATGCAGAACTGAGTGTACATGTCATGGGGTGTTGGTACTAGGTAAGATAAGTTATGGTAATGTATGATGTGAGGGTGTAAGGGGGGGGGGGGAAGAGGCTGATGTCAAGTTGTATCAGTGATTGAGTGTAAGGTAATTGGTTGTGGATGAATGATTGGGATGCTCATGTACCATTGTTGTAAATATAGAGTAAGGGTTATAGTGGGCTGTTCAGGTATGAGATTTCAGTTCTATAGTGAGGTATTGGGATACTAGGTGAGTGATATTAGGGATTGGTATGACACCAAGGTATATGTTAGGTATTGAGATATGCCATAGGTAATAAGGTGTTAGGTTATTGATACTAAATTTGGATAATTGCCTAATAACAAGTTATGATATATATATATATATATGCCAGACATGTAAGTATCATATTATTTAGTATATCAGTTAAGTGTTAGGTATGCTAAAGTATTGCTAAAAGTAAGGTAACTAGTTTAGGTATATAGTTTAGGTATCCTAGATACAATGGGTATGAATGGGATACCAAGATACTTGGTATTTGGGTTAGTGTCTAGGTATAGTTGTGATATAAAGGTATTGAAGTATAGTAGTAGGCATCAGTATTGATGTACTAATATAAGTAGATATTTAATACTGAGACTAGTAATGGGTATATGCTATAAGTATCTAATTAAGGTAAGTTATATAGTTAAGATAATAACTTAAAATCAATGTATGAATTATTTATAAACAAATAGCCTCTAGTATATAAATATTATTTAGTATTAACTTGTATAAACTAATTACCTTAGATTAACCGTAGAATGACCTAGAATACCCTAGTGTTAGCTAATATAGGCTATTATAACCTAGTTTAGCAAAGTATTAACCTAGTTAACCTAGTAAAGACCTAGAAGTAGCCTAGAAATATCAACATTAGTTAATTAAGTATGATTATCATCTCATATCAATTTTTAACACTGATATTCCATCTTTAGGACTCTGGGACTCCAATTGAGCACTGTATACTATTTTTTGCATCGGATATCAGGCGAGTAAATTCTCTGACAGTTTCCATTACTTTGACGATTACTATGATTCCAGTTTTGTAGTTTTGTACTTGATTTCTGACACGATATTACACGGATTAGTATATCCTGGATTCCGTCATGAGATGTTATTTCCTGTAGACCCTGTATATGTCTTGTGATTCTTGTACATGTATAGACACCAATTCAGGAGTAGGTTGGCCCCCTGCTCTGTGAATCCTGTGTCGTAACGTGCCATGGTTGAATCTGCTATACTAGTCAGGGGAAGGGGGGAGTATTAGCAAGTTATGTGATCATACCCTACTTACTCGTGCATAGCTCACGCTCACCATACACAGGGTATAGCCTAATCTTATTACTTGTGCATAGATCCCCATATATGATTGGCCTGATCCCCTTTACTTGTACTTGTGCATAGTCAATCATACATGATTGACCTGATCCCTCACTCTACTTTTGTATAGCCAATCATATATGGTAGATCCTGATCTTGTACCCAAGTCGATCACATAAGAAACTAATATTTCAAACACATAGCAAGTTATTTCTATTCTTTTATTCCAGCTTGTACTCGATGAGACAGATATTCACCTGCTTATTCACAGATCATTATTTCTCTGGGATATAATTATCTGTTGTACCAGCTTTCTTGCAATTTTGTATTACTATTCCATCTTGTATATTAATTATTCACTATTTTATAGTCTTTATCAATTTAAATGAAACTGCTGTTAGTTTATGTGTTCGCTCCAATCCTGACTGGATAACATTTTTCAGAGGAGCCGAGGGTGCCATAGTGGAGACTGATTAGCTGGACATTAGTGCTATCCTTGCAGTGTTCTGAGAGGCTGAGACTTTACTTAGCATAGTATTATATTATGGAGTTGTACTGGATTTGTCTCCAGCATCTAGACTTTGAGATGTATTGTTATTACTCCTAGACTTTATGTCGTTATTGTTAGACTCTTAGACTTGGAGATATTTTGTAGCTATTCTAGTGTTCCGACTTTGTGACTTCAGTTGCTTTATATCTTATCGTGCCATCTTCTTCCTTTTAGATTATTGTGATTGAGTATTGATATTATACATTGTTATCATTTTGTCCTCCTTAAGGAGTTAAGATATCATTGACATATTTAGTTTATATTATTGTGGAGATGGATGGATAGTATTGTTGACTTAAACATTGTTCTTTTGTCGATGCTGCGGCGTAGGCTGGACGTACCCACGTACTCGTGCCCCCACACCAGGTGTGGGTCGTGACACCCGAGGCGAGTATATATCTCTGTTAGTTTTTAGTCATGATAGTGTATATATCACAAATTTTAGAACTGTTTACTTGATTCTGACTCAGTGGCTACACGGACTGGTACTACATGGACCATGTCATAAAAAGTTATCCCCTGCCGTGTTCAGTACGTACTCCTTTACATATATTTTATCGTATGTATTGGGTATTGATTATCATATACTTCGTGTTCACACACTACTCGTGTTCAGTGTGCTTATATTCGTGTTCATAACGTGACGTGATTGGATCCATAAGTATTGGTTGGGGATGGAGGAGTAGGAGTTGGTTATTAGATTAGGCTAGTGTATTCGTGCACATGTCAATTACATATCACACGTGTAATCGAGTTACCATATTATATTCGTGTTCAACCTAACCTGATTACATAACGAAATTGTACTCTAAGGCACATTAGCTAATTTATCTATTTTATTATTTGTTTACTATAGTTTATCTCAATTTCCTGTTGCTAGTACATCTTGTATTCTTTTCTATTACTTGTCATATATGTTCTACTATGTATTTGGAACTGCTTATAGAGTTTTGTACTTTTTTCCAATCCTGATTGGATATATTTTTCAGATGATTGTCTTGAGGAGAAGTGTCCCACTTATTACGGGCCGCAGTACGGTGAACTATTAGAGGATACTCCCCTAGAGCAGAAGAACCTAGTGCCAGTGACTGAGGAGGCTTAGACTTATATTGTTAGACATTGTATTGGTCTTATTTTAGACTCTTGGCATGTATATATTATTTTGGGCGTTGCTTTGTGCCTAGACTTATATTGTGGACTTGTGGATGTATTTGTGACTCTTGTACTTCTTTTCTTTATTCCATATTGTTCTGATATTGTGATTGAGTATTGATTTCATTATCATATACCATATTGTTCTTCCATTTGAAGTTGAGATAGCATGACAAGTACCTTATATATATTATGTGAGATATTTAGCTAGCATTGTTGACCTAGACAGTGTTCTACCATCGATGTCGCTGCGTAGGCTGGACATTGTTCACATACTCGTGCGCTCATTCCGGGTGCGGGTCGTGAGGCGCATTAGAATTTGGATTTGCAAGGAGCACTTGGAGAAAGAGCTTTGGCAAAGAGATCATGTCCTTGGAAATAATTTATTAGAAATCCATCTCATGTATTTGACCATTAAGAACCCACCCTAGCATAGGGCAACCTATATGAAGAAGTTCTAGGCTCTTTGGTAGTGTATTATGATTTTTACATGGTAATTTATGTCTATTTTGGAAGAATTACGAGATTGACACATCAAGTGTGTATTATGATGCTAATTTAGTTATATTAGACTTAGATCGGGGTTGGAATACTAACTACGTGTCCATAATTGGATACGAGTAGGCCATATCATGATACGGTGTGATACCGTATGATACAGAACTCTAATTTGGGTATTTTGTGTAATTACTTCTCAAATTTTATTGTAGCAAGTTACTTTGGTTGTATTTTAATGCATTTGGCTTCTATAGATGTTTATTATGGAGAAATTAGGATTGTGACTCCTCATTAGGATGTGTATCATAATTTCCTAAGTTATACTATATAGGTATTTTTCTAAATGCCTATCATATATTTTATAGATATAGTATATGTTAATAAGTATTTATTTATGCATGTGATAGTGTGTATATATAGCTATACTTTATACATATCTATTTTTCCTTGGTATGATCGGGTGTGAAGAGACTGACTGTGTAGTGCACACAGTCAGTGATTTTTTGTTTCTGTGTGTGTTTAGTGTGTGATAGTTGATGATATGGTTAACATTAGAAATGGTACTAGATAGCAGAAGTTATTAGTTGTTGTTGACTTTTGGTGTGTTATGAGTGAAAAGTAGAGCGGTGCTCGGGTTTTAAGTATTGGTTTCCAATATCTAAGTGTGGGTGTGTGCACAGCAGGTTGGGAGAGTACCCGAGCAGTAACAGCAGCAATATCAAGCTACAACCCAAGCAAATTGATGGTAGCAAAGTGTGCCGGAAAGGTTTTATCACAGTGGAGTGACGGGGGGTAATGCCAGGTATGTCCTGACCTGGGTTAAGAGCAATACAATAGTAGCAGCATCAGTAATTGAAGAGGGGACTCGAGCAGTGTCAGTCGAGTTGGAGGAAAATAGGACAGTGCATTGTGCACTGCTTTGAGCAGTAGAAGCAAGGTGATATACCCTAATGTGTACCTGTTAGTAGTGTGTCATTGGATATTCAATCAGGGTACAACAAGTGGTGATGGTTTCTCTATGACAATATGGTGCTAACACATGTTAACATTATAGTATCATCAGAGGTATGCATAAAGTACCAGATGTGGCTATCCTGTTGGGAGGGTATCTTAGTTCCATTGCAAGAAATTGGTGTATTATTTATCAGGTATTGGATAGGCCACTGTGTGTGAGGTGCAACTGGACAAGGTGTGTATTGAATTAACATCTTTGGGGTATGCCAGACGTGATAGTGTATAGAATAGGTATTGATACTAGGATACCAATAGATTATATTAAGGTAATAGAATATAAGTTAAGATACATTCTTAGTTAAGATTGAGTTAAGTATCAGGATAAGTGGGGTTAGTATATTGAGTGTATGTTAGATATAAAGTAGGTTAGTAGATGGCATGAGATAAGTGTGGGTATTAAGATACCAAGGTGTATCTTAGGGCATGTGGAGATACTAGCTTGAGGTATTGGGATACCAAGTATAGGCTAAGGTAATAACTTAGATACTAAGGTAATACTAGATAATAGGTATAACTAGTGTGTGTATATATATATATATATATATATATATATATATATATATATATATATATATATATATATATATATATATATATATATATATATATATATATATATATATATATATATATATATACTTAGTAATGTTGGCTAATATAGTTAATACCTTCAATATATGGACCTAAAAACCTAGTCATAGCCTTGTAACACCTAGTATCACTAGTTTAACCTTGTTAACCCATTTATAAGCTAGTTTGAACCTAAAATTAAGGTATCGACCTAGTTTGACTAGTATGACCTAGTTTTGACCTAAAAAAAAAAAAAAAAAAATCATATTTTAGCTTATGTTAGCATTTTATAACTTTAATACACCAATTTGACATATCATTCGTATATAGGTGTGTGTGGCACCAGCTCGGACACCAAGTGACATCTTTTGCTCAGGACCCGAGGTGAGTACATTTCTTTGTTAGTTTTCAGTCATGATAGTGTATATATAACATATTCTAGAACTGTTTACTTGATTCTGACACAGTGGCTACACGGACTAATACTAAATAGATTCTGTCATGGGATGTTATCCCCTACCATATTCAGTGGGTACTCCTTTACATGTATTTTATCATGTGTATTGGGTATTGATTATCATGTACTTTGTGTTCACACTACTCGTGTTCAGTGTGCTTATATTTGTGTTCGTAATGTTTCGTGATTGGATTCATAAGTATTGGTTAGGGATGGGGGAGTAGGAGTTTGTTATGTGATCAAGCCAGTGTATTCGTGTACATGTCGATTACATATCATACGTGAGATTGAGTTACCATATTATATTCATGTTCAACCTAACCTGATCACATAACGAACTTGTACTCTAAGGCACCTTAGCTAGTTTATCTATTTTTATTACTTGCAGATATTCCATACTATCGTTCTTCCTTCTAGTATATTATATGTTTACTATAGTTCATCTCCATTTTTTGTTTTTAGTACATCTTGTATTCTTTTCTATTACTTGTCATAAATGTTCTACCATATATTTGGAATTACTTTCGAAGTTTTGTACTTTGCTCCAATCCTGATTGGATATATTTTCCGGATGATTGGCTTGAGGATCAGTGTCCCACTTACTACGGGCTGTAGGACGGTGAACCATTAGAGAATACTCCCCTAGAGCAGAAGAACCTAGTGCCAGTGACTGAGGAGGCTTAGACTTATATTGTTAGACATTGTATTAGTCTTAATTTAAACTCTTGGCATATATATATTATTTTGGGAGTTGCATTATGCCTAGACTTATATTGTGGACTTGTGGATGTATTTGTGGCTCTTTTACTTCTTTTCTTTATTCTATATCGTGCTAACTCTTCCCCTAGTTTGATATTGTGATTGAGTATTGGTTTTATTATCATATACCATATTGTTCCTCCATTTGGAGTTGAGATAGCATGACAGGTACCTTCTATATATTGTGTGAGATATTTAGATAGCATTGTTGACCTAGACAACGTTCTACCATCGATATTGCGGTGTAGGCTGGGCGTTATTCATATACTCGTGCCCTCATTCTTGGTGCGGGTCATGACACAGTTTAAGTTTGCGACTCACCGTACAATTTGGTTGCACGACGCTCGTCCCAAGTTCCTAAGGTCAAACCACTGTTTGTTTATACGAAATATTCTACCCAAGCTCGCATCACTCAGATTTCTAAACATTGAGCATAGATCATCCTACTCTTGTACACAACATACAATCCTGGGTTCGATTCTGTTTAGCAAAGCCATTCCTAAGATACATTCGTTCAGCCAAATCCATGATATATCCATGTCATACGTCAAATCTAGCAATTTGCATAGTCTATCTCATCAAACAAATAATAGAATCCACCTATGTATTCCTTCCTTAGTCTAGACTTCCTAGTCATGATTCAATTTCTAACTCTTCGATCCCAATCATAAATTCAAAGCCGTTCAACATAATTCACATATATGTTCACTAAATCATCGAGCATCTTGCTTCATGTTCTAGAATAATTCATCCCCAAAATACTTTTGATTTACTTGTATCCTGAAACACGTCTTATCGTGTCGAACCATAAGTCAAGACGATCCTTCAATTGTCACACTCCAGTCACCTGCAAGTTCGATCATCCCTGCTGGACGAGAGATCACCATGCCAACGCTCCTACGGGATAATCGTCCTAATCCGGACGTGATGCATGTGCGAGCAAGTAGTTACACTCGCACAAGACAAGAATGTCAAACATTATGGTTATCATTGAATGAACAAACACCTTATCTCCATACTTTATTTCATTCGAGTTATACATTGATCCATCAAGTCATGTTCATCTAATAATCGTTAATACCGTGATCAAAATTCGTGTAGCCAAATCTTCCAACTTCAATGTTACCGTTCGATTAATTCGTAGTCTACTTCTAGTATAACTCAAACAACTAAGTTCAAATCCTTTGTTATGTTCTATTTCATCGAGTTTATCTGCACAATCAACGAACATGTTAGGCCTTAATCTCTCACGAGTTTGATAATCCCCGCTGAACGTGAAATTACCACACCAGCACTCCCGCAAAATAATTATTTTTATCTGGGCCTGAAATCGAGTGTTATCTTTCAAACTCGATTCAAGATCATTCGTACAAATTCAAGATTAAATCCATCATCACCTATCTCAATCTTCAAATCATAAATTTGTTACCTTGCATCAACCCATGCTATCTTCTAATTATTGATATTATATAAAGTCTTCTAAATTCGAAACCATAATATCCCTACTCAAGCTAAATTCAATCGAGCGATATCCTACTCGATCTTAATTTTCCATGTGCGCTTTATTCTATCGCGCTAACTCCTGGTAGCATCCTCGATTATTCTATCTCAAACTCAAGTTTCAATCCATTTGACTTAATTCAAAATCGCTCGTACGATCCACTAAGTTTCCTCGACCCAGATATTAATTTCAATACTCTAAATTTCTATCCGATATAAGCATTATCATTTATTCAACTCATTCTAACTCGTTCGAATCAAATCTCGCACAATTTTTCGAATTTGCTTACTTGCTAGGCATTTATTATACTAAGTCTTTACACAATCATGTTATTTGCTGCTATACTCGTTTGCTATCCCGAAATCTATGGTTCGTTCGAATATTTCTAAGATGACCAATACAACACACAGTGTTTGAGCTATACACTATGAATCTTTATAAGTTACTCTATTCTCAAATTTCTTATTCAATCATGAGACTATCACATACACCACTCAGGAATTGAGTCATTCTATTAAATCCTAAATCAGATTCGTATCGTTCACTCGTATATCCAATTTGTTCCTTAGAACTCTAGCACGATCTCTACGCGTCGTCTCGATAAATCTTAGTCTCGTATATACCTCTATCAATAAATCATCCAAGCCATATATGTTTTTTAGTCGTAACTTATCGCTACAAATAATTATCCGAACTATATCTCAAAATCCAAATATGATTTTTGTTATTCATCGTAGTGATAATCCGATAACGTCTCTATCGATTTTTATTTTAAGTCCGACTTTGCCCTTATCCGAACAATATCCAAATCTTGCTCGCAACCTGCTCGCCCAAAGGGTCTAGGTGCGCGTTACTCAACACAACTTAACCGAACGGTTGTGTGCATAATTATCCCATCTGAACGATATTCTAAGTCTCATATACAAATTTTTCTAACATCAGCATAAATCTAATCTGATTCTCATGTAACTTGCTAACTTTAGCACAAGTCTGCTTATATAAGATCTGACTAAACTTAGCACAAAGGCCATCGCATAACTATCTCCGTTAAAAAATCATTCGTATAAATTTTTAAAATATTTAGACTAATTGTATGGAACATTCATCGAAACATCGAGAGATGGCGTCTATCACATCATCAATGGACAAGTTCAAAACTTAGATAATCGATACGAATTCCAAGTGTCACTACCACATTTCAGAATAGGGATATTTTCGTCTTTTTATAATTTAATGTGTAAATAATTGCATGATAATTATTTATATTTAAATTGCTGTGATTTAATTTGATTGTTGCACTTTACCGTTGCTTCGATAATTAGAGCACTACACTAGCCACTGCCTTTCCAACCAATTTTACGCCCTTGTCCTAGACGTGCCAAACTTTATTATAATCCTTGTGTAACTTATAACTATGCCATGATGTGCTTCATTTTAGTCGCACAACATTCGTCGCAAACGACTATATTTAATTCGATATAAATCCAGCTTTGTATCCTTGTGCGTTCCAATCAAAATTGAAGACACAATCTCGACCCATTTTGAGCAACCCAAATTAGGGTAATATTCTATTCGGAGTCTTCTTCTTTCATGACACTTGTGTCCCACTTAATTTTAGCCCCTTGTACTTATAATTAATTTTAGAACACCTATTTCATTTATTTTAACTAAATTAATCCCAAAACCTAGCTTTGTGCAATTTTTCATTTGTTGGGCACTTTTATGCAAAAGTGCATTAAGGTGTCCACCCTGTTGGACACGACACGTGAATAAACCCATTTTCCCTTTATGTGAATTTTTTCATAATTTTTGGGAGTGTGTAATTCAACATCAACCTCCTTAAACTATGGTCCTCCAAACTTTGAACCAAATGCAATCCTAGCCATTCGTTTTGAATCCATTTGAATCCTAGCCCTTGAAAATATCAATGACAAGCCCTTTTTCCCAAGGGTTTGACCAAGCCCTAATTCTAGGTTAACCCAATACTATACCTATATATATATAAATATCCTTTCTTTTTCCTTTTCTCTTTTTTCTTAAACCAAAGAGCACAGCCGACCCTATTTTTCCTATTCATCTCCTTCCCCAAAACTTCCCCGCTGATCCCTGCCGACTCTCCCCCGACCAACGCCGGAGTCGTCCACGACCCCGCTGCACCCAGAAGCCCGCGCGACCCGCTGAACCTCGTCGAGCCGACCGTTGCACTCGTCGAACCCGCCTGCACGACGCTGCACCCGCCGCCTTCATCTCCCCGACTCAAGACCGTCGACGCTGACTCTCCTTCCACCTCCTCGACGACCTGTTGTCCAGACCCGCAGCAACCCGCTGCCACCTCGCCGAGCCGTCGATGACCCCGACTGCCTTCCACCGACCTCACGATTGCACAGCGCCTGAGACCCGCCGGAGATGCTGCCAACCCGCTGATCGCCGGAGTTCGACCCGCTCGACTGAACCGAGCACCCCCTTCGCGACGACCTCGACACGAATTTCCCGTCCTGCGTACACAGGTTCGAGTTCCCTCTTGCGTACATATACACGTACGCGCAGACGCGTATTCTTCATTGTATGTATACGTATTTTAGCTATGTTTAATATACGTGTATTGTGTATTTAGTATATGTTTGGTATATGGATATATAATTGGTATATATGTATAGTATATGTATTCCCTAGTATACGATTAATATGTATATTGGTATATATATATATATATATATATATAGTATATGAACCCAATTGGTATATATGTATAGTATATGTATTCCCTAGTATATGTTTAATATATATATAATATAAATTTAGTTAGTGTATATACATATATTATATATGTAATTAATTGGTATACATATATATATTAAGTATTAATGTTATATGCTAGTTAATAATATGTATATTTATATATGTACTAGGTGACGCGAGTGTAATTACGGATACCCCGTAGTTACGTTAACCTGTGACCATGTGATATGTTAGCAGACTGCCATATGTACACCGACGTACTGGCAAGACCCGTATTATTGACTGTCTGTTATGAACAGCAACTACAGACGTGACACCCCCTAGCGTAGTCTCTGAGTTCATTGTGTTTTGATTGTATGTGTTAGTGTAATGTCTGATGCAATATTGTATTATATGATATATCTATAGGACTGTTAGATCATTCAGACGATACTTTGGAAACAGGACATTGGTATTGCTAGTTAAGGATCACAGGCGAGTACATTCTCTGACAGTTTTCATTATGCTGATTATCTCTATAATTCTAGTTGTATAGCATACATGATTCTGACACTGTTGTTTACACGAGTTGGCATCATTGAGACCTGTCACGAGGAGTCATGATTTGGAATCCATCATGCTAGCTGGGGAAACGAAGAAATATTAGTAGCTTATGTGATCATACCCAACTCTACTTGCATCATAGCTCACCCACACCTCACGTCGGTGCAGCCTGACCATTACATGCCTCATAGTCTGATACATATGATTAGCCTGACTATTGCTCGCATCATAGCTATCCGGATGGTTAGCCTGACCTTACATGAATCATAGCTAATCAAATGTAACAAGCCTGATCAGTACCAAGACGATCACATGATATGCTAATATTTCACACACTTAGCTAGATGTTCTTGACATGTATCCCTAGTATATTGATCTAGCATCTCTACATGTTCTAGTTTTTGCTCTAGCATTTACTTATATTCCAGTTCATTGTTCTAGCATGCACTTGTATTTATATTCATTGCTAGATGTATATTGATGATGACATAAGCTCCAGTACTTCATTATTCCAGTATTCTTTTATTCCAGTACTTCTTTATTCCATTATTTCTTATTGCCAGTATTCATATCTATCTTGTATTTTTTTACACTGTGTTATAATTTTTGTCAATATATGTGGAACTGCTGTTAGTGCTTATACTTTGTTCCAATCCTGACTGGATATTTTTTTCCAGAGGATCTTGAGGACTTGTCCCACACACTATGGACCGGGTATAGATGCAGACTACACACCAGAGATCTTAGAGGAGACTATTCCTTTAGAGGAGACATTACCTGCAGCTATCTAGACAGTATTTATCTTATGCACTGAGACTTATTTGAGGTTTATTGAGTTATGTTTAGACTTATTCTTAGTTTAGGTTGAGACTTGTGGAGACTTATGTTGTACAGCTAGACTGTGATTTATCTTTATTTTAAGATATGGTGTTTAACTATGTCATTCTTCTTATCTTTTATCGTGCCTTTATACTCTTATAGTTATTTTGATTGAGTTTGCATTATGATCTATTATGAGATGTATATTGTCCTACTTATGGAGTTGATATCATTGACAGGTTGTGAGTATTGTTTAGTATATTGTTGAGACCTAGATAGCGTTTTACCGCCGATGCTGCGGCGTAGGCTGGACGTACCTACGACTCATGCCCAAATTCTGGGTGCGGGTCGTGACACATTTTTTGTAGTGGCCCATACAGGTCTAGCTTCGCAAGTTGTGCGATTTCGTGGTAGTACGACAACTTTGTGTACTACTGCGAGCCTATGATAGGATATAGGAAATATGATTTAGGATGAGAGTATGCTCAATCACAACTAGGAAAAATTCTGATCTTTACAATGCTATTATGAATAATTACTTCCATTAGAATTTTATTGTCCTTCCTTGATGATATCGTGTCTATTACCTTAATTGATTCTTTTCGATCTGTCTTCAGGATGTCGCCGAAGACTAGGTCTTTGAGATTGGGTACTTGCTTGTCCTGTGGATCATCAACACATCAGCTTAGGGACTGCCCATCTATTCAGGCTCGTCAGGTTGGAGCAGCCGCTCAAAGAGGACCAGCCAGAGTACCAACTGTACCAGGAGGCCAGCAAAGGGGACCTCCACTTCCACTACAGCAGAGGTTTGTTCAGCAGCAGCAGCAGCAGAGAGGAGCACCACAGGGACGCGCTTATGCCATGGCGACTGAGGAGGCCGAGCCAGCTGGAGACGTGATTTCAGGTTCAGTTTCTCTCGATTCTATTTCAGCACTTACATTATTTGATTCTGGCGCTTCCCATAATTTCGTATCTGTATCTTATGCCCTTAAGCATCGTTTAGAAACAGAACCATTAGATAGGACTTGCAAGATCACGACAGGAGGTGGCATTATCCTAGTCCGTGATTATTGCAAGGATCGGAGAGTGTCATTGGAAGGCCGAGAGTTGAGCGTGAGTTTACTCGTCATGCCACTTTCGGGATACGATATTATACTCGGAATGGACTGGTTGAGTAAACACCATGCTTATATAGATTGTCACGGATACAGAGTAGTATTTCGACCACCAGGAGAACCAGAGTTTGAGGTCGCCAGAGGAGCAGCAAAGCAGAGTAGAGGCACTTTTTGCGGAGCCAGGATGGAAGAAGAGGAGTTACCACATCCACTGATAGCGGAGTTCCTGGAAGTATTTCCAGAGGAGTTTCCAGGTTTGCCGCCAGACAGAGATATTGAATTCTTTATAGACTTGATACCAGGAGTGGAGCCTATTTCACAATATGTCTATATAGTCAACAACAACGAGTTGGTAGAACTGAAGAAGTAAGTTGAGGAGCTGCAGGACAAAGATTTCATTAGATCCCATGGGGAGCCCCGATATTATTCGTACCGAAGAAGGACGACACGGTACGCATGTGTATAGATTATAGAGCTCTGAACAACCTCTCTATCAAGAATAAATACCCGTTGCCAAGGATAGATGATCTCTTCGATCAATTGAGCGGAGCAAAGGTGTTTTCAAAGATAGACTTGAGGTCAGGCTATCACCAGGTGAAGGTGAAGGGAGAAGATATTCCGAAGACAACTTTTCAGACCAGATATGGCCAGTTTGAATTCACGGTAATGCCGTTTGGTTTAACCAATGCACCCGTAGTATTCATGAACTTGATGAATAAGGTATTCCGTCAGTACCTTGACAAGTTCGTAGTGGTGTTCATCGACGACATTCTAGTATATTCGAAGACCCCAAAAGAGCACGAAGACCACTTGAGGATGGTCTTGGAGACTCTCAGGAAACATGAGTTGTACGGGAAGCTTTCAAAGTATGAGTTCTTCCTTGACAAGGTTGAATTTCTTGGACATATAATAACAGGTGACGGAATTTCAGTTAACCCAAAGAAGATAGAAGCAGTAGAGTCATGGGCTACCCCCAGTACGGTAGCTGAAATTATGAGCTTTCTCGGACTAGCAAGATACTACAGGAGGTTCGTACAAGACTTCTCCAAGATTACAGAGCTGATGACTATGCTGACCAAGAAAGATGTAGATTTTGTCTGGACAGAGGAATGTCAGGTCGCATTTGATAAGTTGAAGAAGAGATTGACGACAGCTCCAGTTTTGACGTTGCCGTCAGGGACAGGTGGGTTCACTATCTACAGTGATGCTTCAGAAATAGGTTTGGGATGCGTTCTTTAGCAGCACGGAAAAGTAATTGCCTATGCTTCAAGACAATTATGCCCTCATAAGAAGAAATACCCCACTCACGATTTGGAGTTAGCAGCAGTTATCTTCGCTCTAAAATTGTGGAAATACTATCTGTACGGAGAGCGTGTGGAGATCTTCACAGACCACAAGAGCTTGAAGTACGTGTTTACATAGAAGGAGCAGAACATGAGGCAGAAAATGTGGTTAGCATTAATGAAAGACTTTGATATCTCATTACAGTACTACCCAGGAAAGGCCAACGTAGTCTCCGATGCCTTGAGCAGGTATCCGATGGCTATGTACTTGACGACAGATAGACACTTATTGGCCGATCTAGAGAGCTTGGGAATTAAAGTACTAGTTCCAGGTGTTGAGATTCAGATATGGGGATTGCAGATACAATCAGAGCTGATAGACAGAATTAAATTTGCACAGTATGATAATGAGACTCTGAGGAGTATCAGGGCACAAGTTCGGACAGGATTGACAAATGACTTCACTATTGCGGATGATGGATCTTTACGGCATGGCACGAGGATGTGTGTGCCGAGTAGAGAGCTGCGCGAAGAGGTTTTGCTGGAGGCACATCGCTCTCAGTACTCGATGCATCCTGGAGCCAACAAGATGTATCGAGATCTGAGGGTGTACGTATGGTGGTATGATATGAAGCACGAGGTAGCACGCTTTGTATCCAGATATTTACTGTGCCAGCAGGAAAAAGCAGATCGACAAAGGCTAGGAGGATTGCTTCAACCTTTACCTATTCCAAAATGGAAGTGGGAGCACATGACTATGGACTTCGTTTCAGGGCTTGCACGTTCTCCAGGAGGAAAGGACGCGATTTGGGTCATCGTAGATAGGTTGACCAAATTAGCCCACTTCTTACCTTTTAAAGTGGGTACATCGACAGAGAAGCTAGCAGAGATGTACATGCGGCAGATTATCAGATTACATGGAGTTCCTGTGAGTATCGTCTCAAATCGGGATAGTCGTTTCACTTTCCATTTCTGGAGGAGTCTGCAGGCTAGCTTGGGCACTCAGCTCAAGTTCAGTACCACATATCATCCCCAGACAGACGGGCAGTCTGAAAGGACTATTCAGACTCTTGAAGATATGTTACGCACTTGTGTTTTGGATTCAGAGGTTCTTGGGAGAATCATCTACACCTAGTAGAGTTTGCTTATAACAACAGCTACCAAGCCAGCATTGAGATGTCACCATTCGAGGCTTTATATGGACGGAGGTGTCATACACCATTATCTTGGGATGATGTTGGTGAGAGAGATTTGTTAGGACCAGAAATGTTCGTGGATGCAGCAGAAAAGGTGAAGCTCATTAGAGAAAGACTGCGAGTGGCGCAGGACAGACAGCGACATTGGGCCGATAGCCACCGTAGACCCCTAGAGTTTCAGGTATAGGTTTTGTTATATTTAGTTTGTGATTGTTTTATTTTAGATTGCGTGTTAAGACTATTTTTTCTAGGTTGGTGATTTGGTGTTCCTACGGATTTCTCCGACATGGGGCACGATTCATTTTGGTAGAGGCAAAAAACTTAGTCCACGATACATCGGACCTTTCGGTATTCTTGCAAGGGTCAGTACAGTGGCCTATAGACTAGACTTGCCACCTGCTCTAGAAGGAGTGTATGACATTTTCACGTGTCACAGCTGAGACGATACGTGACAGATCCTAGTCACGTACTAGATCACTCGGAGATCGAGGTTGGACCGACGCTCAGCTATCCTGAATAACCCATTGAGATCTTGGATCGTAGAGAGAAGGTATTGCGGAACCAGACTATTCCCTTGGTTCGTGTTGCATGGAGACATTACTCTCCAGGCGAGTCAACCTGGGAAAGAGAGGACGAAATGCGCGAGCAATATCACTATCTCTTCGAGACTTGAGGTATAATTCTTTGTTTGATTGTTTGTTCTTGTGCTAGTTTATTTTTAATTTTGAGGACAAAATTCTTTTAAGGAGGGTAGACTTGTCACTACCATATTTCAGAATAGGGGTATTTTTGTCTTTTTATAATTTTATGTGTAAATAATTGTATGATAATTATTTATATTTAAATTTCTGTGATTTTATTTGATTGTTGCACTTTACCGTTGCTTCGATAAGTAGAGCACTACACTAGCCACTGCATTTCCAACCAATTTTACACCCTTGTCCTAGACGTCCAGACTTTATTGTGATCCTTGTGTAACTTATAACTATGCCATGATGTGCTTCATTTTAGTCGCACAACGTTCGTCGCAAACGACTATATTTAATTTGATATAAATCCAACTTTGTATCCTTGTGCGTTCCAATCAAAATTGGAGACACAATCTCGACCCATTTTGAGCAACCCAAATTAGGATAATATTCTATTCTGAGTCTTCTTTATTCATGACACTTGTGTCCCACTTAATTTCAGCCCCTTGTACTTCTAATTAATTTTAGAACACCTATTTTATTTATTTTAATTAAATTAATTCCAAAACCTAGCTTTGTGCAATTTTCCATTTGTTGGGCACTTTTATGCAAAAGTGCATTAAGGTGTCCACACCGTTGGATACGATACGTGAATAAATCTATTTCCCCTTCATGTGAATTTTTCTATAATTTTTGGGAGTGTGTAATTCAACATCAACCTCCTTAAACCATGATCCTCCAAACTTTGAACCAAATGTAATCCTAGCCATTCGTTTTGAATCCATTTGAATCCTAGCCCTTGAAAATATCAATGACAAGCCCTTTTTCCCAAGGGTTTGACCAAGCCCTAATTCTAGGTCAACCCAATAATATACCTATATATATAAATATCCTTTCTTTTTTTCTTTTCTCTTTTTTCTTAAACCAAAGAGCACAGCCGACCCTATTTTTCCTTTTCATCTCATTCCCCGACACTTCCCCGCTGATCCCTGTCGACTCTCCCCCGACCAACGCCGGAGTCATCCACGACCCCGCTGCACCCACAGGCCCGCGCGACCCACTGAACCAAGCCGATCCGAACACTGCACTCGTCGAACCCGCCTGTACGACGCTGCACCCGTCGCCTTCATCTCCCCGACTCACGACCGTCG
This sequence comes from Iris macrosiphon, assembly GCA_036927795.1. Lineage (NCBI taxonomy): Eukaryota > Viridiplantae > Streptophyta > Magnoliopsida > Asparagales > Iridaceae > Iris > Iris macrosiphon. The sequence goes on from JAYESA010000003.1 coordinate 134,739,697, forward strand.
ACCCCGACTCTCCTTCCACCTTCTCGACGACCTGTTGTGCAGACTCGCAACAACCCGCTGCCACCTCGCCGAGCCGTCGACGACCCTGACTGCCTTCAATCGACCTCATGACTGCACAACGCCTGAGACACGCCGGAGACGCTGCCAACCCGCTGATCGTCGGAGTTTGACCCGCTCGACTGAACCGAGCACCCCCTTCGCGACGACCTTGACACGAACGTCCTGTCCCGCGTACACAGGTTCGAGTTCCCTCTAACGTACATATACACGTACGCGCAGACGCGTATTCTTCATTGTATGCATACGTATTTTAGCTATGTTTAATATACGTGTATTGTGTATTTAGTATATGTTTGGTATATGTATATATAATTGGTATATATGTATTCCCTAGTATAAATTCAATTTGTGTATATACATATATTATATATATAATTAATTAGTATACATATATATGTATATATATATATATATATATATTAAGTATTAATGTTATATGCTAGTTAATAATATGTATATTTATATATGAACTAAGTGACCCGAGTGTAATTACGGATATTCCGTAGTTACGTTGACCTGTGACCATGTGATATGTTAGCAGACTGCCATATGTACACCGACGTACTGGAAAGACCCATATTATTGACTGTCTGTTATGCACAACAACTATAGATGTGACACCCCCTAGCACAGTCTCTGAGTTCATTGTGTTTTGATTGTGTGTGTTGGTGTAATATCTGATGCAATATTGTATTATATGATATGTCTATAGGACTGTTGGATTATTCAGACGATACTTTGGAAATAGAGCATTGGTATTGCCAGCTAAGGACCACAGACGAGTACATTCTCTGACAGTTTTCATTATGTTGATTATCTCTATAATTCTACTTGTATAGCGTACATGATTCTGACACTGTTGTTTACACGAGTTAGCATCATCGAGACCTGTCACGAGGAGTCGTAATTTGGAATCCATCGTGCTAGCTGGGAAAACGGGGAAATATTAGTAGCTTATGTGATCATATCCAACTCTACTTGCATCATACCTCACCCACACATCACGTCGGTACAGCCTGACCGTTACATGCCTCATAGCATGTTATATGTGATTAGCCTGACTATTGCTCGCATCATAGCTATCCGGATAGTTAGCCTGACCTTACATGAATCATAGCTAATCATATGTAACAAGCATGATCAGTCCCAAGCCGATCACATGATATGCTAATATTTCACATACATAGCTAGATGTCCTTGACATGTATCCCTAGTATATTGATCTAGCATCTCTACATGTTCTAGTTATTGCTCTAGCATTTACTTAAATTCTAGTTCATTGTTCTAGCATGCACTTGTATTTCTATTCATTGCTAGATGTACATTGATGATGACATAGGCTCCAGTACTTCATTATTCCAGTATTCTTTTATTCCAGTACTTCTTTATTCCATTATTTCTTATTGCCAGTATTCATATCTATCTTTTATTTCTTTACACTGTGTAATAGTTTTTGTCAATATATGCGGAACTGCTGTTAGTGCTTGTACTTCATTCCAAACCTGACTGGATATTTTTTTCCAGAGGATCTTGAGGACTTCTGTCCCACACACTATGGACCGGGTATAGATACAGACTGCACACCAGAGATCTTAGAGGAGACTATTCCTTTAGAGGAGACATTATCTGCAGCTATCTAGACAGTATTTATCTTATGCACTGAGACTTATTTGAGGTTTATTGAGTTATGTTTAGACTTATTCTTAGTTTATGTTGAGACTTGTGGAGACTTATGTTGGACAGTTAGACTGTGATTTATATTTATTTTGAGACATGGTGTTTGACTATGTCATTCTTCTTATCTTTTATCGTTCATTTATACTCTTATAGGCTGGACGTACCCCCGACTCATGCCCAAATTCTGGGTGCGGGTCGTGACACGTTTTTAGTGGTGGCCCATGCAGGTCTAGCTTCGCAAGTTGTGCGATATCGTGGTAGTGCGACAACTTAGTTATACTACTGCAAGCCTGCAATAGGATATAGGAAATATGATTTAGGATGAGAGTATGCTCAATCACAACTAGAAAAATTCTGATCTTTACAATGTTATTCTTAATAATTTCTTTCTTTAGAATTTTACTGTCCTTCCTTGATGATATCGTGTCTATTACCTTAATTGATTCTTTTCGATCTGTCTTCAGGATGCCGCCGAAGACTAGGTCTTTGAGATTTGGTACTTGCTTGTCCTGTGGATCATCAGCAAATCAGCTTAGGGACTGCCCATATATTCAGGCTCGTCAGGGTGGAGTAGCCGCTCAGAGAGGACCAGCCAGAGTACCTGCTGTACCAGGAGGCCAGCAAAGGGGACCTCCTCTTCCACCACAGCAGCAGAGGTTTGCTCAGCACCAGCAGTAGCAGAGAGGAGCACCACAGGGACGCGCTTATGCCATGATCATTGAGGAGGCCGAGCCAGCTGGAGACGTAATTTTATGTTCAGTTTCTCTCGATTCTGTAACAGCACTTGCATTATTTAATTCTGGCGCTTCCCATAGTTTCGTATATCTATCTTATGCCCTTAAGCATCGTTTAGAAATAGAACCATTAGATAGGACTTGCAAGATCACTACAGGAGGAGACATTATCTTAGTCTGTGATTATTGCAAGGATCGGAGAGTGTCATTGGAAGGCCGAGAGTTGAGCATGAGTTTACTCGTCATGCCACTTCCGGGATACGATATTGTACTCAGAATAGACTGGTTAAGTAAACACCATGCTTATATAGATTGTTACGGAGGCAGAGTAGTATTTCGACCACCAGGAGAACCAGAGTTTGAGGTCGCAAGAGGCGCAGCAAAGCAGAGCAGAGGCACTTTTTGCAGAGCCAGGATGGAAGAAGAGGAGTTACCACATCCACTGATAGTGGAGTTCCTGGAAGTATTTCCAGAGGAGTTTCCAGGTTTGCTGCCAAACAGAGATATTGAATTCTCTATAGACTTGATACCAGGAGCGGACCCTATTTCGCAACATGTCTATAGAGTCAACAACAACGAGTTGGTAGAACTGAAGAAGCAAGTTGAGGAGCTGTAGGACAAAGGTTTCATTAGATCTAGTTCATCGCCATGGGGAGCCCTGGTATTATTTGTACCGAAGAAGGACGGCACGGTACGCATGTGTATCGATTATAGAGCTCTGAACAACCTCACTATCAAGAATAAATACCCGCTGCCAAGGATAGATAATATTTTCAATCAATTAAGTGGAGCGAAGGTGTTTTCAAAGATAGACTTGAGGTCAGGCTATCACCAGGTGAAGGTGAAGAGAGAAGACATTCCGAAGACAGCTTTTCGGACTAGATATGGCCAGTTTGAATTCACGGTAATGCCATTTGGTTTAACCAATGCACCCGCAGTATTCATGAACTTGATGAACAAGGTATTCCATCAGTACCTTGACAAGTTCGTAGTGGTGTTCATCGACGACATTCTAGTATATTCTGAGACCCCAGAAGAGCATGAAGAGCACCTGAGGATGGTCTTGGAGATTGTACGGAGAGCGTGTGGAGATCTTCACAGACCACAAGAGCTTGAAGTACGTGTTTACATAGAAGGAGCTGAACATGAGGCAGAGAAGGTGGTTAGAATTGATGAAAGACTTTGATATCTCATTACAGTACCACCCAGGAAAGGCCAACGTAGTCTCCGATGCCTTGAGCAGGTATCCGATGGCTATGTACCTGACGACAGATAGACACTTTTTGGCCGATCTAGAGAGGTTGGGAATTGAAGTACTAGTTCCAGGTGTTGAGATTCATATGTGGGAATTGCAGATACAATCATAGCTGATGGACAAAATTAAAGCTGCACAGTATGATGATGAGACTCCGAGGAGTATCAGGGCACAAGTTCGGACAGGATTGACAGATAATTTCACTATTGCGGATGATGGATCTTTATGGCATGGCACGAGGATGTGTGTGCCGAGTGGAGAGCTGCGCAAAGAGGTTTTGCAGGAGGTACATCGCTCTCAGTACTCGATGCATCCCGGAGCCAACAAGATGTATCGAGATCTGAGGGAGCACGTATGGTGGTATGGTATGAAGCGCGAGGTAACATGCTTTGTATCCAGATGTTTAGTGTGCCAGCAGGTAAAACCAGATCAACAAAGGCCAGGAGGATTGCTTCAACCTTTACCTATTCCAGAATGGAAGTGGGAGCACGTGACTATGGACTTTTGTTTCAGGGCTTCCACGTTCTCCAGGAGGAAAGGACACGATTTGGGTCATCGTAGATAGGTTGACCAAATCAGCCCACTTCTTATCTTTCAAAGTGGGTACATCGACAGAGAAGCTAGCAGAGATGTACGTGCGACAGATTGTCAGCTTACATGGAGTTCCTGTGAGTATCGTCTCAGATCGGGATAGTCGTTTCACTTCCCATTTCTGAAGGAGTCTGCAGGCTAGCTTGGGCACTCAACTAAATTTCAGTACCGCGTAACACCCCCAGACATACGGGCAGTCTGAAAGGACTATTCAAACTCTTGAAGATATGCCACGTACTTGCGTTTTGGATCTCGGAGGTTCATGGAAGGATCATCTACACCTAGTAGAGTTTGCTTACAACAACGCTACCAAGCCAGCATTGATATGTCACCATTCAAGGCTTTATATGGACGGAGGTATCGTACACCGTTATCTTGGGATAATGTTGGAGAGAGAGCTTTGTTAGGACCAGAAATGGTCGTGAATGCAGCAGAAAAGGTGAATCTCATCAGAGATAGACTACGAGTGACGCAGGACAGACAGCGGCATTGGGCCAATAGCCACCGTAGACCCCTAGATTTTCAGGTATAGGTTTTGTTATATTTGGTTTGTGATTATTTTTTTTAGATTGCCTGTTAAGACTGTTTGTTCTATGTTGGCGATTTGGTGTTCCTACGAATTTTTCCGATACGGGGCATGATTCGTTTTGGTAGAGGCGGAAAGCTTAGTCCACGATACATCGGACCTTTCGGTATTCTTGTATGGGTCGGTGCAGTGGCCTATAGACTGGACTTGCCGCCTGCTCTAGAGGAGAAGGATATCCTAAGTTGATTCGCCACCTTGTTCGCCATTAAAGTAATTTTAGGAAAATTTTGTTCAACAACAAACAAAAAGAGTACAAATATAGTAAAAAAATCTAAGTACAATATTTTTTGATCAGAGGAATATGACGATGGAGATCGAGTATTGCAGCAACTCCTTTACTCTGTCGACGGTCTGACGAGGGAATGAGGATGCTCTCTTCTTTTTTCTCTCTCTTGAGCTTGTGTGCACATATGTAGCTCGCCCGGAGGGATATGGTCTCTAGAGCAAAAAAACTATCCCTTGGAACGTCTAAGTTACTCCTATTTATAGCTATCATCTTGATAGGCTATCGGTGCCACATGTGCTTCTATTTGGTGGCCAAGGGGGCTCTTTTAACATAATATAATACGGTTATAACTGTAGACGCAGACTATTGGAAGGTTTCCACGTGTACATCCTTAACAAGATATAGTTGAGTCCAGGCCGAGCTGCCACGTGGACGTTTGTTACGATTTGCTGTTGTTGAAGATCTGGGCAATTCTCGTCTTTTGTTTGTGTGACTTTTTCAACTTGACACGTGGCCCACATTAAGTTGGAGAGAATTACTTCAGTTGCAACAGAAAGATTTTGTCTTAGAAAATACTGCCATGTTAGACGTATGGAGTTTGCGATCCATGGGATACATAGACCGCATGGAGTCTAGAACGCATGGGTCACATGGAACGCATAGAGTCTGGAACTCATGGGGCCAGAGACGTATGAAACGCATAGAGTCTGGAAAGCATGGGGCCATAGACGAATGGAATGCATGGAGACTAGAATAGATGGGGCCAGAGATGCATGGAATGCATGGGGCCAGAGACGCATGGAACGTATGGGTTCTGAAGTACATGGGGCCAAAGACATATGGAACGCATGGAGCCTTTACTGTGTTATACACGTGGCGCTGTACACCCGTCGGGAGTAAAGTTCATGCTGATGTGAGATTTTGTCGTTTAGCGTACTCACGTATTTTGAGGCATTCAGAAAGTCCTTTTTGTCAGGATTCTGTGTCACATATAATCTTTATGTCAGGCCATTATGTGGCTAATATTGGGGCGCATGGATGCTAGTTTTCCTTGGCTGCATGGTCATATTGCGGCATAATTTTTTCTGAGTCGATCTTGGGACGCATGTTTGTTGGGTGCATGAATCTAGATTTTTTTTTGCTTCAAATAGCACAAGACACAATTCTCCATTATCTCCATAAGGCACCATGCCGCTTCTCGACACAGTGCTCCGATTGGGTGTAATACCCCGCTCCAAATACTATGTGGCACAATGCCCCAACAGTGGCACAATACCCTCTCTGAATGTAGTTTTCCAATTTTAAACCATAACTGCACGCTTTGCTTGACAAATTATTCCAACTTGATACTCGTGCGCAACGCACACTCGCTCGATGAAGTATTCTCATTGGTCCAATCGTAAAGCTCAACACAACCCACAAATTATATCAATCTAAACGATGCACACTATATGCACACTAAAGTACGATATTTCCATGTTCCAATCTAAGTGTCCAAGACACGAAGTATTTTCCAATTATTAGGCATGAAGGAGTAGATGAGAAGGCACATAGCCCACTCACCAAGTCTGAATCGCTAAGCACTCTACCTTGTCGATACGGTCGATTCCTTGAATCCGTTGTCCGATGCGAAGCACGATATACTTAAATAGTATGACCATGCCAGCAGGTCATGCTTGCCAAATTATTCGACCCAATCGGACTAAGAAAGATGGTATTATCGCTCCAATCCTGCTATCTCTGCACTTGCTCTGAACGAACACACTAATTCCATTCACATCGTCCATGCCTTAGCCCATTGCGAGGCACTGCTCTAGTCCCACTGAACTCCACATACGATATACACATAAAACCAACTCAAATCAATACTTGCTCCAAAATCCAACTCAATAAAATAAAATAAAACCTTTGTCATGTTTTAATTCGATTCAACGTAATACACCGTGCGGTTGTGGGAAATTACATAATATACCACTTAGAATAATATTTGTTCTTGAACCAAACCAGTACTCATTCCTTCCTCGTATGCCGCTTGACCGTTTCTTAAACTCTATCCATGTAACTCATACTTCACTGATCCAGACTCATCATCTAGCTTCGCACTGAACTCTCGCACACCAATTCTATATTTTTATATCCTTATTGCGGCTTAATTCGAATTCAACATATCGCTTAGTTTGGATCATACACATATTTAAGGTATCCCAAAAATATATGCATTTCAGTTGAGCTTAGCGATAGCAAATTTGGACAAGTTACAAGGGTATCTTCATGTCCGAGATATTTATCGCTTCACTCTCGACTGAACCGATCATAACTTTTATCCCACAACTCATCGCACGCGTTATTCTTAAAACGATGATCCTCCATTGACGATCTCTTCACCTGAACCAATTTAATTCGTGTTCCGACTCAATCTATTCTCTAGTGATAGCCCAAACTATGCACGCTCTAAGTCCTTGCGCGTCCAAGCGTAATGAGTATTCTATAAGTCCCTACTATCCAACTTTTTTTGAATTCATACTTGCATCATCCAGGGTCAACCAACCAAACTCTAACTCGACTTCAGTCGTACCATATTCCGCACACACCATCTCAAAATATCATCTTCATGCTACGAACGATCATCACATCTGGTACTACCCCAGCTAAGTGACTTACCGAAACATTCAATTCCTCTCTGGGTGAAGATATATATTGAAGTTCATATGATCCACGAAGATTTTGCCACCACGCCATAGGGATAGTGTCTCTAAGATTTTAACGCGAATACACTCGCCATAATTTTTAGGTCGCACATAAAATAGTTTTTCTTGCTGCTTCCACTGCCTCGAAGCACCTAGATATCACCCTCGCCCTCTACCTGAGCATGTGCTACAAGCCAAGTCCGATTTAATCTTGTAGATCTGAGGTACATATATCCCATCCGGAAGTACAAGGATCTGAGTTGAAGCGAGCTGCAGCTTTAAATTCTCGAAGCTAGTTGCACAGTCGTTAATTCATATGAATATTATTTCCTTCTGGGACACGACGAGTCAGAAGTAAAGCCATCTTTGAAAATCTGTGACGTCGAATATCATCAGTTGACTTAGGCCATTTTTACCATCGCTTCGATCTTCTGGCTACATCTTCAGCTGAAGGCTATCTTAATGAACTCTCAAATCCAATATTCAGCCACCTAAACCTATCTCCAACATACACTACTCAATATTTACCCTCGATGCATTCCCAAATGCACTGCCGGAAGGGTGATTCTATGGTTATACAATATTCAATTCGATTGGGTGGTCAAGTCGCTAGGGTCAGATGTCCCGAAGCTGCGCTCGATAATTATAAGTCATCATGATGGACAGTTACTATGAACTATGCTAAATCTCATCTGTAAAACCTAATAATCCAAATCCAAATACATTTCTGAATACGAGCACTTCATGCACTATCGTTGATGTATCCGCTAACCAAATGCCACCTAACCACCTAAAGTCTCACTATCTATCCAAGCCACTACTCGAGAAAATTGCGCTCGCTGAAACCATCTTCCAATACTCCGTCGTTCTGTTCTGAATCTATCAAAAATCATGAACCAGCCTGTTCAACTTCTCGTACTACTACTTGCAATATTTTCTAAAATTATAGGCTTGCTCTGTTTCTTATCCATATAGCACGCTTCAATACTGCACGTCCAACTCGCTCAAGCGGCACGATGATTTGCTTCGACATCGTCTTCTTGTTCCGCTATCTTCAAAGATCCATCCGCCACGATCCTTGTCCTCGTTCCATTTCTTAGCCCGTCTTGATTTCTCCATGTACCGATGCGTCTGAACGATCTTGATGACTTGTATGTCAATCCAAATATACGTCCACTTCGTTGCACTATTCTACTAAGTTTGTGTTCACTACACTCTAAGTCAAACTCCTCGAGCGCTAACGTCAATATCCTTCAAGCTCGGTGTGATTCCATGTCACTCCCCAGTCCTTAAAATACGTAGGACTAGGACACGTAAGTATGCCAGCCGCATGGATATGGCAACTCCAATATATGGAAACCAAACCCATGCGTATGTTGTAATATGAATATCAAATCCACAAGTGGTATAAATCTAGCACAAGTCACAAGTTATAATCTAAATCTCATCCACGAAAATCAATATAAATAAATAACCAATATCTATGAAACTAGATCTCAATACAAAATATCTAAAGATGATAGTTGGTTGGAAACAAATCCACTACCAAATCGAATGAAAAAGTGCAACACAATAAACACAATATAAGAATATCAGCTCATAATCATGGGCTCAAAGAGAAGACATCCTCGAAATTATGTAACCATCCGAATCTGCGCTCCTGCGAATACTCATGAACAGATACACCTGGAAGGGGCCAAGTCCTCAGAGGGACGTAACAAGATACATAAAAGTATGCCAATAAAGTACTAAAATAAATATCCAATGGATCGCCTAACTGTCTAAGTGAATGCAATTTAAGAACAATTTTCCCAACACGTGGGCTATCTGGCTAAAATAGGATTGACATGGTTCTCTTGGAGATCCAGGGGCCTACAAAGCATGTCGTCTTTTGAACGGCAGAGGATGCCTGATAATAATATAATATATATAGTGGTCATCATGACCGCGCATCTCCGGCGGAGCGTACGGGTTACACAAAGAAAGTGCAATAGAGCCCACACGTCTTACTTGTTGTTCTCCCCACCCCATGCTCTAAGCATGTCACATCCATGACACAATTTGGTTCATAGACTATCTTTAGAACCCTAGCCCAATCCTGCAACCAAACAAGGACAAGGATGGGACCACCGTACTACAATAGACTATGTCCATATACCTCTAATAACTGCTAAGTCTTCTAGCATACAAAGTTTCTAACAACAGTTATACCTAACGCATGGCCCATACGTACAGGACACCAGACCTGTCACGCAGTCCGTGATCTATATGAGACTCACACTCGTGTAACAACTGTGTTCCGGCCAATGAACCTAATAATGCTACATGATAATGGGGTAGTCTCATAAACAAGGTCAATGCATATACATAATAAAAACATATCGCGACGACACCGTCGCGTGCATTTTATATAACAATTAAAATATATGAACTAAAGACAAAAAATAAAGATGCATGCAATATATGGAATATAAATAACAGTACAATGGCAAGGTATACTTGCCTGCTCTGAAAAAGGATGAAGTCACAACTCAAGGCGTCGTCTGATCTACCCGTCACATAAATTAAACAAGTTAGGTTACAAAAGTGGATGAATAGGTTCCTCCATTTTAATTAATTTTTAATTCTGAATAAATAACCTAAAATAGTATTTTAATCTTATTATAATCTAATTTTATTGTTAAATCCTAATTTTGGTCCAAAGAAAGTCAACTTTACGGATTTGTGATCCATGGTACGCAATTCGAGGCAATCCGTTGACCAAAAAGTCAACTAACTCAAATCCTGGATTTGTGTGTGGAATCCTATAGATTTTAATGCTACATGAACGCTAGAATCGACAGTTTTATAAAATTATAAGTCGGTAAAGAGTTATGGCCACAAGGGCGCACAGATGACAATTTTTGGTGGTTTCCTATTTACGTCTACGTTGCACAAATTTTACAGTAGAATAAAATTATATTTTAAATTATAGAAAAATACTTTTCTAGAAGTTCATCATGTCAGCTTTCCAAAACTTCAAACGGTTCATAATTCCGAGTTCGTGATCTCCCAAAATCTCGAAAATACGAAAATGCGTCTGATTTCGGACAGCTGGCACTTTCGGAATATTCTGGAAAAATAGGTTCTGAAATTACTGAAATAATTTATATATTCAGAAAACTAACCTTGAAATGATTCTAACAAAAAACTAGAGCGCGTTTGGAGTCCGGAGCTAGGAGATATCGTACTTTTAAGTCGTCATAACTACTAGAAAATGAGGCTGAATTTATGACGAATTTTGACTATTTTTGGACGAAAAAGAGAGGAGTTTGGGGATAAAAAATATGAAAGATGAGTTTATTCCATAAGTCTAATATGTATTTATAATGGTGAAGATTGTTTAATTGAATAAGACTAGGATTGGCTAATTTGGATATGATTAGGATCAGTTTAAATAAGGATAGGATATGCATGAAGTTGTTTTCCTAGTAGGCTCAGGATTTGAATTAATTTAAAATAGAGTTTGAGTTTATCTCAATAATTTATAATCTTAAATAGAATTAAAGATAATACAAATAATTTATATATAATCTTATTAATATCTATTAACACTAAATTATCTCTATGTAATATTAAGACTTTATATATTCAAATAAATTCTCAATAATTTCAAAAATCCAATAATTACTTAAAATTTTAAATAAATTACAGAAAAATATATTTAAATATTTTAACTCTAAAATAAATATTTGGTAGTAACAACATTCAAGTATGGTCTCATAGTAAATCATAGAAGTCCTAAAAATTTATGTTTCTAAGTTTTAATTACCAAAAATTTTAGAAAATCTCCAAAATCTAAAATAACATAAAATAATTCTAAATAAATATTTATATAAGTAAATATATCAAGAAATTTATTTTCTAATTAACTAAGAGAATACTCTAAAGAAATTAAACATCTATAATAAATATAATAATATAAAATATACACAAAATACCTATTTTGGATGAGGGGGTTTATATTCCATCGTATTGCACCTTCAAAACTGAACATGTTCCTTTGCATAACCAACTGCTCCTTTGCATTAACAAAATTCGTAGTCCACACTTGTTACTCTTTGCCACATCCATCGCTCGCGCATGCGTTCACCAACTACTTGTTCCATATGCTCAACTCTCAGCATCAACGAATGATCCAACGAACTTCCAAATCGCGCAAGCAAAATTTTGATATACAACTTTCCGTATTGATCTCATCATATCTTCAATACTTGGTCTGCATCACTCATTTGAATTTTATTCGCTTGTTCCATTACTTATTCCTTTCTCGTCCAACAAAACTTTTATTTACACAAGTGTGTTTCTTGATCGCTCAAACCTGACCTGAGTCAAACTCCATTACAATGACTTCCGACTAAATCTTGATACTATCGCATCCGTTGTGAGCAAACCTATCTCATATCTTGTACCGAACATTCCCAACATGCGCCCCACTCCACGGCGCAGCAGATACCACTTGGAATCGAGTCGCTCTCACGCCATGTTTACTTTGCATCAACCAACATCTACTCTGAACTAACTATACCGCGGTGATCCTGCCGATCACAACTAAACATTCGCTTGTTCAAATTTCCAAAATATAACTCAATCGACGCGCACCAACCAACTTTTATTTTCGTTATCTCCATCTGTCGTGGCAATTCTACTGTTGTCCATCCAAAATGTTCCAACGCCTCGATCACTACGTGGAATACCTTATACCAATTGAAATCGAGTCAATTCTTACACTATACTTACTTCGCATCGATCCAATATCCGTTCGAACTATCTATTTTGCGTGATCCGGCTATTCATAACTCAACCGATTACTCAAAGTCTGACACGAAACTCAGCAAATGCATTAACTATTTAGGCGTCAGCCCCCATACATGGTCTTACGACTTTGCGGAGACCTGTGTTTTTGGTAAACAGTCGCCCGGGCCTGGTCACTCTTCTGTTGATCTCATTCTTTGCAACTCATGTAACGTTCCATTCTTGATACTCCCAACTATCTCTCAAACCATTTGACACCTTTGTTGCACAAGAAACTCGCGCAATGTTCACTCTCCCTGATATTCTAAGTCACTACTCAAATCTTATCAACTCATACGTTGTACGAGCAACTCGTGCAATATTTTCTCTGATATTTTTAGCCAAAATTCAAACTTCGTTTAACACATTCGTTATCCTTCCAATTTCTCTACTCACAATATGCCAATATACCCAAACTCATCTGCCAAATCAACTGCTCTCTTGATGCAACCAATATCTTCCTGAACGACTAGTCAAACAAACGCAACAATACCTCTCAACTTGATGCACGGATACGATAATGCCACACAACTTGTTGCACAAATGCAGCTTCTAGAAGATTCTATCAAAATCTGTCACGCCCCAGTCCCAAAAATATGTAGGACTAGGATACGTAAGCATGCCAGCCGTATGGATATGCCAACTCCAATATATGGAAACCAAAATTCACACGTACGCTGTAATATGAATATCAATCCACAAGTGGAATAAACATAAGTCAAAAGTCACAGGGTACAGTCTAAATCTCATTCACGAAAATCAATATAAATAACTAACCAGTGTCTATAAAACTAGATCTCAATAAAAGTATCTAAGGAGGATAGTTGGATGGAAACAAATCCACTACCAACTCGAATGTAAAGGTACAACACAATAAACACCATATAAGAATACCCGCTAACGACCACTGGCTCGAAGAGAAGACATCCACGGAACATATATAACCATCCAAATCTGCGCTCCTGCAAATACTCAAGAACAGACACACTTAGAAGGGGACCAGGTTCTCAGAGGGACGTAACAAGATACATAACAGCAAGCCAATTTGAATACAGTAAACATGCATAATAGGTAGAAAATATGTAAGTACGTTGTATAAGATAATCTATATGAATGCAAATGAGGATAACTTTTCGACGTATCGGCAAGAGTAGGCTACTCGATCTAAGCCTCACAACTCACACACCCGCCAGTGGACATCAGAAATCGTCATACCTCGGGGGTAGCGACCAGTGCGACTCTACAGAAATCGACATACCTCGGGGGTAGCGACCAGCGCGACACACGCCCGTAGTGCAAACTATATACTATGGTTTATCAGAGTGGTTAAAAGCCCATACGCCTAATGATTGTCCTCTCATGATACTAGGTGCCATGTGTGTGTCAACATATCTAATACATAGTAATGACTGAAGAAAAACTACACATGCAAAAACTATACAGAAATGCAATAAATATACAAAAATATACTAATCATGCAAAATACTATAAGCAATTTGGCAAGGTATCTTGCCTGGACTGAAAAGGATGAAGTTTCAACTCAAGGCATCGTCCGATCTACCCGTCACATAAATTAAACAAGTTAGGTTACAAAAGTGGGTGAATAGTTTTTGCTATTTTAATCTATTTTAAATTTGAATAAAATAACCTAAATTAGTATTTTAATCTTATTATAATCTGATTTTATTGTTAAGCTCTAATTTTTGGTCCAAAGAAAGTCAACTTTAAGGATTTGTGATCCGTAGCATGCAAATCGAGGCAATCCGTTGACCAAAAAGTCAACTGACTCAAATCCTAGATTTGTGTGTGAAATTCTATATATTTCAATGCTACGTGAATACTGGAATCGACAATTTCATAAAATCACAAGTCGGTAAAGAGTTATGGCCACATGGGCGTACAGATGATAATTTTTAGTGGTTTCCTATTTACGTCTACGTTGCACAAATTTTACAGTAGAATAAACTTATATTTTAAATTTTGGAAAAATACTTTTCTGGAAGTTGATCTTGTCAGCTTTCCGAAACTTTAAATGGTTCGTAATTCCGAGTTCGTGATCTCCCAAAATCTCGAAAATACCAAAACGCGTATGATTTTGGACATCTGGCACTTTTAGAATTTTCTGGAAAAATAGGTTCATAAATTATTAAAATAATTTATATAATCAGAAAACTAACCTTGATATAGTTCTAACAAAAAAATTTGGAGCTCGTTTGGATTCCGGAGCTAGGAGATATCGTATTTTTAATTCGTCATAACTAGTAGAAAATGAGGCTGAATTTATGACGAATTTTGACTATTTTTGGACGAAAATGAGGGGAATTTGGGGAAGAAAAATATGAAGGATGAGGTATTTATAATGGTGTACACTACTTAATTGAATACGACTAAGATTGGCTAATTTGGATATGATTATGATCAGTTTAAATAATGATAGGATATGCATGAAGTTGCTTTCCTAGTAGGCTCAGAGTTTGAATTAATTTAAAATAGAGTTTGAATTTATCTCAATAATTTATAATCTTAAATATAATTAAAGATAATACAAATAATTTATAAAATCTTATTAATATCTATTAACACTAAATTAGCATCTATCTAATATTATGACTATATATATCCAAATAAATCTTAAATAATTTCAAAAATCTAAATAAATTTCTTAAAATTCTAAATAAATTACAGAAAAATATAATTAAATATTTTAACCTAAAATAAATATTTGGTAGGAACAATATGCAAGTATGGTCTCATACTAAATTATGAAAGTCCTAGAAATTTACGTTCCCTATGTTTTAATTACCTAAAAATTCTAGAAAAATGTCCAAAAATCTAAAATAACCTAAAATAATTTTAAATAAATATTTCTATAAGTAAATATATCAAGAAATTTATTTTCTAATTAACTAAGAGAATACTCTAAAGAAATTTAATATCTATAATAAATATAATAATATAAAATACACACAAAATATCTATTTTTGGTGAGGGGGTTTACAAAATCCTATGAAAATCAACACAATGAAGAACATGCACACATAACCAACAAATATAGACTTATTGCATGGAACTTCCAGTGTGGCACCTAGTAGAGCCAAGAGTCATTCGATTCGCGGAATCTATTTAGAGTTTTTGATGAAGCAAGCAAAGAAAAATTATGGGTAAATGAACCGGGCGTTCTAATACCAAAAGTTATGCCCCAATCTTCCGTAAGTTCGATCGTCCCCACTGGACATGACATCACCACGCTAATGCTCCCGTAGGACAACCATTCTCATCGAGGCATGATGTCGTACGACCTAGAGTTGCGCTCGTACAAGACAATAACGTCAAACGTCAAGGTTATCATCGAAATGACCAAGTCGTAGAGAAAGCCAAGTATTGTTACAACCAGCACAGATCAGAGTATTCGTAGCGAAGATCTCGAAGGGTCCAAATAAAAATGCCATAAAGGGCAATGCCATAATGGCTTGCAACACTCTTGCTCTTTCTCTTGCCCACAAAGGTACTTACCATTTTATACATCATGTATCGTATATCCAAGTTGAGCCACTACACCTTCATACCTAGAAATAATGCATACAAACGTGGGTCAGTACACAGTCGTACTGGTGAACGGGGTAACCCACTCCTCTAAATCGACACTAAGTAGATAATGAATGCAATCAGTTATTAAATTGTGGTCTTGCTAGTTATTTATTTAGATCAATTTCATATCCTGGCATGGCATGCATTGAAAGCAGTAAAATAGATTAAGCATTGAAATCATATAAACACACTAGCATGTTATACTCTATCAAAAAGGTACTAAGCATGCAATTCGTTCTACTCAATCTGAAGTTAAGCGTGAACCTATCAAATCATATCTGAACCACAAGTCTCAAATCCAATCTTGATATGCACACTCTTACCTGAGGCAAGGTGGCCGCCCGCCTCATACACAACGCACAATCTCAAGCGATCATATCTATATAAAGGTCACTGGCCAAGCCATAAAAAAAATATAAAACAAATGCGGGTATCCTTCCAGTATATTCGGTTACAATGCCTCAAATATAGTTCTCGCAAATGTCTCATGCTGAAACACAAGTTTAAGTAAGCGATGTGACATCCATTCGAAGATTGCAATACCTCAGTTGTATGTCTCGTTATACCATGCTCCAATAGTACTTCCAAATATTTCTACATGGTCGAACGGTCCCGGTGCCTATCCCGTTCGAGAAAACCAAATCCAGCGCGAAGGTTATCCATGACCATGCAACAAAGAAATATAGGTACGACGAGGAACGCACCTTCTCACCCCCACCAAATGATACTCGACCCATTCCATCAAATTCTCCAAGTCGTTCTAAAATTATAGCCCAAGGTACCATTCTCAATTATCTCCACTAGGCACCATGCCGCTTCTCGACAAAGTACTCCGATTGGGTGCAACACTATCACGTCCCAGTACCAGAATACGAAGACGGACATGGCCAGATTCCCCGTACAAGGTATAGAATATCGTACGGCGATCTCGGATGTAGAAAGATAAGGGGGTGCTTGCTACAATTAATTCTCCTAGGGTCTTAGAATAACTATGTCTCAATCATTCAAGCAAGTAACAACAACATAGAACATATGAGATAAAGTCGTAAGGCGTCCCAAATACTCCATCGAAATATTCTAGAGATCTAGCCATCAAAATGTTAGGCTAACAGAATGTCAATAGTTACACAACCGAGATCAGCTGCAGTCTGATTATATTACAATTATGTAAAAAGGAACTGATGTCCAGACAATTTGGCTAACAAGTGCCTGTGGCTAAATCCCCAAAATAAAAGAATGTACAATACGAGTAGTGATCAAGAAACCCACTCGTGACCTTTAGCGACCATATGTCTGGTGCGCATTATCGTAAGGGGGTAAGTTGGATCATCTGGTGTTGGCTCTAAACATGGTCATACAAAACTAGTGGGGTTAGATCCCAAATAACAAGTACCACAAGGAAGCACAAATGAAGAAACAAAAACCATATCAAGCATATAGTGCAAGAGACAAGAATCATTGGTGCGTGCCCCATCTTCGGGATAACATGACACTCCTTCACCAAACAAAGACAGAAAATGCCATACCACCCAAGATAAGGTACGTCCCATGATTATAGTCAAGCTAGGATTCTGTGTCGTAGCTCGATCCATATTCTATAATAGCATAATGACCCAACTCCCCAACCAAACAAGAATAGAAGTTCAACACCACACTATGACAGTCCATGTCCCTAAGCTACTAGCAGAGTTACAATCACAACCAAGACAAGTTAGAACGGCCAAACAATGTTACGAGCAGGTCCCAGATATAATAATAATGATAATAATAATAATAATAATAATAATAATAATAACAATAATAATAATAATAATAATAATAATAATAATAATAACAATAAGGATCCTCAGATCATGCCATGTCGAGCAGGGCTAACCGAGCCAATATTATACATACAGAAAATCATGATCGCACCAGTCCCCCATAGGGCCACCGCGCTAATTAATCAGTAAAAATTCCAACCTTCCTATAGAAAAAATGTTGGCTCAGTCTTAAATATAAAAAAGTCGAATATTGCACTCCACTACATGTGGATGATATATAATATATGTGGCGGCCAGCCTTGCACACCATAAAAATTATCATGGAGCGGCCCATCACGCACGATCTCGGAATGTTGTTCCCTCCCCATGTTCTAATCAGCTTTTATGTTACCTAATTAACCCTATAGTGATATGGAATTCCCTGTCGTGGCCACATAAATATTTTTCTAATGATGTCGTACAAAGTACGGGCACATTTGATACGAATCCATTTAATATAAGGAGTCAAGTTTGGATTCATCCAAATATCGATGCAACATTCAAACAAGCAATAACCTAGCCATGCTATGGTTCTGACCCATTATCATTTTCGTGCCAAGAATTCAGGAATATAATATTATGCACCTAGCAGAAAACATTATGTCACTTTCAGTATATATGTTAACTAATATCCCACACTCGGTGTACAATATAGTCGTTATAAACGGGCAAGCAGGACAAGTGTATCAGCATGAATACAATAACCAAGTCAGGATACCAAACCTATCAGTTGGTCATATGAATCATGTTTTGATCAAGTCAGGAGTCATAATTAATTAGGAATCTAATATCTCATATGATCGAGTCACGGTCATGAGGACTCATTAATTCCTCAATTTTTGGGATCAAAGATCATCAATCATGGTCATCCTCAACTAATCTAGAATAGACATTAAGTGCAAAACATGACTAACGCATGCACAATCAATCACAAGAAGTCCCGAGTCGGCACATTTTGCAAGTGCCAATATAGGCTAGTCAGGAATAATGGCGCACTATGCATTAGCAAGCAACTATATGGCACACAAACCTATAACATGGTACACAAAATCGATAACAGGAAGATATGGCGCACAAATTAAGAATTACGAGAATAGGCGCACTATGAGAGTGCAAAATTACTACAAAATAAAACACGAGTCCCTAGACGGCACGACAGTCGAGGTTACGACAGTTGAGGGCCTCAGGAATTGAGATATGCCAAAGTCAAGGCTCGCTTATCGAGGCTGAACCGAACAAGAGTGCGTCAAGAGATAGAAAAGTGCACCGGGTTATTAATCCATCAAAAGTTCATTAACCGTTGAGCGTCCAGAAAGTGAGCCAAGTGTTATATGTATAAGAGCGGCGTACTTTTGATAGTTAATACACAATGTGACAATTGTGCGTTGGTTTGTTAATTTGGTTAAAAGTGCGCCAATCAATGGAAAGTTGGTCATAACTATACTAAAAGGTAGACTGGCGCACTTTTGCTTGGTTCGTTCGTCAGTACATCAATTGTGCGCCAGAGGCTGAAGTCTTCCGAAAGTGCGCCAAGAAGGATTTTTCCAAAAATTTATTCCCTTAACATATTTTTGCAAGAAATTAGCAGTACACTTAAAGTACACACGAGTATGGAATGCGTATCATACTCAACATGCACCCATGGACTACGGATCACACTCAACATGCGCCCATAATACAAATCCTCCTGTGTAGTTTTTGTCACTGTTCTTCTTCTCCAACCGACCCACTATTGATGCACTCATAGCTCAAGCTCGAGACTATGACAGTGCTCCATTCCTCAACCAACAAGAACCAAAAATCAAGAAAAAATCCCAAGCTCGAAATCCGAAAATAACATATTTTTAAAAATATCTCATTTTTTGGAGATCATTCCTTGGAAAAATATACTCATGAAAACTCTCAGAATAAAATTAAGATATAAACCATTAACTACCTCAAATCTAAAAACTCCAAGAACTAACTATAATCAGAACACTACAAGAAATTAATTACAATAATAAATACAAAGAATAAAACTATAGCCGATCATGTTTCTTCATATTTGCAAGATGTACTTGCTTATGAAGAAAACTAAGAGCAAAAAATGAACAAGTGCGGACAGAGCATAAAAATAAGGATATATATAGGCAAGGGATGGATGGTGAACCGTCAAATCTCTCCAATAAATATAAGTCACACACCCTACCTACCACCAATACACAATCAATATTAGCCAATGTGTGCCAAGCTCCATTCAACCGTGCACTTGAAGCATACCTGAAGTGCGCCAACTTGAGTACATTCCAAGTATATCGGGATAGGGGAGTGACATCTCTACCCACCTTAGAAAAATTTCGTCCTCGAAATTCCAGGACCAAGGCAATTAGAGACATCAGGACAAGCACATCTAGCTCAAAGAAATCACAGGCAATATACAAGCAAACCAAATAATATACACATAGCAATACTAAAAGCACTCTAACAAGGTGACTAATGATCACGAATTTAGAAAAAGGCATATAAAAAAATATATCTTGCGAGTCAAGTAAGTGCAGATACCAAGATCGAATATCATAATCGCGTTCCCACATTGACTCTCCCAAAGAGTGGTGCCCCCAAGCGACACAAACAAGACGGATAGTCCGGTTCTTAAGTACCTTCTCTCTTCGGTCCAAAATGGATACGTGATGCTCCTAGTAAGACAAGTCAGTACCCATGACTAGCTCAGAATGTTCGAGGATATGGCTCGAGTCCGAGACATACCTACGTAACTAAGGCACATGAACTACGACATTCACCTTACGAAGCGAAGGCGGAAGGACAAGGCGATAAGCAACATCCTCTACTCGCTTAGAATGTCAAACGGCCCAACATATCCTGGACTAAGCTTCCCTCGAATCCAGAATCTAATGACTCTACGGGTGGACAAAATTCTAAAAAATACGTGATCGTCGATACAAAACTATAATAGAGGACTACGATGTTGATCTGTCCAATGGGCGATGCTGATCCTGCGCTACTCGCAACCGCTCTCTGATCTGCTTGACAACTTCCACATTCTGAGTAATCAATTCTGGGCCCAACATTTTTCTCTCACCAATGTCATCCTAAGCTAACGGTGACCTGTACTTTCTTCCATATAATTCCTCAAAAGGTTCCATCTGAATGCTGGACAGATAACTATTGTTATACAAGAATTCTACCAAGTGCAGGTGTTTCTTCCCTGATCCACCAAAGTCTAGGGTACAACCTCGTAACATATCCTCCAAGGTCTGGATAGTTCTCTCGGACTGCCCATATGTCTAAGGGTGGTACACCGTACTAAATTTTAACTTAGTTCCCGATCTCTCATGCAAGCTCTTCTAAAAATAAGAAGTAAATCTCGAATCTCGGTCTGACACTATGCTCACTGGTACACCAGGTTGCCTCACAATCTCCCGTATATACATATCTGCCAATTGTTTTGTAGAATGTCCAATTCTGAAAGGAAGAAAATGTGTCACTTTAGTGAGACAATCCACTATCACCTAAATTGCATCTCGTCCGATCGGGGATCTAGGTAAACCAATCACAAAGTCCAAAGTAACATGCTCCCATTTTTACTCCGGAATGGGGAGAGGGTATAACAATCCTGCAAGCCTCCGCTGTTCTGCCTTCACTTGTTAACATATCAGGCATTGGGATACAAAATGTGTTATCTCTTGCTTCATCTCGTTCCACCATAAGTGTTGCCTAATATCTTGGTACATCTTTGGGCCGCCAGGATGGATAGAATACTGGAAATTGTGGGCCTCAGTCACGATCTGCACATAAAATTAACTCAAATCAATACTTGCTCTAAAATTTAACTCAATAAAATACAACCAAATATTTGTCTCGTTTCAATCTGAATCAGTGTAACGTGTCGTATGGTTGTGGGGCATTATAATGCACGTCTATGGGGATCTGTCGTAATACCGCAAGCATCTAGATTGGAAAGAGATGCCCCTCAGTTCGCCAGGTCCCCTCGTGGATAATCTCCGAGACACGTAAGTTTGAAAGGTGCCTAAGAGCTCCCTCTCCTCATATCCAATCCTGCAAGCTACGGTGGCCCACCCATGGGTCTAGCCATAAGGACGTCCCTACCCTATTGCTGATTCGCTAAAAAATAAGATATTGCAGGTCCATCCGATAACGTAATATACGTTTAAACACCTCATAATCATTATAATTTTCTTGGTAGATCCTGAAGTTAGTATTTTTGAGGTACCTATGCTTCATCCAAGTCGCCCAAAGTGAGTTGCCCTGCACAAACTTTCAGGCAAGTAGCAAAGTTGCCACCTCCTTCATAACCTGAATTGAGTGTAGGCCAGCCCCTCCTTCATCCCTTGGTTGACTGAGTATCGTCCATGAGATGGCATGCATCCCACCCTGCCAAACAAAATCCATACATAACTTATGTCACGTCTCAGTCCCAAAATATATGGGACCAGACACATGATAATGGTCATCTGGTATGACTCCATGGGGCTTTCCAATTTAATGGACCCGACGAAGTACACTTACGCTATCCACGGTCAAGTGATCAAGCTAAATACCTATTATTAACATCCAACAACTAAGCTAAATCATAATCCATGATAAATAAATCTCAAGAAGGAACAATATGCATCATTATTCTGCAGTCCAAGAATAAATCCGTTCGAATAGGCCAAGAGAATAATATAGGCCTATAAACACTAGGCTATAACAGCAAAATCATAAAGGAAAGTAATACATAACTGTAGTAGATGAAAGATATAAAAATACCTGCAAAGATGTCCAACACTCCAATAGATCAAGCATCATGCAACCTGCTCAAATAACCTGGAAGGAAACCAGGTCCTTAGAGGAATGTAACAAGATAAAAAAAGTATATGCCATAATGTAAATACTGAGTAAAGTAAATTATGATGAACCATCCTTCTAAGTGAATAAAATTTGAGGACAACTTTAGTACGTATGGGAAGGCTAGGCTAGACATATGCTGACGTAATTCACCAATCATCGCGACTGGCTAATATATGCCAGATATGCCCCCCATAACCCGGGCCTCTCTGCATGTATAGAAACTATAACATTTTGAAGAATGCAGTACCTAAATATAAAAACCTTCGTATCGCTCCCAAGAACGCAAAATCTACATAAATAATAACGTTTGTATCGCTCCGAAGAACGCAGAATCTGCATAAATAATAACGTCTGTATCATTCTGAAGAACGCAAAATCTGTATAAATATATAGAGGTGGGCGTCCCATACACCTACTAGTTGTCCTTCCCGCCCAATGCCAATGTACAAGTCTCAAGTATAACGTGGACATCTCGTAACTATAATGCAAGTCACTTAGAGCAATACAACTATGCTAAGTACCATCACACGAGCTACTCACACCGATGGCCAGTCAAGTGCGTAAGCCCATTTCCCATCTTGAACTCTCTCTGTGACATGAAATAATATGTGACAAGGCCTTGGAGTTATTAAGATAACTCCATAATTTTAGGTACGTCCACTAGAAACTAGGTCGAACACAAGTCCTAACGTCGACACCTTCGTCGACTGCACTCGAGATATTCTCTGACGCTCACAGTTATAAAAAATTTAGAGCATAAAATATGAATAATAATAACTGAATTTAAACAGTACAACAAGGCAATTTATACTTGCCTGAAATCCAGAAGAAGATTTGAATACGAACTTGCCAAGGATGTAGCAGCACAATAAGAAAACTGGAGCAGATATCTCCGGATTATCACAAAAATCATGAACAGTCCAGGAATAAGTGGGGTATTCAAAAGAGCATATTCATACGTTCAATTTGGACACTGGGGCAAAATGACAGTTTCTGGTCAACACGAGATCCATAGGTGGGCCCGCGATGCTCTAAAAAATGTTTCAGGAACAAAGGTCTCTAAACTTAACATATTATAGGTCAAACAAGTTCTAAACGACGATACGAACTCAACGGTATATCCATATGTCACGATCCACATCCGGTATAGGGGCACGAGAGCGTGGGTACGTCCAGCCTACGCCGCAGCATCGGCGGTGGAACGCTGTCTAGGTCACAGTAATACTATATAACTAAACACCTGTCAATGATATCCATCTCCATAAGGAGGTCAATATACATCTCACAATAATCTCACAATGTAACTCAATCACAACAACTATAAGGCACGATAAAGATAAAAAGAAATGACATAGTTGAACACCATGTCTCAAACATAAAGATAACCCACGGTCTAGCTGTCCAACACAAGTCTCCAATTAAACTTAACATAAGTCTAAACATAAACTGAAATAACCTCCATAAGTCTCAAGCATAAATAAATACTATCTAGATAGCTGTAGGCAATGCCTCATCTAGAAGCATGGTCTCCTCTAGGATCTCTGGTATATAGTCTGCATCTATACCTGGTCCGTAGTGCGTGGTACAGAAATCCTCAAGATTCTCTGAAAAAAATATCCAGTCAAGATTGGAACGAAATACACCTCTAACAACAGTTCCACTTATATTGACAAAAACTATAACACAGTTGTCACTACCACATTTTAGGAAAAAGGGTATTTTGGTAATTTCCTATTTAAATAAATATTGTGCATGGTAAATAATTTTTGTTGTATTATTTAATTGTTGTTGGATGTTATTTAATTATTTTGGACTTATTTTAGTAGACCCAACTATTTTAGTTTGGACCCATGGACCAACATGAATTAAATAGTTAGACTTGGCCCATTTAGAAACCCATGGTTAAGGAGATGGATTAAATTAATTAAGTGATTAGACTAGAAGCTTCCTTCCTTAATTATTTCTTCATGAGAGGCCCCAAGGGGTACATTGGACATTTTACAATTGCTTGGGGGAAGGGGGCATGGCCGGCCTATATTAGAGGGGGGGAAATTTCTCTCTCCTCTCATTCTCATTCCAAATCTAGATCTAGAATTTTCCACTCCCAAATTCCCTCCATTCCCATTCCAATTCCCCACCAAATTCATTCCAAATTCTTCCCAATTCACCATTAGAAAGTTGAGAAACAAGGATCTAGAAGGAGGAAGCAAGGATCTACAAAGAGGAGCAAGGATCTACAATTTGGAAGCAAGTTCATCTCAATTGGAGGTTTCATTGGGAATCCATCTCCCAATAGGTATAATTCAGTTTTTTCCATTAAAATAGCTTCTAAATCTAAGATTTAATCATGTAAAATCAACCCATATGTATGTACTACCCATAGGACTTTATTTTATGTTCATAGGAGACCCATGGAGAAAGTTATGGTGCTTTTTGTGTCAATTTTGTTGGAATTTCGAATTTACATTTTGTTGTGTGTGTCAATTGATCCTATAGATCAATTGGGCATGTGCTTATGTGTTTGGGGCTTGTGTCGTGTCCATATTTGGGTACATGTGGTTCGTATCCCAACTATTTGGTGATACGTGTCATTTTGGGGGCTTCCTCCGACACGGAGCTTTGTACATGTCATATTTTGACACAGACACATAGATCTACTTTTGACACTTTGATTTATTCATAAATATTATTTGTGACTTGTTTGTGTCCTTCGGGATACATTTGGTTGTGTGTTGGACTCGTGTCACATGTGTATCCTAGATCTAGTGGGATACGGTGTAAAACTTTTTAATTTGGTGTGTTTATGTATAGATCTAATTATTTATGCTTTAAATTCTTCATTTATAATTAGTAAATATATATAGATATTATATATTATTTTAGTGTATTTATTATGGTATTTATTGTAGCATAGATCTATATATTTCTATGTGTTCTAATGTGATGTATAAATATATATATGTAGCTTCTTGCATGTAATTATATATGTACTCATAAATTATACATAAATGTTTTATAAAATATATTTATGTGTTTAAATGTGTAATTATATTAAATATAATTATTATGTAATTATTTGGATTTAATGAATGTATTTTTGTGTGTGCTTCTAGCCATGTTAAAATATGTACATTAATATGTGTAATGTGTTTTGGTAACTATTAGCATTTGAATTTGTAAGTTATGTGTATATGTATATATAAGTATATATATATTAATTGTTTTATATATGTATATATATATATTGATTTATATTGATTTATATATATATATATATAGTTATATATTATATATTTCTTTTGGCGACAGCAGCTTTTAATGACAGTTTCTGTCATTAATATAACGTGGGCAGCAGCAGCCGCTGTAGCTATTAATGACAGTTCTGTCATTAATAGCAGCGGGCGGGATTTAGACAGCGGTATTTGTGACAGTTTTCTGTGATAGTTGTTTAACTGTCACCAATTGAGCAGCAGTGGTTTATATATAGAGTTTCTGCGACAGATTTTCTGTGACAGTTGAGACTGTCACTATAAGCTATTTTATTTAAATTGTATTTTCAGCTCACTGTTTTCAGTGACGATTTGGAAAAATTAATTTATATATTATATATTATATTTGTATATATATATATATGTATATATATAGGTGTTTTTGTGAGGTATAATACTAATAATAATATATTATTTTATTTGTATAAATATTGGTTTGTATATACATTATTTAGAGTGTGTATAATATTGTATTATTAGTATACTTTGTGTGGGTATCTATTGGGATCTAATTTTGATTCCTAAATTATTGTATTTTATTTCTATATTATTTGTATAGATGTCTTGTGAGGATAACCTTGGTTTGACCATGTTTGACTTTAGTTGACTTTAGAGTTGACCATAGTTGACTTTTGACTTAAAATTTATTTATTGACCTAGAAGTTGACTAGTTTGACTTGTTCTCTTTCCGGGACCTTGTTTTAATGTGGTATTCCATATCTAGGTCTTCGAGGAACCGAGTCAGACATCTGTGAGACTTTTTTATTGGACTTCAAGCGAGTACATTCTCTGATAGTTTCTCATTTATGATATCCTCTATGTTCGTTGTATCTAGTATAGATATACATGTTTCTCTTGACACTATGGTTACACGGATTGGTATATTCGGATCTCGTCATGAGATATTATTCCTTGGTATATGGTGTATATGGTACAAGTATAGTTTCATTGATTATCTTGTACATGTACAGACACCAATTTTCGGGAGGAGTCGCTCTCTTCTTGGGGAATCTAGTGCCATAGCATACCGTGGTTGGATCTATTATACCAGTTGGGGGTGGGGAGTATTAGTATAGATATGTGTGATCAAATCCCTATTGAATAAAGTATTGGTAAGCGAATAGTGTTGATCATGCACCGCACGTATGATTAGCCAGGCCGCATTGTATCTTGCCCAAGCCGATCACATGTTAAGCTAGTACTCACACACTTAGTCATTAGTATTATTGTTTTATTGGCATATTGTTCATTATTGTATTTCTTTCCAGTATTTCCTTATTGTCTATATATCTCTTGTATCTATTTTGTGCTTCTTGTTTATCCACAGCTATTTACTGTTACATAGTTTTTATCATGGATTAGAACTGCTGTTAGAGATGTACTCTGCTCCTTTCTTGACTGGATATATTTTTTTAGTTAATACTGAGGAGTGGTACCCTACCTATTATGGACCCCAGGATGTTGTGGGTTTAGATTCGGAGACCCTGGCTCAAGAGAAACTTATCCCAACTGAGACAGTTGACCCTGGAGTGTAGCTTTGTAGTATGATAGTATTCTTTTGTACTGGATTTGTCTCCAGCTTATTTTTGTTACTCTTCAGACTCATTGATGTATTATTTTAAACTCATGAGTTGTATGATGACTATTCTATTCTTATCTGATTTTGTGCTCATTCTATCTTAGTTCTGTGGTTGAGTATTCTATCATTATTAGTGGTTCATTACTTTAGATAGACTATCTAGATAGCGTTCTACCGCCGATTCTGCGGCATAGGCTGGGCGTTATTTCCGACTAGTATCCTTACATCGGGTACGGGTCATGACACGTTTTTGGTGGTAGCCCATGCAGGTCTAGCTTCACAAGTATGTGATGTCATGGTAGTGCGACAACTTAGTTATACTACTGCGAGCCTGCGATAGGATATAGGATATAGGCTGAGATACTCAATCACATCTAGGAAAATTCTTTTGATTCAACTATTCTCCTTTGACATTGATACTTGAACCCTTAAACTGTCCTTTCCTTGATGTCTTACATCTTGTGCCATATTGATTCTTTCTTTCGCTTTATCTCAGGATGCCGCCTAAGACTAGATCACAGCAGGGGAGAGCAGCTTCTGAGAGGTCTGCGATATCCCGAGGGCCTGTACCAGTCACTTCTCCGGTGATTGGAGTGTCAGCTGCTTTCGGAGGTCCACCACCTACTCAGAGGACTATGCCAGCTGTATCTGAGGGGCTTCTACCTCCACCTCCTGTGCCAGCAGAGGCGTCACAGATGTTTACACTGTTTCTTGAGATGCTCGAGGCACAGAGGGCTCAGTCAGAGGCACATCAGAGGCAGACCGACGTCCTACGGCAGGGCATCGAGAGTGCTCATCAGCTTGCTCGTGCTGTAGTTGAGAGAGGAGTTCCGATCCAGCAGCAGGTTGTTCCTCAAGTTGCTCAGCTTCGGCCAGGCAACATTCAGGACTTCAAGAAACTAGAGCCTAGGGTTTTCAAAGGGACGGAGGGCATCGTCTATGCTGATGATTGGCTCGAGGACATTGAGCGTCTTATGAGGGTGTCCCGTCTTTCTGAAGATCTGAAGGTTGAGGCGGTAGGACTTCAACTGTTCGACGTCGCTCGCACTTGGTTCAGGAATGAGCCGATTCTAGTTGACGTAGGACAATCTTGGGAGGTATTCAAGGACCTTTTCAAGAAGAAGTTTTTCGCCCGGATAGACAGGCTTGACTTGGGGAGACAATTTGAGAGTCTCATTCAGGGGAGCATGTCTGTGGAGGAATACGCTGCGGAGTTCGGTAGGTTGAGCTGATTTGCAGAGTACTTAGTGAGGGAGCCGGAGGTTCGAGCTATTCGTTTTTGAGAGGGTCTAAAATAGGAAGTGAAGATTCTCATTCCGTCTTTTTATGAGACATACTCGGAGATACTTGTGGAGGTATGCAAGGTTTAGCGGGATCTGGGTTTGAAGACCAAGAGAGATCGTGATTCTTTTCTGGGGGCCAACGGCAGTGCAGTATCTGCCAAACATCCTCATTTCCAGTCCAGACCTTTCCAGCAGCCAAAGCAGAACCAGACTCCAGCTAGAGCGCCTTTTCACCAGGCACCTCAGCATCAGAGACAGTTACAGCAAGCTCCATACAACTTCTGCAAGAATCCCGGCCACATCTGGGAAGTTTGCAGGAGGAGGCTAGGAGTTTGTTTGTATTGTGGTACTGAAGGGCATCAATCAAGGGAGTATCCTCATCGTGCAGTTCAGGGAGCAGCTCCAGCTCCGAGGACACAGACGAGACCACCTGCAGCACAGCCTAGGGGACCGCTTCCGACACAGCAGCAGTGTTTTGTCCAGCATCAACAGCAGGGAGGTGCTCGACAGGGACGAGCGTTTGCTATGACCGTCGAAGAGGAGGAACCCACCGGAGATGTCATCGCAGGTTCTATTCTTCTTGATTCAATTCCAGCTTTAACTTTGTTTGATAGTGGTGCTTCCCATAGTTTTGTATCTGTTTCTTTTGCTCTGAAGCATGGTTTGGTAGCTGAGTCTTTGCTTAGGACTTGCAAGATCATGACTGGGGGAGGCATTATCCTGGTTAATGATATTTGCAAGGATCGGAGAGTTACTCTGGGAGACCGGGAGTTGAGTGCGTGTCTACTTGTAATGCCACTTCCGAGCTACGACATTGTACTCGAGATGGATTGGTTGAGTAGGCACCGTGCTAGCATAGACTGTAGAGGAGGTAGAGTTTTGTTTGGTTCGCCAGGAGAGCCAGAGTTCGAGTTTGCTAGAGGAGCTGTGGAGCAGGGAGAAGGCATTATTTGTGGAGCTATGGTGGAAGACAAGGAGTTGCCGCATCCGTTGATAGCAGAATTCTTGGATGTGTTTCCTGAGGAATTGCCAGGATTGCCACCAGATCGAGATGTTGAATTTTCTATAGACTTGGTGCCAAGTGCAGAACCAATTTCACACCATGTCTATAGAGTAAACAACAGCGAGCTGGTAGAGTTGAAGAAGTAGGTGGACGAATTGCAGGATAAGGGGTTTATCAGATCGAGTTCTTCACCATGGGGAGCCCCGGTATTGTTTGTACCGAAGAAGGATGGATCGGTGCGCATGTGCATTGATTACAGGGCTTTGAATAATCTCACTATCAAGAATAAGTATCCTTTGCCACGGATTGATGATCTGTTTGATCAGTTGAGTGGTGCGAAGGTATTTTCTAAGATAGATTTGAGATCAGGCTACCATCAGGTGAAGGTAAAACCGGAAGACATACCGAAGACTGCTTTTAAAACTCGGTATGGTCATTACGAGTTTATGGTGATGCCGTTTGGTTTGACTAATGCACCGGCGGTATTTATGAACTTGATGAACAAGGTGTTCCACCAGTACCTTGACAAGTTCGTGGTGGTGTTCATCGACGACATACTCATATACTCGAGGACACCGGAGGAGCATGAGGAGCATTTGAGGATTGTGTTGGATGTGCTGAGGAAGGAGAAGTTGTATGGGAAGTTATCCAAATGTGAGTTTTTCTTGGACAAGGTAGAATTCTTGGGGCATGTTGTGACTGGTGATGGTATTTCAGTAGATCCAAAGAAGATTTCAGCAGTGGAATCTTGGAAGACTCTGAGTTCGGTAGCAGAGATAAGGAGTTTCTTGGGATTGGCAGGCTACTACAGGAAGTTTGTGCAAGATTTTTCGAGAATTGCCGAGCCGATGACCAGACTCACAAGGAAGGATATGGAGTTTGTTTGGACGGAGGATTGCCAGATTGCTTTTGAGGAGTTGAAGAAGAGGTTAACGTCTGCTCCTATTTTGACGTTGCCATCAGGGTCCGGAGGTTTCACTATTTATAGTGATGCATCGGGGAAGGGTTTAGGTTGTGTTCTTCAATAGCATGGGAAAGTGATTGCCTATGCATCCAGGCAATTGCGTCCTCATAAAAAGAACTATCCTACCCATGATTTGGAGTTGGCAGCCGTCATCTTCGCTCTGAAGTTGTGGAAACATTATTTGTACGTAGAGCGTGTGGAGATCTTCACAGACCACAAAAGCTTGAAGTACGTTTTCACGCAGAAGGAGTTGAACATGAGGCAGCGTCGGTGGTTGGAACTGATGAAGGATTTTGATATCTCTTTACAATATCATCATGGGAAAGCCAATGTAGTTGCCGATGCTTTGAGCAGGTATCCGATAGCTATGTTCTTAACGCAGGATCGATATTTGTTAGAGGACTTGGAGAGCTTGGGCATTGAGGTGATTGTTCCTGGGTGTGCTATGCAGATGTGGGGATTACAGATACACTCAGATTTGATGGACAGGATTAAGGCAGCACAGTATGATGATGTATCTTTGAGGAGTATCAGAGCTCAGGTGAGAGCAGGATTGGAGGATAATTTCACTATTTCAGAGGATGGATCTTTGAGGCATGGAGTTAGATTGTGTGTGCATAGTGGGGAGTTACGTGAGGAGGTGTTACAGGAAGCGCATCGCTCTCAATATTTTATACATCCAGGTGCTAACAAGATGTATCGGGATATACGAGAGAGTGTGTGGTGGTATGGCATGAAGAGGGAAGTGGCACAGTTTGTATCCAGATGCTTAGTGTTCCAGCAGGTGAAAGCCGAGAGGCAGAGGCCAGGAGGTTTACCTCAGCCATTACCCATTCCAGAGTGAAAGTGGGAACAAATTACTATGGATTTTGTGTCCGGACTTCCACGATCTCCAGGAGGGAAAGACGCGATTTGGGTCATTGTTGATAGGTTGACCAAGTCGGCCCATTTTTTGCCTTTCAAGGTGGGTTTGTCTACGGAGAAGCTGGCAGAGATGTATGTGAGGCAGATCGTTAGGATACATGGAGTTCCCGTCAGCATAGTCTCAGATCGGGATAGTCGTTTTACTTCTCATTTCTGGAGGAGTTTGCAGGAGAGTTTGGGCACTCAGCTCAAGTTCAGTACTGCATATCATCCCCAGACAGATGGGCAGTCAGAGAGGACTATCCAGACTCTCGAGGATATGTTGCGCACTTGTGTACTAGATTTCGGGGGTTCTTGGGAGGACCATCTCCATTTGGTAGAGTTTGCTTACAACAACAGTTACCAGGCCAGTATAGAGATGTTACCTTTTGAAGCTCTATATGGTCGAAGGTGTCATACTCCTTTGTCTTAGGACGATATTGGAGAGAGAGTTTTGCTTGGGCCAGAGATGGTTGTGGATGCAGCAGAGAAGGTTCAGTTGATCAGAGACAGACTTCGAGTGGCGCAGGACAGACAGCGGCATTGGGCCGATAGCCATCGAAGACCTTTGGAGTTTGAGGTATAGTTTAGATTTTGTTTGTGCTTGTTCTTGTTTGTTATAGATTAAGTTCTTAAGATGGTGTTTTGTTCTAGGTGGGTGATTTGGTGTTTCTGAGGATTTCTCCGACACGAGGCACGATTCGCTTCGGTGGAGGCGGAAAGCTTAGTCTGCGATTCATCGGACCTTTCACTATTCTAGAGAGGGTCGGTGCAGTTGCTTATAGACTAGACTTGCCACCTTCATTGGAGGGAGTGCACAATGTGTTTCATGTGTCGCAGTTGAGACGATACGTCGCAGATCCTAGTCATGTATTGGATCACTCAGAGATAGAAGTGGGCCCTACTCTTAGCTATCCAGAGCAGCCAATTGAGATTCTGGATCGGAGAAAGAAGGTGCTGAGGAACCAGACTATTCCTTTGGTACGTGTCGCATGGAGGCATCACTCTCCGGGGGAGTCTACCTGGGAGAGAGAGGATGACATGCGAGAGCGTTATCCATATTTGTTTGTACCTTGAGGTATGTTATTTTCTAGTTATGTTCTGTTCATTAGTTAATTATGATTCTTTAGTTCTGTTCTGTGATTTTCTGGGGGTAGTTTTCATCTTTAAATTTCGAGGACGAAATTACTTTAAGGAGGGTAGATTGTCACTACCACATTTTAGGAAAAAGGGTATTTTGGTAATTTTCTATTTAAATAAATATTGTGCATGGTAAATATTTTTTGTTGTATTATTTAATTATTGTTGGATGTTATTTAATTATTTTGGACTTATTTTAGTAGACCCAACTATTTTAGTTTGGACCCATGAACCAACATGAATTAAACAGTTAGACTTGGCCCATTTAGAAAGCCCATGGTTAAGGAGATGGATTAAATCTAGAAGCTTCCTTCCTTAATTATTTCTTCATGAGAGGCCCCAAGGGGTACATTGGACATTTTACAATTGCTTGGGGAAGGGGGCATGGCCGGCCTATATTAGAGGGGGGGAAATTTCTCTCTCCTCTCATTCTCATTCCAAATCTAGATCTAGAATTTTCCACTCCCAAATTCTCTCCATTCCCATTCCAATTCCCCACCAAATTTATTCCAAATTCTTCCCAATTCACCATTAGAAAGTTGAGAAGCAAGAATCTAGAAGGAGGAAGCAAGGATCTACAAAGAGGAGCAAGGATCTACAATTTGGAAGCAAGTTCATCTCAATTGGAGGTTTCATTGGGAATCCATCTCCCAATAGGTATAATTCAGTTTTTCCCATTAAAATAGCTTCTAAATCTGAGATTTAATCATGTAAAATTAACCCATATGTATGTACTATCCATAGGACTTTGTTTTATGTTCATAGGAGACCCATGGAGAAAGTTATGGTGCTTTTTGTGTCAATTTTGTTGGAATTTCGAATTTACATTTTGTTGTATGTGTCAATTGATCCTATAGATCAATTGGGCATGTGCTTATGTGTTTGGGGCTTGTGTCGTGTCCATATTTGGGTACATGTGGTTCGTATCCCAACTATTTGGTGATACGTGTCATTTTGGGGGCTTCCTCCGACACGGGGCTTTGTACATGTCGTATTTTGACACAGACACATAGATCTACTTTTAACACTTTAATTTATTCATAAATATTATTTGTGACTTGTTTGTGTCCTTCGGGGTACATTTGGTTGTGTGTTGGACTCGTGTCACATGCGTATCCTAGATCTAGTGGGATACGGTGTGAAACTTTCCCATTTGGTGTGTTTATGTGTAGATCTAATTATTTATGCTTTAAATTCTTTATTTATAATTAGTAAATATATATAGATATTATACATTATTTTAGTGTATTTATTATGGTATTTATTGTAGCATAGATCTATATATTTCTATGTGTTCTAATGTGATGTATAAATATATATATGTAGCTTCTTGCATGCAATTATATATGTACTCATAAATTATACATAAATATTTTATAAAATATATTTATGTGTTTAAATGTGTAATTATATTAAATATAATTATTATATAATTATTTGGATTTAATGAATGTATTTTTGTGTATGCTTCTAGCCATGTTAAAATATGTACATTAATATGTGCAATGTGTTTTGGTAACTATTAGTATTTGAATGTGTAAGTTATGTGTATATGTATATATAAGTATATATATTATTAATTGTTTTATATATGTATATATATATTGATTTATATTGATTTATATATATATATATAGTTATATATTATATATTTCTTTTGGCGACAGCAGCTTTTAATGACAGTTTCTGTCATTAATATACCGTGGGCAGCAGCAGCCGCTGTAGCTATTAATGACAGTTCTGTCATTAATAGCAGCGGGCGGGATTTAGACAGCGGTATTTGCGACAGTTTTCTGTGACAGTTGTTTAACTGTCACCAATTGAGCAGTAGTGGTTTATATATAGAGTTTCTGCGACAGATTTTCTGTGACAGTTGAGACTGTCACTATAAGCTATTTTATTTAAATTGTATTTTCAGCTCACTGTTTTCAGTAACGATTTGGCAGATTTAATTTATATATTATATATTATATTTGTATATATATATATGTATATATATAGGTGTTTTTATGAGGTATAATACTAATAATAATATATTATTTTATTTTTATAAATATTGGTTTGTATATACATTATTTAGAGTGTGTATAATATTGTATTATTAGTATACTTTGTGTGGGTATCTATTGGGATCTAATTTTGATTCCTAAATTATTGTATTTTATTTCTATATTATTTGTATAGATGTCTTGTGAGGATGACCTTGGTTTGACCATGTTTGACTTTAGTTGACTTTAGAGTTGACCATAGTTGACTTTTGACTTAGAATTTATTTATTGACCTAGAAGTTGACTAGTTTGACTTGTTCTCTTTCCGGGACCTTATTTTAATGTGGTATTCCATATCTAGGTCTTCGAGGCACCGAGTCAGACATCTGTGAGACTTTTTCATTGGACTTCAGGCGAGTACATTCTCTGATAGTTTCTCATTTATGATATCCTCTATGTTCGTTGTATCTAGTGTAGATATACATGTTTCTCTTGACACTATGGTTACATGGATTGGTATATCCGGATCTCGTCATGAGATGTTATTCCTTGGTATATGGTGTATATGGTGCAAGTATTGTTTCATTGATTATCTTGTACATGTACAGACACCGATTTTTGGGAGGAGACGCTCTCTTCTTGGGGAATCTAGTGCCATAGCATACCGTGGTTGGATCTATTATACCAGTTGGGGGTGGAGAGTATTAGTATAGATATGTGATCAAATCCCTATTGAATAAAGTATTGGTAAGCGAATAGTGTTGATCATGCACCGCACGTATGATTAGCCAGGCCGCATTGTATCTTGCCCAAGCCGATCACATGTTAAGCTAGTACTCACATACTTAGTCATTAGTATTATTGTTTTATTGGCATATTGTTCATTAATGTATTTCTTTCAAGTATTTCCTTATTGTCTATATATCTCTTGTATCTATTTTGTGCATCTTGTTTATCCACAGCTATTTACTGTTACATAGTTTTTATCATGGATTAGAACTGCTGTTAGAGATGTACTCTGCTCCTTTCCTAACTGGATATATTTTTCCAGATAATACTGAGGAGTGGTACCCTACCTATTATGGACCCCAGGATGTTGTGGGTTTAGATTCGGAGACCCTGGCTCAAGAGGGACTTATCCCAACTGAGATAGTTGACCCTGGAGTGTAGCTTTGTAGTATGATAGTATTCTTTTGTACTGGATTTGTCTCCAGCTTATTTTTGTTACTCTTCAGACTCATTGATGTATTATTTTAAACTCATGAGTTGTATGATGACTATTCTATTCTTATCTGATTTCGTGCTCATTCTATCTTAGTTCTGTGGTTGAGTATTCTATTATTATTGGTGGTTCATTACTTTAGATAGACTATCTAGACAGCGTTCTACCGCCGATTCTGCGGCGTAGGCTGGACGTTGTTTCCGACTAGTATCCTTACATCGGGTACGGGTCGTGACAACAGTGTAAAGAAATATAAGACAGATATGAACAGCTGACAATAAGAAATACTGGAATAAAAGAAATGCTGGAATAAAGTACTGGAACATCATCATCATCATCAACATGCATCTGACAAGGAATAGAACTACAAGTGTACGCAAGTACAAAGAACTGGTATGTAAGTGTGTATAAGAACAACTACTAGAACATGTGGAAATACAAGATCAATCTATCGAGATACATGTCAAGAAATCATCTATCTAAGTGTGTGAAACATCAGTATATCATATGATCGGCTTGGGACTATATGACTCATTACATGGATTAGAGATCATCCCCAATAGGTCAGGCTAACCAGATGTAACAGCGATGAGGCATGTAAGGGTAAGGCTGCACCGACGTGAAATGTGGGTGAGCTAATGCTGCATGTAAAGTTTGGGTATGATCACATAAACTACTAATACTTCCCCGTTTCCCCAGCTAGCACGATGGATTCCAATCACGACTCCTCGTGACAGGTCTCAATGATGCTAACTCGTGTAAACAACAGTGTCAGAGTCATGTACGCTATACAACAAGAATTATAGAGATAATCAACATAATAGAAACTGTCAGAGAATGTACTCGCCTGTGGTCCTTTGCTGGCAATACCACTGTCCGGGTTCCAAGGTGTCGTCTGGATGATCCAACAGTCCTATAAACATACCATATAATACAATACTTCATCAGACACTACTCTAGCTCACAATCAACATAAT
This sequence comes from Iris macrosiphon, assembly GCA_036927795.1. Classification (NCBI taxonomy): domain Eukaryota; kingdom Viridiplantae; phylum Streptophyta; class Magnoliopsida; order Asparagales; family Iridaceae; genus Iris; species Iris macrosiphon. The sequence goes on from JAYESA010000003.1 coordinate 134,776,915, forward strand.
GATATCAACAGGCTACGCTAGGGGTGGTCACGTCTGTCGTTGCTGTGAATAACAGACAGTCAATGGTACGGTCTTGCCAGTATGTCAGTGTACATTTGGCAGTCTGTTATCATGCTATGGGGTCACCTAGTACACGGGCATATAATGCCTATTATTGTTTATCATAAACATCAACACTACTAATTCAATTTAATAGATATGTGCTTTTAGCTACTTAATAGAGTCTACCTTATGCATGTTCATATGCGTATACTGATACATATTAATCAATTATACTATGTATATATATACTATCAAACTTATACCATGCATACAATTTATTAAGTATATATACTAGGATACTTATAATACATATAGGGGCATGTATAGATATTATTTGAGAGCATATAATATCTATATACCTATATGTACATATATGTATATACCGATACATACGTATACTAATGCATGCATACGTACATGCGTACTCAAACGAGATTAGGTTCACGTCAAACCTGCACGTGTGGACGGGGCGGAGATGATGAGGCAGGCCGATCGTCGTGCACGGGGGTGCGCAGTCGGACTGGGCAGCGGGACCGCTTCTCAGGCGCTCCGGCGAGTCGGGATAGGCGGGCTCCGGCTTCAGCTGCGGGGTCAAGCTCCAAGCGTCGGTGGTCGGGCAGTTGGTCGAGTCGCTGCTGCTCCGGTTGACAGCGACGGTGCTCGGCGGTTCGGTCGAGCCCACGGGGACGAGTCGAGGTGGACAAGCGGGATGTTTCGGCGGGTCAGTCAGGCGCGGGTGGTCGACGAGCCAGGGAACCAAGTACAGGTGCTCGGGTCGGTTGGATCACCGGTCGTCATAGCGGGTTGGCAGGGATTGGCGGCGGTCTCAGGTACGACTCCGGCGAGTCTCCGGTCAGGCGGCGGCGGGAACTGAGAGGTGATGAACAGTGATGGGAAGGGGGGTCGGCTGAGTTAGGGTTGGGGGTTTAAGGAAAAATAAAAAGGGAAAGGAATATATATATATATATATATATATATATATATATATATATATATATATATATATATATATATATATATATATATATTGGTGTTTGGTTTGACCTAGAATATATTGACCTTGGTCAACACTAGGAAAAAAGGCCTTGGCTTGCTATGGAGATATTCCAATGGGCTAGGGTTCGAATGGGTTTAATGGAATTGCGAGAATTGCATTGGTCTAAGGGTTTGGAGGCCATGGTTTCAAGGAGTTGATGTTAAATTACACACTCCCAAAATCATAGAAAAATAATAATGAAAGAGGAATGGGTTCATATTACGTATAGTGTCCAACGGGTGTATACTTAATGCTCTTACATAATAGTGTCAATAATAAATTAAGGTCACCGTAAATTAATTAAAATTGATTATCATGCAATCATTTACTCATTAATTACGAAAAGACGAAAATACCCCTAATCCAAAAAGTGGGGGTGACACCATATTTGTATTCCGATGTGCCCGACCACAAAAATGTTGGTTAGAACGGATAATGGGTCTCACAAAACAGCGATCTGGTCACAGCCTCGGAATCAGACAAAACTTGGGTCACAGGACAAGTCGAGCGCCATGAGTCCAATGGCGCCAGTTTGGTCACGATATGATGAGCGTGCACAAAGTACTTAGGATATTTGCAAAAATACTGATATAGAGACTTTTTACGGATATGGGTTAATTTTGTCGCACACACGCCACCAAATTGAATTTAGTCAAAGCCCACACGTCAGAAAATACTATACGCACCTTTTGGTGCAATCGGTACGCGACAAGGTTGTCCGGTTTGACGGAACCAACTCCGTATCGAAGATTTTTGAGTTTTATAAAACTATTTTTCTCATGAATTGGAACTAAAATAACTTAAAATATATACAAACTAAAATAAACTATTTAAATACGCTGGAAAAGGGTTAGATAGAGATTATACCAGCGAAGATGGTTCAGAAAATGGTCGAGAGACGAGGGAGAAATTACTATGCGAAGTTGGTTTTATGAAAATCAATTTTCTACTGTGAATCGAATGGGGGTAAGTTCGATGGTTTCTCTGACCGTCCTCCGGTGGCCGATGGTAGCTCAGACGGTAGAGGGGTGGCTCGCTGGAGGTTGGTTGCTCGGGGGGGAGGTCGCCGAATGCTGACGGTCAGAAGGTCGTCGAGCATATCAGCCACAGCAGCAATAAACTGCAATGGCAACAGCAGAAATAACAGCGGCAACTGCAGTAACAGTAGTATAAGGGTAGCGGCAGTAGCTTAAATTACAGCTGCAATAGTAGCTTTAGGGTGGAGAGAAGGAGCTTGAGGGAAAAGGAAGGAGATGTAGATAAGGAGTGGAGTTGGTGGTGAATGGTGGTGGTGATGGTCGGGTGTTAAAGGGAGGGTGGCTCGGGTGGTAGCGTTGGTGAAGGAGAGGGGAGCTCTCGGGTGAGGTTGGTGATGGTGAAGAAGGAGGGTAAGAAGGATGACTAAGGAGAGCGGAGTGGGTTAAAAGGAGTAGAGGATGAATAGTGAGGAAAACGACTGCTCATAGGGTTTAGAGGAGTGGTGTGAGAAAGAATGGATGGTAGAGATGAATGGGGATGAAGATCAAGGGCTAGGAAAGAATAGGGATGGATAGGATTGAATAGTAGCATGGAATTGTGGATAGGTTCGGCTGAGTTGTTTCTTTTGGATGACTCCAACACATCATCCAATAGGGATTAGATACATGGCAAGGTTTTGTATTTAGGTCCCTAAGAATTTGGGGTTTTCTTAAATGAGGGGAAAATAGAATTTGATGTGTGTTTGAGGATGTTTGGTATTTTGTAGGATGGGGTGTGTATTTGTATAGAAGCATGAAAAATTATGCAGGCCGCATAAAGGCCATGCCCCCCCCCCAAAAAAATAACAAACCAAAGCCGCAGAGAATCCATATGCGGCCTAAGCTAACAAAGCCACAGAGACGCCACATGCGGCCAGAAAAAAAAGCCGCAGAGAAACCACATGTGGCCTGAAAAATCAAGTCGCAGAGAAGCCATATGCGGCATGATCAACCAAGTCGTAGAGAAGCCATATGAGGCATGATCAACCAAGTCGCAGAGAAGCTGTATAGTATACTATATGCGGCCTGAAAGACTACAGAGTAGAGAGGCCGCATAAAGCCCCTTGACACAGATTTTGATGTCTGTCAGAAGCTCTGACACATCACTCGTTACTCTGAGATACTTCGAGACTCGTGAAGACGACAACTCAAAAAAAGATAACAAGTCAAATCAGTATATTAATTGCTTCGCCAAACATGTTATGCCATGTGTTCCCTCATATGTGGCTATGCCCCATGCGGCCACAATGCCATGCGGCCAAAGTGTCCATCGACCAAAGTCCAGACGAGTGCTTGCATGCAGCCACAATGCCATACGGCCTCCCCAATATGCGGCCAAAGTGTCCATCGACCAAGGCCAGATGAGAGTTTGCATGCGGCCATAACGCTCTGTGGCCTCGCCAACATGCGGCCAAAGTATCCATCGACCAAGATCAGACGAGAGTTTGCATATGGCCACAATGCCATGAGGCCTCGCCAAAATGAGGCCAAAGTGTCCATCAACCAAGGCCAGACGAGAGTTTGCATGCAACCTCGCCAACATGCGGCCAAAGTGTCCATCAATCGAATCTCATGCAGCGCTGACCCTATGCGCCATGTTGAGAATGGTGACAATCCAAACTTGGACTCTTTGTATTATGCGCCTCTGAGTGCGAAGTCAAAGAAGTCTGGGACAGTACGAGCTTGTCATGCTCAAGAAACTGTCCATTCGGCTGACCATCAGAGGGCACTGCTAGCTGTTATGAGGGCCCCTGAGGGAAAGCTATATTAGACTGACCCGTGCGTCCAGCCCTCAGCAGCAAATGGACAGGGTCCGTCTCAAAAGTCTTATACTAACAATCTGGGAAAATTTCTTGTATGAACCCTAGATCAAGGAGCAAAACCAATACCCACGCACCCGTGTGCTCGGTCTACCCGTGCTCACGACAAGGGTGCAAAGGTGAGTCAGCCCTCGCCTGACTTACGCAATGTTATCAATCACAAGCGCAATGCAAGGGAGGCAGCTATGACATATGAAGTATCCTCCCCAGGATATCACTGTACAAAAATCATCATCAACTACTGCTGCAACAAAGTGGCAGTACACACAAGCAGACAGTCGGCATTCCAACGACTACACCCGAAGGCACCTCTCCAGCAATAACCTGGATATTAGGTACAAATGCCAAAGGAAGAGGAGCTATTATTTGCTTCATGTTACTCTGCTCGAAAGGTTCCTTCCACCACAAGAGGAAGGAAGTCTAGCACCTCTAGAATGTCACTCTCAACCAGCGCATTGAGAAAGCGACTACCAAGAGGACCAGCGACAAGACCTGCTCGAAGAAGAAGCTATCAGCCTATGGGAGTAGTTCTTCCTCAGAACCCCTGGAGGTTACACAAGCTGGGGGGTAGTAATCCCCATGACCTATGCAACAACCCAGCGTTTCATAAAGACAGTAAATCTAAAGGGACAAATGCCGAGTTCTCTGTGGTAATCACCCTCATCAAGAAGACGCGGCTTCTAAAGTTGGGGGTAGCATTCCCTCCGATTCTGAAGAAGATATAGCACTTTCTTCTTTTTTTGAGAAAAGCGATTCCGAGGAAATTCACAGCAACGTGCCTAGGGTTAATGCAGCATCTAGGGCTGGGGGAAGCAATCCTCAGGAATCGAAAGATCGTACGATGATGCCTACCTCCCCTGAAGTCTGTAATTCCCAAGAATAAGAAAATGAAATGTCTAGGGGTAGTCACCCTCGACAAGTCAGAGAAGCATGAGAAGTTTGGGGTAGCATCCCCTCTGAGCCGAAGATGATGCAAAATTATCGGTCTTTCTGAGGACCATGCGACTATGGAATTGAAAGCCCCAAAACCAAAGGGGTCTTTCTCCTTCGATGACGAGGAAATCAATAAAATCTTTAATATAATGATGAAGGAAAACAAACTTTGTCTACCCAACATCAGATGTCCTGAAGAGGCTGACAAGGTCGATGACCCAAAATATTGTCTCTTTCATCATTATATCCATCATCCAACCAGAGACTGCTCTGTGTTGAAGAGATGTATCCAGCAACAGATTGATTCTAATGAGCTCACCCTCGACTTTAAGGATAAGATGGTCATTGCGAACATAGTGTCCCTCCAATTCGACGACTTTCCAATGACAGAAGCCCAGGCAACCAGGGAGGTCATCAACCTCCCATCGGCTCACAACGAGTAGCAGGCTTGGTATCACTCATAACCCGAAGATATGAGGTCATTGCTCAAAAACTAGCACACCAAGTAGCACCTTCAACGACCAGGTCAAAGGGAAAGTAATGCAAGCCGGGCTGCATGATCCTTTCCTCAGAAAACACAAATTATAGACTTCAGATGCTCAGCACAGGTCAATAAGTCTCCTTGTACACAAAAGCCAAGTCTCGCATGACTCATCAGCAATGGCGCATGATAGGCAGTATTTTATTGTACGCATCCGAGCAAATCTTCAGCGCAAGGATGTATCATACTTCATTCACACACGATAGTACTTCTCAGTGTAACAAATAATTATGGGTAATAGGCAATGTTCCCCTGCGCAATATACAAAAAGATACGGCAAGCGGTGGTCCTCGATGTGGTAGACAATCGTGCGCACGTGGCAGTAATCTTACGTGCACAACTCAGCCAACTCTCTCATGTCTATGTGGCAGTATTCTTGTGCACAGAGCTTCTTATTCTGCACAAGCTAAGTTATCAACATTATTTAATGCAACAAATGATGAGCTGCCATAGTTACATTATTACAACAAATAATTACTCTGTCTCATATAGAAGATGGGTTATGACCTCCAAAAAGCTGAAGGTCTATACTTTGGTAAAGAACAGCGTATTCCTTTATAATCCGAAAGTTATTACAACAACACTCACAGAGGGCTAGGATATGAAGAGCCTAGTACGCGTCATCACTCCAACAAGACAATAACTTGTAGGGCTAGAGTTCCCAAATCATAAACTTTCAGCCATGGTTGAAAAAACATACATCGAGGATAATGTTTTCTCGATCCAACCTTCTATCAAAGACATCAAGGACAATATTTCCTCGATTCAACAGTACATACAGGCTTGCAAAGCCTAACGAAGATTTGCTAATCAGTGGCAAAATTCTCCAGCAAATGCAGATACAGTGCCTACATTTTGTTTAGCCCCAACAAGTGTATAAGCACAGTATGCACTTCTCCTATATGAATTACTGTAAAAGCTATTACCTATATTCAGGAGTCCTGGATATGCAACAGATGATGGATCCTCAAAGTCTCCCCAGCAGAACAGTCCTCAGGTCCATATGCGCACTCCCGCAGTGACCACTCAAACCAATCATGTTAGACACTAGCCATGTTCACATTTACCTCTAAGCTATCATCCTAAGGATCTCTCCATTGGAGCAACCCTCGGGTTTATCTACATTCCTAGGTAGACCACCCTCAGTAACCTGAGTTCTCTTGGGCATTAGTTCACGTCCATATTACCTCTGAACTACCACCCTCACATCCTCCCCAGTAGAGTTTGCCATGTCTATCTTACCTCTAAGCAAACTTTGCTATTTTATAATCGATCATCACATCCATATTACCTCAGATATCGGTCATCATCTAAACTTGCCACTCTTACTTAACTGTAAGTATGCCAACGGTGTTAAGTCCATATCACCTCTGATAGGGTTTATTTTGAATCTATTACTTGCATCCAAGTGAGCAAGAAGTAATGGATCCATCAAAAGTTTTCCAGTGGAGCAGGTCACAGGTCCAGCAAAATACTTTTGTTGAGACTACCCAAAACTTGATTCTTCAGTGAGTGCCTATGTACGACATTTTCCTTTCTATGCAAGGCATCTTGAAAGCCATTTATGTCACACCCCAGTCCTAAAATACCGAGGGACTAGACACGTGGCAATGGCCACCAGCACACACCAATGGGCAAACCCAATTTAATGGACCCATTAGAGTGTACTTAAGCTGTAAAACAACAATAAGGGTATATGATTCATGCCACATTTCTAATTCTAATCTCATCCACAGAAGATAAACACAATCAATATCAGAATAATCAAGATAAAATAATAATCAACAAGTCTTAATAAATGTCTCGGGGAATAACCCGATAATGAGTTTAATACATTAATCCACGAGACATGAAATAGAGTATCAAGAACAGAAATGGCTGAGTATATAAAGCAAATACTCAGGAGAAATCCTCTGGTATCACCTAGTCCTCTGGTGTTGGTACTGCTCCATTGTCTGCTCCTGTCCCGTATACCTCGGGGTAGATCTCCTCTGCTATACCTGGGGACATAATCCGGATTCTAGGTCCTCAGGGGACATAGCAAGGTACAAGAATAACTCAAGCCAAATAAATACAGTATATAAAGATGTATCAATAGGACAAACTATGTAACCAGCTAAGTGATATGCAAAATAAGAGCATCACTAGAACTCTGGCTGAGACCGCTACAAGCTCTGTGTCGGGGAGCAGATAGCAGTAATATCACGTAATGAGCCAAGCTCTGATGTAGAGTCTACGACCTCACAATAATAAATATATATATAAAATTAGCCTGTAGCCTGTGTGTCTCTTCTCACCTAATGTAATCACACGTCTCATGTGCATGACACGCAAGATCATATCTAAAGCAACAAGTCATATGATAGCTATACATATATAATATCTATGCCACAAATCCTGTAACCTATACAGAATCACCATGAATATATCAAAAAAAATTCTGTTACATGAATAGCGTTAAGTGTCCTATGGTATGACGTACTTGACGTTACATGAATAGCGTTAAGTGTCCTATGGTATCAAAAAAAATTCTGTTACACGAAAATATATAGGATCGCAATATCAATTCTCTATGTGACGTTACACAACTTCGCGTACGGCATTGACACCTGAATATTATTCAGATGCTAAGCAACGTCACACGGTCCTAGGTTGAACAGATACATCACATAAATAAATTAAGAGAATAATATAAAGCAAGTACTACAAGATTGACAAGGTACACTTACCTGGGGTTTGGATTCCAACAGTTGCTTCGGTCACAACAAGATCTTCAGGTACTCCTTCGGATGCTGAAATAATCATGACCATCATGCTCAGAAGATATAAAATAGCTAGGATTGCCTACCCATAAGTCTAATTTGGACACAGGGGCAAAATTGACAGTTTCTAGTCAAAACGGGGTCCACATATGGCCCACTTCACACCGAAAAATGTGCCAAAGACAAAGTTCTCTAAATTTATCAAACTTAGTGTCTACAAGTCCAGAACGACGATATGAACCAAACGGAATATCCAGAACAGGATTCCGATGAGCCGAATACAAAATCGCTTGTCAAGTGGAGCCGTGGGGCCCGCGATACGGGATTTTGTCAACGATCTCAGAATCGAACCAAACTTGGGTCACAGGACCAGCGTATCGCTACGAGTCCGATGGCATAAGTTTCATTGCGAAACGATAAGCACACACGGAGTTACAACAAGTTTCAGAACATGGCCGATACGGGGGTAATTTCGACGGATACGCGTTGATTCCGGTGTGCACGCACATCCAAATCAACTTTCATGAAATCCCACACATCCGTATTAATGATGCGCACCTTTCGGTGTAATTCACACACGTCCAAGTTGCCTCGTTAGCGGGACGCATCCAGTTCAGGAAAATTTCTAAATTTCAGAAATAGGGGTAAATTTTTCTATTTTTGCGTCCCGATTTGCTACCGACACAGGACGCGATACCCCAGTCTAATTGCAAGGGGTTCGAGGGGGTTACGTCGCAAACATGTCGCAACAGTCTATTCAAAAAATAATGCGACGAGCATAGAGAATGACTCACCGGAACAGGGGATCAGTATCAACTGAAATTCGCGTACTCGAGGTGGCGCGGCGCACGTCGGCGGCTGGTTGCTGTATCGTCGAAGGGAGAAGGTGGCAGAGGAAGGGGAGCTCGGTTGGTCGGAGTCGGTGGTGGCCATAGACAACGGGGTTCAGGATCGTCGAGGTCACGGCGGAGCTCGGGGTCGACTCGCCGGGGAGCTAGGGTTGCTTGGTGTACCGGAGGGCAGAGGAGACGGAGGAGGATGGATGAAGTGGTGGTGGAGAAGTGGTGGCAGTGGTCGTCGGTGTGCTAGTTGGTCGTCGAAGCTCTGGGCTCGCGGAGGCATCGAGGTCGGCCGGAGCTCTGTGTGATGGATGAGATCGTGGTGACAGCGGGGCTCGAGGTTTTATAGGGTTGCAGGGAGGTGGACGGTTGTTGACGGCGGTTGTAGGCGACGGAGAGGAGAAGGGGTAGAGGCGGCCGATTTCGGGAGGCGAGCGGGCGGCGGTTACTGCCGGCGGAGAGGGGAGCTGGAGCGGCGGAAGACGGTGGGTCGGGGGAATGGCGGGTTTACGGTTACTGTAGCAGAGTTTTAACGGGTCAGATTGTTGGTTCGGGTCAGCGGGTTCAGATCCGAATCCGATCCAATAGGGTGGGTTTAGTATAGGTTCAGTTCGGTTTATATTGGTTTAAACCGGTTTATTTTGGTTTATTTTAAAACTATATTTTTAGGTCTTTCAAAAATAGTTTTTTGGTCCAATAAATTCCAAAAAAATTACACTATAACTATTTCTTTATTTTACACTCAAAAATATTATTTTCACAATGTTTTAATATTTAAGTTAATACTTAAAATATTTAATTCCAGAAAATATTTATTTTAATTAGTTAAAAATTCCAAAAAATCTCTAAAATTTATTTTTTTAATTTTTGAAAAATTTGGATGTTTATAATTTATTTGTATTCAGGAATCCTGAGTACACAATAGGTAATGGATCCTCAAAAGCTCCCCAGCGGAGCAGTCCTCTGGTCTATCTACACACTCCTGCCTGGACCACCCAAAAAAAACCAGTTTCATTAGACGCTAGTTCATTTCCATATTACCTCCAAGCTATCATCCTAACGATCTCCCCAACGGAGAAATCCTCAGGTCTGCCGTCAACCTCCAAGTTTCTCAGATATTGGTTCACGTCCATATTACCTCTGAACTGTTGTCCTAATATTTGTCCCCGGCTGAGTTTTCTATGTCCATATTACCTCTGAACAAACCTCCGGGTCTTGGCTATAGATCATTACGTCCATATTACCTCTGATATTGGTTGTCATCCTCACTTATCACTCGTACTCACCAAGGTACACCAGCGGTGTTAAGTTCACAAAAACTGTCACGTCCATATCACCTTTGGCAGGGCTTGTCTCAAACTTATTTCTTGCACTAACATGCAAAAAAAGTAATGGGTCCATAAAACCTGCCACGTCTATATCACCTCTGGCAGGGCTTGTCTCAAACCTATTACTTGCACTAACATACGTAAAAAGTAATAGGGCCAAAAAATCTATCACGTCCATATTACCTCTTTTAGGGATTGCTTTCAAACTTATTACTTGCACCCTAGTGCGCAAAAAGTAATGGGGGCCTACGATGTGATACTATAGTATGACCCAGGAAGAAAGTCCACCAAAGATCTTCCAGTAGGATGTCCTCAATAGAAGTAAATAGTTCACGTCCATATCACCTCTGAATTATGAGCTGCCCATGTTCTTCATCCGAAGAAAATAGCCACGTCAATATTACCCCTGGCTCGTTTCTATTTTCCTTCCACCAAAAATACCGAGATCATACCTAAACTCCCGGTACGACTATCGGCTCATGTCTACGTCACCCAGAGGTGCGAAGGACCTGGCAAACCCTAGTGGGAGCCAATTTTTCGTTGACGCACGAAGGGCCTGGATACCTGGTAGCTGAGTTGCGGATGTCGGAGTAGTACCAAGACTGGGAACAGAAATAACAGGGTGCCTCGTCGCATCGGCTCCCACCATTATGCCAACCCTAGGCCGTGTTGTGGTGGCTTAAGGGGGTGACCCAGCGACCTCAATAATGGGAATGACCTCATCGCGGCGGCTTATGACCCTAGTGTCCGAAGAGGCTTCAACTGCAGAACCCCAAACAGCGATGGTTGGAGGGTCAGCTGCCACACCAGAAGAAACTGTAATAATAGGAACCTCCTCCAATACAGGCTCAGTAGGGGGGACGATAGGATGTTTCTCACCTCCAGAAGAGCGATGGAGAGGTTCGGACCTTTTTCTAACAAGTTCGCTACCCCCTTCCTCTTCTATGCCTTCCTTAGAGACCACATCCACTATCTGAAAGGGAGAGGTAGCACCTGCAGATCCAGAATAACCTGTGATTAGCTTTACCCTCAAAATGGAGAGTTGAAGCCAGAGAATTGGATCTTCCGTAAAGTGGCAAAATGACACACCAGAGGCAGGCGGCATAGGTTGTGGTTCGTCCAGCGTCATCCTAGCCTTCCCCACGGCATCTAGATTATCCACAAAGATGTTCTCCATAGGGGTGTAAGGCTCCCCCAAAGCCGTGTCTAGTCCCTGGGCTCCAAAGTCTCGGGTACATATTTCGAGACGCCCACGTCAGACTCCAGAGTGGTCTTCTTTTCGGGTTCAGCGTAGGAAACCGCCGAAGCAGCCGCCCGCCGAGGACGGTCATTTCTTCCTTGCGTCTGCAAACAATCAAATAGACAAGAGAAAAGATTATCGAAGGGTTCAGGAAGAATAAAACTAAGGAGTTCTACGGGTACCGCTATAGCATCCAAAGAAAGATCTGCTTCAGAGACCCCCGATGTAAAGGGCCCTACCTCCTCGCTCCCGATCCCCTTTGCAAGGAGCTTCGACCTCTCCATAGGTCCCATCTCAGGGGCTACTTCAGCATTTGTCTTCATGTTATAGAGAACATGGTGCTTCTCGGCCTTTGTGTCATACATGGTTCCAGATTTAGTATTTCTTGAATTTTTAGAATATAATTTTTCCTGATAATGTATTCTTGCTATATTTTCTCATGATGGTTCCTGTCATTTTATTTATTATTATTTTTTATGTTATTGAGCGAGACTATCCGAGACCAATAGAATATCCATTGGCATTGCCATAGACCCGGTTTATGACCCGCATGTGGAATGGACCCTTGGTTCGGTTCATTTTAGGTGAACCCATGACTAACCCTTTTTCTCTCATCTCTTGGTATATATATGAGTTTTTCTCTCTCCTCTCTTTCTTCTTCATTTTTATTTTCATCTTTCTCCTCTCCCTCAAGCTCTCTCTAACCCTAACCCTAAGAGAAAGTTGCTGCGACTTGGACTGTGAGAGGTAGAGGCTAGGAGCCACCCAAGGAAAGTACATCTTGCTTAATGATGAAGTCATAAATTTTGAATTTTTAGATATATTGTTTTTTAAAAATTTATTTGATGGAAAATGTTCTTCTTGAGTTGCTGATCATATCTAGTTCTTGGAGTTTTGGATTTTGATATGTAAATTTTTGTAGATCTGAGTTTCGAATTTAGGATTTTTATGTTTCTATGAGTTTTCATGTGTTTAATATTTTCAAAAACTAGTGGTTCCTTATGTTAGAGCATTTTATTTCGTGCAATTTGACTTTTGTTTCACTTTATTTGGAGTTAAAATAAAGTTTTTATGAAGAAGCAAATTTTTAGTTTTTGGAGCTTTCGGTCATGGCTGAACCTGTTGTGGGAGAGGGCGAAGTCTTCATGCGGCCAGCGAGCTATGCGACTGAGAGTGCTATGCGGCCCAAGAAGGTTTTGCGGCCTAAACTCTTGTCGCATACTGACAGCATATGTCCATCTTATTGAACGCATGACTGCTTATTTACACAAGTGTCCTTGAACACCTTGTGTTTTTATTCGCTGAACGAATGAAAAATTTGCTAAGTCCAAGAGGGGAGTTTATACGACAGGTAGTTCATGCGGCCACGAGATATTTTCCTTGAAGGCATGACTCTGAACTGTTTGACACATCTTTTTATGATTCTTGCCTTTTCTTCCTGATACACTTTTCGTCCAGACACATCAATCACTTTATATGATTTTATTTATTGACCCATCTCTCAGCACTTTTCCCTAGGAGTAGACTTTAACCCTGAGCATGCGGCAAGTGAGTCCATGAGATAATTGGGTGCATGCGGCTAGCGAGTGCATGCAACAAGTGAGTCTATGCGGCAATTGGGTGCATACGGCCATGAGTCCATACAATAATTGGGTGCATGCGGCAAGTGAGTCCATGCGACAATTGGGTGCATGCGGCCAGTGGGTGCATGCGGCAAGTGAGTCCATGCAGCTAGTGGGCGCATGCGGCCAGGAGTTCTTGTGTGCATTTTGTGTTCCCTTTAATTATATTCATTTAATAATTCCTTCCAGTGATTATTTTTGTGTGCTTGCTTATGTCGTTACAAATTTATGATACCAGACAAGTTTTGCATGTGAGTTTATAAGACAAGTTTATTTACAAGTTCATCATCCTCACGACACCGTGGAAATATTTGTGTATAAAAATCTATTGCATTTGGCATCGGACAATCAAGTGTGAGTATTGTCCGGTGTATCGCGTGTCATGAATATGATAGCTCATGAAAAGCTCGTACTATGACTCATTATTTTAGGGAGTTCTCAAGTGTCCACGACTTGAAAACTCTAAATAATTTAGAATGATTAAACAAGATAAGATTCACCTAGATAATTAGGAGGAAAGAATATTGTGCTACCGGCTACCCCGATCCCCAAGGGCCCCATGCGGCATGGACAATACTGCTAGGCAAGAGCTCCATGACTGACCAAGTTTACGCATGCTACGGCACTTACAACACAAGTTTATGTTGTAAAGAAAGTTTATGATTTCAAGTTCAAGTTTATGCTTATAAGTTCAATTTATGTTTGTGACAAGTAATAAGTTATGTTGTTGTATGGTTAAATGTGTATTTCAATTTACTAGAAAAGTGTACCCTTGGCCATCTGGGTTAACTGCAATATCGGTGGTAGCAATATTCTTAAAATATGTATTTAGTAATTAATGTCTATTACAACCCTAGCTAGTTAATCGTAGCAAGCCGTAAAGTTGTTTGGTTGTTCCATGAATGATGTTACTTTCATTATAGCTCGCTCTTCTAGTTTTTATTTTTCCTGGCGCATGGTTAGGGTGCTAAGTTCTGCTCGGGTGAACGTCTGCAACCTCGGTCCTTGTTTTGTTTAAGGGTTGTGGTCCCGATCCAGAGTAGTTCCTATGCTCTATTGCCGCTAGTCGCCTTACTTTTATTTCTGCACTTATTATTAGTTCTTCCAGAATTATTCTTGAGACAAGTATGTTGGTACCGTACGAGTCTCGATATACATTTATTTTTATTGTCTCTTTCTGCTTATGTTGTGATGTGGTTGGTCTATCACCTCGAGTTCCTTTGTGGTACTTGTTGCTTGGGGTTCTGACCCTACTGGCTTTGCATGGCCAGGTTACCCCGAAGAGAAATAGGATCCACCGTACTTCCAGCAAGATGGATCACACTCGTAGGACTGCAGCCGAAGCTCGCGAGTGGGTTTCCTTCTTTCACCTCTCGTCTTGATCACTTTATTTTGTGGTGTTTAGCAAGGGTCAGGGTTAGATCCTTATATTTTTGCGACCGCAGTCAACATGATGTATATATTAGACCATGGTTGGTATATTTGATCATGTATATTTAAACTCTGTTAGTGCAGCATTTTGTACTTAGTAGCTTCATGATCTTATGTGAGATATAATTTGGGACGCATCTTTACTTTCATGTATAATATAATCTTGTACTTGTGTTGTTGGATTGAGATTATAGGATATGTTGGCCTTAGAACTGACATCATAGCATGCTAGAGTCCAACCATCTGTCTTCTAGACGACCTTAACACATTGTGGCTTACTTCAATATTCTGTAAGGTACGGTTGGCCATGTCAGTCCTTGTATTTATCCAGTATTCTGGGAGCGGGACATGACAAGGTTTTCTTATTGGCCCATGTAGGTCTGTTTTTCAGACTTGTGTGAGGACTCATCTTGTTAGAATCTCAATCCCTTACTTATCTTCGATTGAATTCCACTTGCAACATGCACCTCTCGCTTTCCTTGAACTTCAAACTTGCTTGACATGATTGTTCCATTCTCGTCCCTTGTTGATATCCTTGTATCCTTATCCTTCAGGGACACCCTACATGCTCCTCATTTCGAGGGTTCCGTTGCACCGATAACTTCAGCAAATCCAGTAGGCCAGGGCCAGATTCCGATATTGAACCAAGGAAAAGCATCAGTAGCTTTTCATCAGCCGGCTTAGCAAGTCACGCATGCCCGACCAGCACAATCAGCTCCACCAGTCTTGCCAAAATAGCCAGTTTAGCCCGGTCCATTATTCATACCAGCCCAACCAGCCCAGACAATACCACCAGTTCTTCCAGTACAATCAAGACAGGCAGGCTCGCAGGCTATGTTAGAGGTGATCCAAGCTATGATGATGGTACAACAATAACAACTCCAGCTTCAGCAACAAGTGGTCCAACTTTGCCAGCAATTTCAGTAAGGACAATAACGGACCAACACTACTCTTTGCCAGGGAGTTAGAGTAGCATTCGAGAACAGTGGACGTTATACTCATAACTCGGCGACCAATGTTAGTCGCATGCGCCGAACCAAATTCCTCGGTACAGAAGATGCAGTTTCAACATATTCTTGGCTCCGGGACTTTGAGGCCATCCTGGATGCAACTAAGACTCCAGAGGATGAGAAGGTAGTATTCGTGAAGCTATAATTATCAGATCTTTCTTGAGATTGGTGAGCAGCACAAGAAATAGTGCTTTTGAAGCCTAATAACTGGCAGACGTTCAAGGAGCGCTTCCAGGAAAATTATTTCCATACAACCGCTAAGTTCCTGCTCCAGCAGTAGTTCATCAACCTCCGCCAGAACACAAGATAGGTCAACCAGTATGCGGCCAATTTTTGTCGACTTAGTCGGTTTGCTCCTTATATGGTAGCTTTCAAGGAAGATCGAGCCAAAAGATTTGAGCAAGGGTTACATCTAGAGCTTCAGCAGTTTATGGTGGATCATAATTATACCACCTACGATGTAGTACTCAGGGCAGCTAGGTCCCAAGAACTTGTCGGCCAGAGATTAGTATAAAGGACCGGAGTCTAGAAGAGGTCGCACTCATCCATGAGAAGCACCAGTATTCAGTCATCACCTCTCGTACCAGCAGTCAGAAATCCTCGCCCGCAAGCACTTCCAGCCTCCAGAATAACCTTAGTACAATCTACTGGGCAGTCTGTATCAGAAGGATGCAGCCACTGCGGCAAGCCGGGACACACCAAAGATCAGTGTAGGAGGGCCAATGGCCAGTATCTCAGATGTGGGGCATCCGACCACATGATTGGTTCATGCCCAATCCTGTACTTAGGAACTTCTTCAGTTCGACAGTTACCAGCGATTGAAGGTCCGCGAGGACCAATGTTAGCAGTTCGACCCCTAGCCCAGCGTCCTCTTCTGACTCAAACTGAGCAGTTCCAGCAGCAACGTCCAGTGCAGTATGCGCAAGTATAGCAAGCTCAACCAGCAAGACAGACCCAGCAGCAAGTTAGAGCCACGGCCCCTGGACGATGGCCTGAGGAAATGTTTGACAACCTAGAGCAGTTGTTAGCCGAAGGCGCTATAATTTTTGGTAAGATTTTTGAGCTCTATTTAGCTTGTCTTATTCTTGGGTTCTTGTCGAACGATCTCGTGTTCCGACGCATTTGAAATACGAAAGTCATTTTGGTCCTTTACTTGAGAAAAAGATGAGTTCATCGCCCCCGCTCTTCTGCCCTTGTATCTCATGGTACGTGATGTCTATCATGTGTCCCAACTGTGAAGGTATGTCATGAATTAGAGTCATGTCCTCGATATATTCGTTGGTACCGACTTACCTGCAGGCTTGGCTCTTGTCCATTTGTGTGAGTCAGCATATGCAAAAGTGGATGAGTTCCTATTCGACTAACTCAGGATTATATGTATCTATATGCCTCAATTTCTCTGTGTGTTACTTTTGTGCATTTATTTTATTAGTTACTTCTACAGCTATCTTTTCTATTTCAGTTATTAGCTTAGTGTACTCATTTGAATTGTGATTTGATTTCTTGAGCTTTCTCGTGTGTTCCAACTTGATAAGCCTTGGTAAAATTTTGAGGACGAAGTTTTTCTAAGGAGGTTAGAGATGTCACACCCGATTCCAGATTTAGTATTTTTTAAATTTCTAGAATTTAGTTTTTCCTGATAATGTATTCCTACTGTATTTTCTCATGCTCGTTCCTGTTATTTTATTTATTATTTTTTTTGTTGTGGAGCGAGACTATCTGAGACCAGTAGAATACCCATTGGCATTGCCATAGACCCGGTTTAGGACCCGCATGTGGAATGGACCTTTGGTTCGGTTCATTTTGGGTGAACCCATGACTAACCCTTTTCTCTCCTCTTGGTATATATATATAAGTTTTTCTCTCTCCTCTCTTTCTTCTTCATTTTTATTTCCCTCTTCCTCCTCTCTCTCAAGCTCCCCCTAACCCTAATCCTAAGGGAAAGTTACAGCGACTTGGACCGTGAGAGGTAGAGGCTAGGAGCCACCCAGGGCAAGTACATCTTGCTTAATGGTGAAGTCATGAATTTTTGATATATATTATTGTTTTAAAAAATATATTTGATAGAAAATATTCCCCTTGAGTTGCTGATCATATCTAGTTCTTGGAGTTTTGGATTTTAATTTGTAGATTTTTGTAGATCTGAGTTTCAAGTATAGAGTTTTTATGTTTTCTATAAGTTTTTCTTGGTTTTGATCTATTAAAACTTAATATTTTTGAAAATTAGTAGTTCCTTATGTTAGAGCATTTTATTTCATTCAATTTGGCTTTTGTTTCACTTGATTTGGAGTTAAAATGAAGTCTTTATGAAGAAGCAAAATTTTGATTTTTGGATCTTTCGGCCATGGCTGAACCTGCTATTGGAGAGGACGAAGTCTTCATGCGGCCAGCGAGCTATGCGGCTGAGAGTGCTATGCAAACCGAGAGGGTTATGCAGCCTGAACTCTTTTCGCATATTGACAGCATAATGTCCATCTTATTGGACGCATGACTGCTTATTTACACACAAGTGTCCTTGAACACCTTGTGTTTTTACTTGCTGAACGAATAAAAAATTAGCTAAGTCTAAGAGGGGAGTTTATGCGGCATCCAGTTCATGCGGCCAAGATCTATTTTTCTTGAACGCATGACTCTGAACTGTTTGACACATCTTTTTATGATTCTTGTCGTTTCTCCCTGATAAACTTTTTGGCCTATCACATTAATCACTTTATGTCATTTTATTTATTGATCCATCACTCAGCACTTGCCCCTAGGAGTAGACTATAACCCTGAGCATGCGGCAAGTGAGTCCATACGGCAATTGCGTGCATGCGGCCAGTGAGTCCAAGCGGCAAGTGAGTCCATGCGACAATTAGGTGCATGCGGCCAGAGAGTCCATGCGTCAATTGGGTACATACGGTAAGTGAGTCCATGCGATAATTGGGTGCATGCGGCCAGTGGGTGCATGCGACAAGTGATTCCATGCGGCCCGTGGGCGCATGTGACCAGGAATTTTTGTGTACATTTTGTGTTCCCTTTAATTATGTTAATTTAGTAATTCCTTTCAGTGATTATTGTTGTGTGCTTCCTTATGACATTACAAGTTTATGATACCAGCCAAGTTTTGCATGTGAGTTTATAAGACAAGTTTATGTACAAGTTTACCATCCTCACGATACCGTGAAAATGTTTGTGTATAAAAATCTATTGCATTTGGCATCGGACAATCAAGTGTGAGTATTGTCTGGTGTATCGCGTGTCACGAATACGATAACTCATGAAAAGATCGTACTCGCGACTCGTCATTTTAGGGAGTTGTCAAATGTCCACGACTCGAAAACTCGGAATAATTTAGAATGATTAAACAAGATAAGATTCACCTAGAACATTGGGAGGGAAGAATATTGCGCTACCGGCTACCCTGATCCCCAAGGGCCCTATGCGGCATGGACAATCCTGCTAGGCAAGGGCTCTATGACTGACCAAGTTTAAGCATGCTACGGCAATTACAACACAAGTTTATATACAAGTTAATGATTTCAAGTTCAAGTTTATGCTTATCATTTCAATTTATGTTTGTGACAAGTAACAAGTTATGTTATTGTATGGTTGAATGTGCATTTAAATTTACTAAAAAAAGCTTACCCATGGCCATCCGGCTTAACTGTAGTATCGGTGGTAGCAATATTCTTAAAATATACATTTAGTAATTAATGTATATAATCCTAGCTAGTTAATCGTAGCAAGCCATAAAGTTGTTTGGTCGTTCGATGAATGATGTTACTTTCATTATAGCTCGCTTTTCTAGTTTTTATTTTTCCTGATGTGTGGTTAGGGTGCTAAGTTCTGCTCGGGTGAAGGTCTGTAACCCCGGTCCAAATTTGGTTTAAGGGTTGTGTTTCTGATCCAGAGTAGTTTCTATGCTCTCTTGCTGCTGGTCGCCTTACTTTCATTTATGCACTTATTATCAGTTCTTCCAGTATTATTCTTGAGACAAGTACGTTAGTACCGTACTAGTCTCGATATGCATTTATTTTTATTGTCTCTTTCTATTTATGTTGTGATGTGGTTGGTCTATCACCTCGAGCACCTTTGTGGTACTTGTTGCTTTGGGTTCTGACCCCACTGGCTTTGCATGGCCAGGTTACCGCGAAGATAACCAGGATCCACCAAACTTCCAACAAGATGGCTCGCACTTATAGGACTGCAGCCAAAGCTCTCGAGTGGGTTTCCTTTTGTTACATCTTATCTTGATCACTTTATTTTGTGGTGTTTAGCAAGGGTCAGAGTTAGATCCTTATATTTTTGCGACTACAGTTAACATGATGTATATATTAGACCATGGTTGGTATATTTGATCATGTATATTTAAACTCTGTTAGTGCAGCATTTTGTACTTAGTAGCTTCATGATCTTATGTGACATATAATTTGGGATGCCTCTTTACTTTCATGTATGATATACTCTTGTACTTGTGTTATTGGATTAAGATTATAGGATATGTCGGCCATAGCACTGACGTCATAGCATGCTAGAGTTCACCCATTTGTCTTCTAGACAACCTTAACACATTGCGGCTTACTTCGGTATTCTGCAAGGTACGGTTCGGCTTGTCAGTCCCCGTATTTATCCAGTATTCTGGGAGCGAAGCGTGACACTTTGCCTTATGCTTAGCAGGAGGTGGTTCATTAGAAGTAGAATTAGCCTCTTTTGTCATAGGGTCTAGTTCCACAAGCAGAGGCCGGGCAATACTCCTGCTTTCTTGCTCATTTGGCGCGCTTTCTCTTCCGGAGGCATCAGCATGGTACCTTCGAGGTAGCTCCTCTCCAGGATAAAATCAGTCGTTAGCGTTGGCTATACAATAGTGTATCGTTGCTTTATACAACATCCCTAGCAGTACCTCAACCCTTGGCAAATAAAATTGGGCTCGAGTGCCAATGGCACTGTAATAGCTCCAAGCTCGGACCCCATCAAGCAAACTACCACTGTACCCGAAGGAAGCGCTCGGGTGACCCAACAAGAGTTGAGTATAACCAAACTGGCAAGCAAAGTTGTATGGCAGATAAGGCTCTACAAAAACCTTATCTCGGTTCTGGTACACCAAGTGAGAGGGACGAATAGCTTGGAGCCAACAAAAAAAACCTCTCAGACAAGTTTCGAGGTGCTCCCCCAGTATCTTGATGGGCAACGTCTCTCTCTTTGTCCGTGAACTCCAGCACGGACATAAAGAAACTCCAGCCCTTCATAAAGGAGAGCTCCCTCCTACCAGCGGGGACTGTGTCGGATCTCCACTTCATCCCTAGATATTTATGAATCACGACGTTAGCCGCCAACATGTCCTTGTCAGTCCCAGGGCTCATCAGGGACCCATGATGCAGGAGGAGCCAACCCCTCAAGTAATGATAAGGGAGCTCAATCTGATTGAAATGCCCCTTTCTCGAATGTTCCTCAAACTTCTGAGCGAAGTTGCGGATCCCCCGATGGATGCAGCATACCATAGACAGTAGAAGGGCCAGCTTTTGGCCGAAAGCCAAATTCACGGTAGAAAGTATGAGAAGGCCACTGATCTTATCGATGGTCCAGGATCCTCCAAGGATAATGCAGTTGCGCAACGAGAGCATCAAATATTTTGCCAGCACGGGTTTGGTGGATAACTTATGTATATACATGTAAAAGTAGCTGAGTTCTTCTTCAAGATTACCTAGCTCATTTGCGAGTTCATCTTCTTCATCCGTAGAACCCACAGTTGCCACTTCCTCGGCAGTAGCCAGTTCCCAATTTGCTTCGATCCACGTAACGACGGTGACCCTTCGTTGGTTGTGATGCTTTATCATCTGACGGTGCAGAATTCCAAGAGATCCACTTGAAGTTAGAGCCAAATCCCCTCATTAATGAGCGGATAGTCTGTCAGAAATTGATATACGGCTATGAGACTATGCGGCATATCCTGCATATGCGGCTAATAGCGCTCGGCCATGCTTCTTTCAAAGTATTCCAAACTTATCATTTTGGAAACTTTGAAGGGGTCTTGTAGAAGCATAAAAAATCATGACAGCGGTATAAAGGCCATGCCCCCTCAAAAGAACAAACCAAAGCCGTAGAGAAGCCACATGCGGCCTATGCTAACAAAGCCGCAGAGATGCCACATACGACCAAGACAAAGAAGCCACAGAGAAACCACATACGACCTGATCAACCAAGTCGCAAAGAAGTCGCATAGTATAATATATGCGGCCTGAACGACCATAGAGTAGGGAGGCCGCATAAAATCCCCTGACACAGATTTTGATGTCTGTCAGAAGATCTGACACATCACTCATCACTCAGAGATTCTTCGAGAATCGTGACGACGATGGCTCAAAAAAAGACAATAAGTCAGATCAGTACATTAATTGCTTCGACAAACGTGCCATGTCACGTGTTTCCTCGTATGCTGCTACGCCCCATGCGGCCACAACGCCATACGGCCAAAGTGTCTATCGGCCAATGTCCAAACGAGTATTTGCATGCGGCCATAACGCCATACGGCCTACCAACATGCGGCCAAAGTATCCATCGACCAAGGCCAGACGAGAGTTTGCATGCGGCCATAACAACATGGGGCCTCGCCAACATGCGTCCAAAGTGTCCATCGGCCAAAACCAGACGAGAGTTTGCATACGGCCTAGCCAACATATGGCCAGAGCGTCCAGACGACCAATGGCCGAATGAGAGATCGTATGCGACCACGATAATATGCGGCCAAGTTGCTATGCGGCCTCCAACTTATAAGATCTTCCCGTTACAAATGCAGAGATCCTCGCATAGTTGGTGCTGACTACGTGTCCAGCTGACCCAGTTACGCACACAACGGGTTGAAAATAACTCCGAGATCTCTACAAAAAATTATCTCAACCAAGACCACGAGGAAATATGCCCATAGCATGCGGCTACAGTTGCAACTGTATTCTGTTATACGGCCACCAAACAGAGTCATATGTGGCACACATAGCCCATCAGTACGATGGCTATAAATAGGAGCAACTTGAACGTTCTAAAGGCTGGCTTTTTTTCTTCTGCTTCAGAGAGAGAGCATACCACCCCCGCCCAATACATAGAAAGAGCATACCAAGACGAGCGAAGAGAGAATATAAGCTTCTTCACCCGACATCGAATCGTCTACGGAGTAAAGGAGACACCATAGCACTCCTTGTCTATCATCACACCCCAGAATCAAAAATATTGTACTTAGATTATCTGTCCATGAGCTATTTGTACTTTCTTTCATTTGTTAATTAAATCAAGCTCTTTTAGAACTTTTTGAATTTAATAGCAAACAAGATGGCGACTCTGCTGGGGACAATCCTTCTCCTCTGATAAGAAAGTTGTGACGCAATCCAATGCAGCCAAGCTCGGCTTAACTCAAAGGATGCTAGTGGTCCGCTTCGACCAGCAGGCTTTCGAGGACATGCTCTATGGGGACAGCGCGAGTCCATCTCCGAGGCATGCAAAGCCCAAGAAGACCCGTAGGATGTAGGTAGAAAAGGACATCGTGCCTCACCCAACTGCGGAGCAAGCGCTCCCCATCTCTCTCTCTCTCTCTCTCTCTCTCTCTCTCTGCCACAGGGACTGCACATCATGCGTCCACTACTTATGCAGAAGCCTCTACCAACCAGAAGGGTGCTCACCACTTGAAGACCCACGGGACGTGGGTAGCAAAGGCACCGTGCCTTACCTAACTTGGAGTTTGCGCTCCTAGCCTCTCACTTTGTTGCTGAAGGCACTCGCTAGTCGTCCCCTCAGGTTGTCCATGCGGCATCCTCGCCTGATGCAGAAAATGCTCATCACCCAAACTCTGGCAGAGGAAAACAGTAAGATGCCAGACATTCGGGCGCTGATACAAGCTCTATACTACCAAATAGGAGGCCGCATAAGACTCACTATGTGGCATTGGTCGACGACCGCAGTAAGATGGTCGTATGTGACTCTGGCAGCAGTCGAACCTCTATTTTTGAACGAATTTCAAGCAGTACTAACCCTATGCGCCATGCTGAGAATGGTGAAAACCCAAACTTGGACTCTTCGTACTATGCACCTTCGGGTGCCAAGTCGAAGAAGTCTGGGATAGTGCGAGCTCATCATGCTCAAGCAACTGTCTATTCGGCTGACCGTCGGAGGGCACCGCTAACTGCTATGCGGGCAACTGATGGAAAGCTGTATAAGACCGACCCGTGCGTCCAGCCCTCAGCGGCAAATGGACAGGGTCCATCTAAAAAGTCTTCCACTGACAATCTAAAAAAATTTCTTGTATGAACCCTAGATCAGGGAGCAAAAATAATACCCACGCACCTGTGCTCATGAAAAGGGTGCAAAGGTGAGTCAGCCCTCGCATGACTTACGCAATATGATCAATCGCAAGAGCAAGACGGGGGAGGCAGATATGGCATATAAAGTATCCTCCTAAGGACATCATTGTGCCAAAATCATCATCAACTGATGCTGAAACAAAGTGGCAGTACTCACAAGCAGGCAGTCGGCATTCCAACGACTACACCCAAAGACACCTATCCGACAACAACCCGGAGATCAGGTGTAAACACTAGAGGAAGAGGAGCTATCATTTTCCTCATGTTACTCAGCTCAGAAGGTCCCTTTTCATAGGAGGAAGGAAGTCCAGCACCTCCAGGACGTCACTCTCAACCAGCGCATTGAGAAAGCGACTACCAGGAGGACCAGCAGCGAGACCTGTGGCAGGTATTTTCCAGGGTACCCGCTTAAAGAATAAACTATCAGCTGCTGGGGGCAGTTCTTTCTCAGAACCCCTGGAGGTTACAAAAGTTGGGGGTAGTAATCCCCCGGACCTATGCAACAACCTAGCATTCCGTAAAGATAGTGAATCTCAAGGGACAGATGTCGAGTTCTCTGGGGGTAATCACCCCCATAAAGAAGAGGCAACTTCCAAAGCTGGGGGTAGCATTCCCTCCGATTCTGAAGAAAATATAACAATTTCAACTTTTTCTGAGGACTACAATTCTGAGGAAGCTGACAGCAACGTACCTAGGGTTAATACAGTATCTAGGACTGGGGGTAGCAATCCTCAGGAATAGAAAGATTGTACGATGATGCCTACCTCCCCTAAAGACTGTAATTCCCAAGAACCATATAATGAAATGTATGGGGGTAGTCACCATCGATAAGTCAGAGCAGCATCCGAAGCTGGGGGTAGCGTCCCCTCCGAGCCCGAAGATGATGCAAAATTATCGGTCTTCCCTGAGGACCGTGCGACTAAGGAATCGGAAGCCCCAAAGCCAAAGGGGTCTTTCTCCTTCGATGACGACGACATCATTGAAATCTTAAATATACTGATAAAGGGAAACAAACTTCGGCTACCCAACATCAGATGCCCTGAAGAGGCTGACAAGGTCGATGACCCAAAATATTGCCTCTTTTATCGGTACATCCATTATCCAACTAGAGACTGCTCTATGTTGAAGAAATATATTCAGCAATTGATCGATGCCAATGAGCTCACCCTCGACTTTGAGGATAATATGGTCATTGCGAACATAGTGTCCATCCAATTCGGCGATTTCCCAGTGATGGAAGCCCAGGCAACCAGGGAGGTTGTCAACCTTCCGCCGGATCTCAACCGAGTAGTAGGCTTGGTATCACTCACAACCACAAGATGTGAGGTCATGGCTCAAAAACTGGCACAGCAAGTAGCTCCTTCAATGACCTGGTCAAAGGAAAAATAATGCAGGCCAAGCCGTATGATCCTTTCCTCAGAAAATACAACTAGTAGACTTCGGATTCTCAGCGCAGCTCAATAAGTCTCCCTGTGCACAAAAGTCACGTCTCGCATGACTCATCAGCAATGGCGCATGATAGGAAGCATTTTATTGTGCCCATCCAAGCAAGTCTTCAGCGCAAGGACGTATCATACTTCATGCGCACATGATATTACTTCTCTGCATAACAAATCCTTATGGGCAATAGATAGTGTTCCCCTATACGAGATACAAAAATACGCAACAAGCGGTGGTCCTCGATATGGTAGAAAATTGTGTGCATGTAACAGTAATCCTACGCGCACAACTCAGCCAACTCTCTCATGTCTATGTGGCAGTATTCCTGTACACAGAGCTTCTTATTCTGCACAAGCTAAGTCATCAACAGTATTCAATACAACAAATAATGAGCTACCATAGTTCCATCATTACAGCCAATAATTACTCCGTCTCACGTAGAAGATGGGCTATGACCTCCAAAAAGTTGAAGGTCTAAACTTTGGTAAAGGACGACGTATTCCTTTATAATCCGAAAGTTATTACAAAAACACTCGCAGAGGGATAGGATATGAAGATGCTAGTATGCGTTATCACTCCAATAAGACGACAACCTGTAGGGCTAGAGTTCCCAAATCATAAACTTCCAGCCATGGTTGACAAGACGGACATCGACCACAATATTTTCTCGATCCAACCTTCTATCAAAGACATCAAGGACAGTATTTCCTCGATTCAACAGTGCATACAGGCACATAAAGCCTAATGAAGATTTGCTAATCAGGGGCAAAATTCTCCAGCAAATGCAGATACAGTACCTATATTTTGTTTAGCCCCAGCAGGTGTATAAGCACAGTATGCACTTCTCCTACAAGAATCATCGTAAAAGCTATTATCAATATTCAGGAGTCCTGGATACGCAACAGATGATGGATCCTCAAAGTCTCCCCAACAGAGTAGTCCTCAGGTTTATTTGTGCACTCCCACAATGGCCACTCAAACCAATCATGTTAGACGCTAGCCATGTTCATATTTACCTCTGCGCTATTATCCTCACGATCTCCCCAGCGGAGAAACCCTCGGGTCTACCTACATTCCAAGGTAGACCACCCTCAATAACCTGAGTTCTCTTGGGCATTAGTTCATGTCCACATTACCTCAGAACTACCGCCCTCACATCCTCCCCAGTAGAGTTTGCCATGTCCATCCTACCTCTGAGAAAACTTTCCTATTTTACTATCGATCATCATGTCCATATTACCTCTGATATCGGTCGACATCTAAACTTGCCACCCGTACTTAACTCTAAGTACGTCAGCGGTATTAGATCCACAAAATCTATTACGTCCATATCATATCTGATAGGGTTTATTTCAAATCTATTACTTGCATCCAAGTGCGCAAGAAGTAATGGATCCACCAAAAGTTCTCCAGCAGAGCAGTTCTCAGGTCCAGCAAAACACTTTTGTTGAGACTACCCAAAATTTGATTCTTCAGCAAATGCCTATATACGATATTTCACTTTCTATGCTAGGCATCCTGAAAGCTATTTATATGTATTCAGGAATTCTGAGTACGCAACAGGTAATGGATCATCAAAATCTCTCCAGATGAGCTATCTGCAGGTTTATCTGCACACTCCCGTATAGACCACCCAAAAAAAAAACAGCATCATTAGACGCTAGTTTACGTCTATATTACCTCTGAGCTATCATCCTAATGATCTTCCCAGCAGAGCAATCCTCAGGTCTGCCGTCATTCTCGGGTGGACTCTACCCAACAAACCACTCCTCAGTGAGTTTCTCGGACATTGGTTCACATATATATTACCTCTGAACTGTTGTCCTAATATTTTTCCCCGTCTAAGTTTGCCATGTCCTTATTACCTCTGAACAAACCTTTCGGATCTTGTCTATCGATCATTACATCCATATTACCTCTGATATCAGTTGTCATCCCCACTTATCACCCGTACTCAATAAGGTACACCAGCGGTATTAAGTTCATAAAAACTGCCACGTCCAAATCACCTCTGGCAGGGCTTGTCTCAAATCTATTACTTGTACTAACATGCGCAAAAAGTAATGGATCCGCAAAAATGGCCACGTCTATATCACCTCTCACGGGGCGTATCTCAAACATATTACTTGTACTAACATGCACAAAAAAAGTAATGGGTCCACAAAACCTATTACGTCCATATTATCTCTGATAGGTATTATTTTTGAACTTATTACTTGCATCCTAGTGCACAAAAATTAATAAGTCCAATAAAGATCCCCCAGTGGGATGTCCTCAATGGAAGCAAATAGTTCACATCTGTAACCTCCGATTTCCAATTTCCGAAATAATTAGATTTTTTTATTATTTTAAATATCAGATTTATAAAATATTAACCTTGAAATTCTAGTATTAGATTTTGAACAATGTTTGGTTTTATAAGGTAATTTATAATCTTGTATAAAAATCATTTTTTCTAAATGTCGATTTATTATAGAAAAAATAAATAAATGATATTATATATAATACTCTGGCTTCGAATATTTATTGGCTTGAAATCATAAACTTTTTGTTTAATAAAATTATTGAAAGACTAGTTGTTTTCATAATAAATTTTTAATATCCATTGGATTAGTAAATAAGTAAATTACATAATTTCTAGGGTTTTGAAATAGGGATTTAATTAGTAGCATTTGGAATCAGTTAGCCTTGGAAGCCCTTAAAACATTTTTTCTTAAATTATATTTTTCTATTAAATTTACCAGTTTACCGTCTCCCATTCACACCCTCATTTTTTCCCACATGAAAAACCCATTTATATATATATATATATGATCTGGACCATTCATTATTGGGCCAATCCGCACCCTTCATCCCACACCCTCTTTCCCTATTTAAGTCTCTCATCACCCTTCCCAAGAAACCCTAGCTAGCCCTCACAAATCCCCATAAGCCAACAAGCCACCACCATTTTGTGTGCTCGTGTCCGTGTGTCCAGCATCACCGTGTCAGCCATGTTGGCCTCGGGTCTGACCCCGGGTGTCCCACCGTATCCATTCATTTTCTGTGTCCAGTTACAACATTACAACCATATTCTTGTGTCCGACACCATCTGGACACAACCCCACATCACAGTACATCATTTCTGTGTCCAACACCCGGACACGTCCACCCCAATACCACAACACCACCATCGTGTCCAGCCTCGGACACGATCCATCCCGACACAGCAGATCCAAACCCTAACCTAGATCAGATCCGCCGCCGGCGACTGGGATCTCCCCTTCGGCGTCGAGCACCTGTGGCCGACGAGACGAGCAGATCAGCCGCCGCTCTCGAGATCCAGCCGCCGCGAGACCGAGCAGATCCGCCGAGCTTCGCTGCCGCCGGTGACCGCCGCCTCGGATCTCCTCGACTTCGTCGAGCCGTGGCCGCCGTCTCCTCGAACCGAGCACCGCCGTCTCCTCGAACCGAGCACCCGCCGCCACAACAGATCCGCCGAACGTTCGACCGCCGCCCGAGACGAACGTCGACCGCCGACGCCCTGTCCGGCCCGACCTCGCCGGAAAACCCTCATGTGAGCCTCCCTTCCCTGTTTCCTTTTCCTTTCGATTTCTCAGGGTGGGGAGTGAGTTAAAGGGATTAGTTAATTAATAATTAGTTTAGTTAATTAATAATTAGTTTAGTTAATTAATAATTAGTTTAATTAATGTATTTAGTCTAGTAAATTAATGTAATTAGTTAGTAATTTCATGTATTAGTTTAGTTTAGTAGTAATCAGTAGCTAATTTATTTTAGTTATAATTAATCAGTTAATTAGTTATTAATCAGTATTAATTTATTAATCAGTAGTTATTTGTAACCAGTTAATTAATTTCATAATCAATTAGTTTTATGTAATTAGTTTAGTATATGCAATTAGCTAGTTTTATGCAATTAGTTTATTTTTATGTAATAAATATAAGGGTTTGACTATGTAAAAATAATAATTTCTGGTTTATATTATTATTAAAGGAAATAGTTTCAATAATCAAAAATAGTTCAAAATTGGTTTTTTGGGTTGGTAATTGAAATTACTAGAGATGTATAAATACATTGGTTTTTACAAATTCTA
Organism: Iris macrosiphon; assembly: GCA_036927795.1. Classification (NCBI taxonomy): domain Eukaryota; kingdom Viridiplantae; phylum Streptophyta; class Magnoliopsida; order Asparagales; family Iridaceae; genus Iris; species Iris macrosiphon. The sequence continues at coordinate 134,806,395 of JAYESA010000003.1, forward strand.
GATTTTACAAATAAACATTTACTTGTAATTATTGTTCAATTAATTTTGAAATAATTTTCATTAAATTAGGGTGTTACCTTAATTACAACCAACGACCATTTCTCCTATTAGCCTGGTATCCTTACCTCGGTTTTCGTGTCGAACTCCGATCATGGACTTCTTTATATAGTTTCTAGCTATTTGGACTGCTCCGGACCCATTGAAACTAATTGCTACTTCATTTGGGATCACCTTGAGAAGTGTGGCATTATTTACATTCTTTGATTAGTTATATATATATATATATAAAATGTTTGATTGATATATATATACAAATATATATTTTGGTATAAAAGTATATATGTATATACATCTATTAGTGTATATACACAAATACGTATTTTGTACAAATTACTAATAGACACTTATATATATTATATACGTTTTTATTGGTATAATATGTATTAATGTATGATTCAGTATTTAAATATAAATAAATGTAAATTGGTATATATGTATATATAACCGTATTTTGGTATAAATAGGTGTACCTATATATATAAACATGTATAAACATATTTTTGGTATATATATATAGTATATATATATATATAAAAACTGTATTGATATATATGTACTTGTAAAACATATTTTGGTATATTACCTGTATATAGTATTGTATTATTTTGGTATGTATGCATATATATATATATATATATATATATATATATATATATATATATATAATATAAGTTAATATGTATTTTGGTACATGTATACTAGTTTATATGTATGAGTGATGTATAATTTTTCACATAAATAAAATATATTTCCACTTATGTACATACAGTTATACCTATTTTGTATACTTTGGAATAACTATATATATATGTACTAAATTATTATTGGTAATATGATTAATTGGTAAATTACTAGGTGACCCTAGTTGACTAGTGCCATACCTGACAGAGCCCTGAGTTCATGTATTTGTGATGTGTTAGTGTAGCACCTGATGCAAATGTTGTATTTGATATATTTTTAGGACTGTTGGTTCCTCCAGACGATACTCTGGGACAGGACATTGATTTTACCAGCTAAGGACCCAAAGCGAGTACATTCTCTGATTAGTTTCTAATATATGATATCTCCTATGTTCACTATATCTAGTGTAAATATCCATGTTCTTGACATGTTAGTTACACGGATTGGTATACACGGATCTCGTCATGAGATGTTATTCCTTATTCATGGTGTAGCTTGTACAAGACTTGTTTTCTTGATATCTTGTGCATGTACAGACACTGAGACCCGGGGAGATTTGCTACCTCCCTAGGGAATCCCGTGCCATAGCGTACCATGATTGGATCTACTATACCAGTCGGGGGTGGGGAGTATTTTAGTGTAGATATGTGATCATACCCAACTTTTCATGCATCATAGCTCACCCCATATCTCACGTCGGGTGCGGCCTGACCATCTCCGTGCCTCATAGCTGTTACGTGTGATTAGCCTGACCTCTCCATGCATCATAGCTAACCAACGGTTAGCCTGACCTTCGTGAATTATAGCTAATCACATGTAACCAGCCTGATCAAGTTCCCAAGCCGATCACATATTAAAGCTAGTACTCACACACTTAGTCATAGGTTTCTTGCTCATTGACATATTATTTCTTTTCCTTCATTTACTTACAGTATTTCCAGTATTTCTTTCATTGTACATTTCTCGTACCTATACATGCATCTGGTATATTTCCATCTAGAACTGCTACATAGTTTATGTCATTTATATAGAACTGCTATTTAGAGATGTACTTTGCTCTTTCCTGACTGGAAAATATTTTTCCAGACTGTGACCTTAGTGGACTTGTTTCTGACACTTGGGGATTGGTTGTTACTGATTTCAGGTATGATTATTTTGTCAGTAGACTTGTGTTGTATTCTTTTGTTTCTTCAAATTCTTATCGTGCTGTAGTTGGGATTGAGTATGTTATTCATTTTATAGTGTTATCCGTGTCTCCTTATGGAGTTGGATACTAGTGTGAGATTATTTAGATAGTACTTGACCTAGACAGCGTTCTACCGCCGATGCTGTGGCGTAGGCTGGACGTACCCACGCACTCGTGCCCCTAAACCGGGTGAGGGTCGTGACACGTTTTTAGTGGTGGCCCATGCAGGTCAGACTTCGCTAGTTGTGCGATGTCGTAGTAGTGCGACGTCATAGTTGTACTACTACGTACCTGCTATAGAATATAGGACATAGGATACTAGAATGAGAGAGGATACTCAATCACAAATTCTTGAGAGATTCCTGGGATGACTCCTTGAGAATCTCATTGTAATTTCTAATTTTAAATCCTTCGCCTTGTTTCCGTCCGTCCTCACTCATTGATATTAAACTTGATCCTTATTGATCAATTATTAAATTAAAATCTTGGTATCATTGTTGAGTTTGATTCTTGTTGACCAGTTGTTAAATTTAATTTTTGGTATCGTTGCTGAGTTAATTTCATATCGAGATGAATTTTACGGGCTAAAATTTACGGTATCATCTGATGACATATGTTGATAAGGACAGTGAGAAAGGTAAAACGTCTACTTTGGTTATGGACCCTAGAGTTTATCGCAGCCATATTAGCTGTCGTGACGAGAACGTAGGAACCTAACTTGGGTGTACATACTTTAGTTATGAGATTTAGAGTTACTCGCAGCCATACCGGTTGGCATGGCGAGGATTCTAGATGACATGATTATAGGGTTGCATACCTTAGTTACGGAACCTGTCGTTTATCGCATCTATGCTTACTGGCGTGGCGAGGATTCTGAGTGTCGTGATTTCAGACAGACGTGTATGATTATCAGGTTGTATCTTAAATTGGCTCTTAAAGTATCATCTCAAGACTTATCTATTTCTGTTATTCCAGGACTTTGTTCCATCGCTTCTTTTCTTTACTAGCAGTAAAGATACCTTCCGTCCTTAACCCAGTTCTTTGAGCCTTATTTTTTTAAGGATCCTTGTTAGTGTGATAATTAGTGACTTGCAATTTTGGTTGTGTCTTGTATTAGTTTGACTGAGTGTGACTTGTGAGTTTGTAAGTATTTCTTAGTTGGATATGTGAGCAGTAGGATTTAATTTAGAGTTAGCCCTTAGCATAGTACCTTGTAACAATGGTTCTAGGAGAAGTGTCATTAGAGACTGAGAGTTAAGGAGAGTATAGAGTATCAGTGATAGTTCTCAGAGTTAGTAACAGAGCCAATTACCCGTCCTGGATAATCATGATTTTGTAATTGAGTGATCTATGTAAACGATTAAGTATCCAGGAATTGTGTTAAGGATTTATGGAGCATGATGTTCAAATTGATGAATGATATCAGAAATGTTAAAGGTAAAGAAATGTATATGCATAAAGGGTTTAATGAGATGTCATAAGTAGAGAAATATCAGGATTAGTAATGAAAGTTGTGAAGTGTATCACAAATTAGTTTAACAGGCTGTAAAAGGATTAAGAGATATGCTTATACATCAATCGAGATATAGAACCATATGCCTGCCCATGAGAGTAAAGAAACATGAGTATTATAGAAGGTACGGGTAAACATGAGTTCTAATGAGCTTGATGAGATGATTCATTAATGAAGCTAGTAATATAATACCAAGGGTGCTAATGATTCTATATCAAGGATTTGTCAAGAATGACGTTAATAACAGTAAGCACCATGTATGATGATAAATTAGATGATATACCAGTTGACATAAATTGAAAATCATAAAAGAAATTACAGGTGATGATGACTTTGATCATTGGAGATAATGGTGCAAGTGATTCAGGCAGTACAATTTTAGTACACAGTTATAGACACTAGATGCATTGAGTGCACCTCGAGTATTAGAGACTACGAGCACTTATACGTAAATTGGTGGATTTATAAATTAAAGAGTGGAAATGAATTTTTGAGAATTATTGAGAAGTTGGGATTGTGTCATTAAAATTTTGAGGATTTCAAATATGAATTCAATAAACATGGTTAAGGCTACAAAGATTTTAGAAGTGATTAAATTTTATTTCGATGTTGAGTATCTGACTTTGAGGAGGTATATGCAAATTATTTTAAGATTGATCGAGAAGTTAAACCTTGATGATTATTTTGAGGATTAAATTTTATGGTAGATGAAAAATATGAATATTAATATATGAGTAGATGATATACATATGTAAGGATCTGTGGCTTGAGTATGCTTGAGATGGCACCACAAACAGACTTGGGTGTCCATCTAGAGTTGTATTAGAGAGAGCAGTGCTTAGTGTGTTGTGTTGCACTTGGCGTGCACTTGAGTGATAAGAACAACTAGTATAGACAATTACAGTAGGTAAGAGAGCTAGCAGTGGTTGTGCTTGTAGTAGAAACAGTGGTACCTAAAGGGATAGGAGTATCAAACCTTGAATGCATCTTTGACCTATGATTGTGCTAGAGGTCCTTGGTATCAGATGTTAGTATAAATAAACAGGTGTGTGCAATACGGATATATTCATGGATTTTGTGGATTAATGATTAGTTGATATGGGTACCAGTGTACAGGAATAGGAATTAGATAGTGAATGTGCTAGAGTTAAGAGCATGTTAGAGATAGGAGATACCGCAAGAAATATGTTAGCAGGTTCTTTCTTTTTCTCATGTTGTTTTTGTCTTCTGATTGATTGATTCTCTAGTACCGTGGTTTGTATTCGTGATTTTTGATTGATTGTAGCTAGTAGTACACCCTGGCAGAGGCTGCAATACCATAACAAAAGACACATGACCTATATATTTTCTTCGATTGCATGGCTGTAGGTAGAATTTTCTTAAACCACGATCATTGAGGTTTAGACCATAGCAAAATTTTTGAGAAGATTATGATTAGACGAAAGGGACAAAAAGATTTAAAATTTAAGGATAAGCATTCGTTTAAATAAAGAGTTAATGAGTAATATAACGGAATTGATGGACCATTAATTTTACGAAAATCGAGGTATGATTGAAATTCGAGGATAAACATTAACTTAAATAGAGAGTTAAGAAATTCACAGGGCAAAATTGAGGATTTATTAATTTTAGGAAGGTCTTGATATGATTGATTATTAAAATTTGAGAAAATTTGGAAATTATCATTTTATCTATTTGATTGCAAAATAGAAATTTGAAATTCTATATTATGAATGTTGCATTGAAGATTCTGAAAGTATCGCATCGTTGAGTAATTGAGGAAAAAGAAAATCAGGAAAAAAAAATTTGTTAATGGAATAGTGCCGAATTCAATTCTCGGGATGAGGATTTATATTTGAATAAGCATCAATTGAATTTGAGTTAGAGGAATAGGATGATTGATGGATTAGTGTTTAAAATTTAAATTGGGATACAGATTTTTAAATGTTATAAATATACATTGATTGGAATGCAATTGGAGGATTGGATATTAAAATCCTTGAGTAATTAGATACAAACTTAAAAAAAAAAAATTGAGGAGATTATTACAAAAAGGGGATTTGATTTTTAACTTAAAGATTTTCAGGAATTTGATGTTATAGGACTTTGAAAGGTTGAGAAATAACAATATGGAATTACTTCAAGATTGTTTGGCTTGAAATTTAAATTTTGATAGAAATAATATAATGTGTAAATGCAAATATTGAGGATCTTAAATTTCGAGGACGAAATTTTTCTAAGGTGGGTAGACTTGTAACCTCCGATTTTCAATTTTCGAAATAATTAGATTTTTTTTTTATTTTAAATATCAGATTTATAAAATATTTACCTTGAAATTCTAGTATTAGATTTTGAACAATGTTTGGTTTTATAAGGTAATTTATAATCTTGTATAAAAATCATTTTTTTTAAATGTCGATTTATTATAGAAAAAATAAATAAATGATATTATATATAATACTCTGGCTTCGAATATTTATTGGCTTGAAATCATAAACTTTTTGTTTAATAAAATTATTGAAAGACTAGTTGTTTTCATAATAAATTTTTAAAATCCATTGGATTAGTAAATAAGTAAATTACATAATTTCTAGGGTTTTGAAATAGGGATTTAATTAGTAGCATTTGGAATCAGTTAGCCTTGGAAGCCCTTAAAACATTTTTTCTTAAATTATATTTTTCTATTAAATTTACCAGTTTACCGTCTCCCATTCACACCCTCATTTTTCCCCACATGAAAAACCCATTTATATATATATATGATCTGGACCATTCATTATTGGGCCAATCCGCACCCTTCATCCCACACCCTCTTTCCCTATTTAAGTCTCTCATCACCCTTCCCAAGAAACCTTAGCTAGCCCTCACAAATCCCCACAAGCCAACAAGCCACCACCATTTTGTGTGCTCGTGTCCGTGTGTCCAGCATCACCGTGTCAGCCATTTTGGCCTCGGGTCCGACCCCGGATGTCCCACCGTATCCATTCATTTTCTGTGTCCGGTTACAACATTACAACCATATTCTTGTGTCCGACACCATCTGGACACAACCCCACATCACAGTACATCATTTCTGTGTCCAACACCCGGACACGTCCACCCCAATACCACAACACCACCATCGTGTCCAGCCTCGGACACGATCCATCCCGACACAGCAGATCCAAACCCTAACCTAGATCAGATCCGCCGCCGGCGACTGGGATCTCCCCTTCGGCGTCGAGCACCTGTGGCCGACGAGACGAGCAGATCAGCCGCCGCTCTCAAGATCCAGCCGCCGCGAGACCGAGCAGATCCGCCGAGCTTCGCTGCCGCCGGTGACCGCCGCCTCGGATCTCCTCGACTTCGTCGAGCCGTGGCCGCCGTCTCCTCGAACCGAGCACCGTCGTCTCCTCGAACCGAGCACCCGCCGCCACAGCAGATCCGCCGAACGTTCGACCGCCGCCCGAGACGAACGTCGACCGCCGACGCCCTGTCCGGCCCGACCTCGCCGGAAAACCCTCATGTGAGCCTCCCTTCCCTGTTTCCTTTTCCTTTCGATTTCTCAGGGTGGGGAGTGAGTTAAAGGGATTAGTTAATTAATAATTAGTTTAGTTAATTAATAATTAGTTTAGTTAATTAATAATTAGTTTAATTAATGTATTTAGTCTAGTAAATTAATGTAATTAGTTAGTAATTTCATGTATTAGTTTAGTTTAGTAGTAATCAGTAGCTAATTTATTTTAGTTATAATTAATCAGTTAATTAGTTATTAATCAGTATTAATTTATTAATCAGTAGTTATTTGTAATCAGTTAATTAATTTCATAATCAATTAGTTTTATGTAATTAGTTTAGTATATGCAATTAGCTAGTTTTATGCAATTAGTTTATTTTTATGTAATAAATATAAGGGTTTGACTATGTAAAAATAATAATTTCTGGTTTATATTATTATTAAAGAAAATAGTTTCAATAATCAAAAATAGTTCAAAATTGGTTATTTGGGTTAGTAACTGAAATTACTAGAGATGTATAAATACATTAGTTTTTACAAATTCTAGATTTTACAAATAAACTTTTACTTGTAATTATTGTTCAATTAATTTTGAAATGATTTTCATTAAATTAGGGTGTTACCTTAATTACAACCAACGACCATTTCTCCTATTAGCCTGGTATCCTTACCTCGATTTTCGTGTCGAACTCCGATCATGGACTTCTTTATATAGTTTCTAGCTATTTGGACTGCTCCGGACCCATTGAAACTAACTGCTACTTCATTTGGGATCACCTTGAGAAGTATGGCATTATTTACATTCTTTGATTAGTTATATATATATATAAAATGTTTGATTGATATATATATACAAATATGTATTTTGGTATAAAAGTATATATTTATATACATCTATTAGTGTATATACACAAATACGTATTTTGTACAAATTACTAATAGACACTTATATATATTATATACGTTTTTATTGGTATAATATGTATTAATGTATGATTCAGTATTTAAATATAAATAAATGTAAATTGGTATATATGTATATATAACCGTATTTTGGTATAAATAGGTGTACCTATATATATAAACATGTATAAACATATTTTTGGTATATATATATATAGTATATATATATATAAAAACTGTATTGATATATATGTACTTGTAAAACATATTTTGGTATATTACCTGTATATAGTATTATATTATTTTGGTATGTATGCATATATATATATATATATATATATATATATATATATATATATATATATATATATATAATATAAGTTAATATGTATTTTGGTACATGTATACTAGTTTATATGTATGAGTGATGTATAATTTTTCACATAAATAAAATATATTTCCACTTATGTACATACAGTTATACCTATTTTGTATACTTTGGAATAACTATATATATATGTACTAAATTATTATTGGTAATATGATTAATTGGTAAATTACTAGGTGACCCTAGTTGACTAGTGCCATACCTGACAGAGCCCTGAGTTCATGTATTTGTGATGTGTTAGTGTAGCACCTGATGCAAATGTTGTATTTGATATATTTTTAGGACTGTTGGTTCCTCCAGACGATATTCTGGGACAGGACATTGGTTTTACCAGCTAAGGACCCAAGGCGAGTACATTCTCTGATTAGTTTCTAATATATGATATCTCCTATGTTCACTATATCTAGTGTAAATATCCATGTTCTTGACACGTTGGTTACACGGATTGGTATACACGGATCTCGTCATGAGATGTTATTCCTTATTCATGGTGTAGCTTGTACAAGACTTGTTTCCTTGATATCTTGTGCATGTACAGACACTGAGACCCGGGGAGATTTGCTACCTCCCTAGGGAATCCCGTGCCATAGCGTACCATGATTGGATCTACTATACCAGTCGGGGGTGGGGAGTATTTTAGTGTAGATATGTGATCATATCCAACTTTTCATGCATCATAGCTCACCCCACATCTCACGTCGGGTGCGGCTTGACCATCTTCGTGCCTCATAGCTGTTACGTGTGATTAGCCTGACCTCTCCATGCATCATAGCTAACCAACGGTTAGCCTGACCTTCGTGAATCATAGCTAATCACATGTAACCAGCCTGATCAAGTTCCCAAGCCGATCACATATTAAAGCTAGTACTCACACACTTAGTCATAGGTTTCTTGCTCATTGACATATTGTTTCTTTTCCTGCATTTACTTACAGTATTTCCAGTATTTCTTTTATTGTACATTTCTCGTACCTATACATGGATCTGGTATATTTCCATCTAGAACTGCTACATAGTTTATGTCATTTATATATAACTGCTATTTAGAGATGTACTTTGCTCCTTCCTGACTGGAAAATATTTTTCCAGACTGTGACCTTAGTGGACTTGTTTCTGACACTTGGGGATTGGTTGTTACTGATTTCAGGTATAATTATTTTGTCAGTAGACTTGTGTTGTATTCTTTTGTTTCTTCAAATTCTTATCGTGCTGTAGTTGGGATTGAGTATGTTGTTCATTTTATAGTGTTATCCGTGTCTCCTTATGGAGTTGGATACTAGTGTGAGATTATTTAGATAGTACTTGACCTAGACAGCGTTCTACCGCCGATGCTGCGGCGTAGGCTGGACGTACCCACGCACTCGTGCCCCTAAACCGGGTGTGGGTCGTGACACATCTATATCACCTTTGAACTATGAGCTGCCCTTGTTCTCCATCTAAAGAAAATAGCCACGTCCATATTACCTCTGGCTCATTTCCTTTTTTCTTCCACCAAAAATATCAGGATCATGCCTAACCTCCCAGTACGACATTCGATCGGCTCACGTCTACGTCACCTCTAAGTTATCGTTCTCACCCCCTCCCTAGTAGGGTTTGTCATGTCCTTCGTACCTCTGAGCAAACCTTTTAGGTTTGGCTATCAATCATCACGTCCACAGTACGTCTGATATTGATTGTTGTCTAAACTTATTATATGTACTTAAATTTAAGTGCGTCAATAGTGTTAAGTCCACCAAACTTGCCACGTCCATATCACCTCTTGTAAGGCATATTTTGAACTTATTACTTCACCCTAGTGCTCCAAAAATAATAATTCCACCAAAGATCCCCCAGTGGAATATCCTTAAAAGGCTACGGTATTGTACTACGTCCATATTACCTCTAGTACGATATCCAAAGCTAACACAAATAAATTATAAAATAAATAGGATAAATTTTATTTTTCTTCGCAGTGAGAGATTGAAAGCAAAACTATATTCGAAGGATTTTCAAGATCCTAAAACTCGAAGGCATAATGGGGACACCAAAAAGAAAGGGGCAAAAGGAGAACTACTGTAACACCCCATTTTGCTCAAGCGGACTATCGATTCAAACAGCAAAAGTGCAACGTTCCGACCTGTTTCGCTTCAGCGAGAATACTTGTTTGAGGCAAGGGATTTCTAGACATGGCCCTATAAGAGTTTCGGCTTAGGTTTTCAGAGGCTCGCTCGGAGTATCGCTCAACCGAGGCAAATCATCGCTAAGGTGGGTGGCTATAGTGAACTTGTCTTTGTTTAGCCAACACACTTAAAATATGGATGTTTCATGCTAGTCGCTAGGTGAATCACCCCCATGCATGCTAATAAGAATCTAACGCACCTAGCTAAGGAAGTAAGCTCAATTTGTTTTGCTTATGCTAGAACATGGAAATAAAATATTTCTTATATACAGACCCTCGCATGCTACCTTTGCCTTGTGCAACTAAGACCCCGCTTTGCCTCGAGTAGAACCATATATATATATATATGCTCTTCGTAGTGCATTGTTTCACTTGCCACACTGCACGACCCTAGATCATGTTGCTCGGTATGTCCCTTTACGGTTTTCCTCATCGGCTTACCTTCGGGCCCGAGCAAATATGAATGCTTAAGTTTTATTACAAATGCATGCTTGCCTGCTTATATATGAACTTGTACTCATTGTCTTGTTGCAATGCTTGTCACATGAAACTTATGTCATAATCGATTAACACTATCGCGTATCGTGCATGCATCTTGTTTAGCCAGAAGACTATCAAATAGTCCTTTTGCTTATATATGAACCTACAAGTATCTGGGACCATTAAGTCGCCAAGGCAATCCCCGAACCAGGGGCATGCATCGAAGCAAGTTAATACTGAACTAGAATCATGTCAAGTTACATCAGAATGATAATCATACCAAGTTTACCTCTGAACGAGAATCCTGCCAAGCAAGTCAAGAATCACCGCTCGTGGAACAATTGCTCGGTTCAGACAAAATTATGGATGATCATGTCAAGTTATGGATTTGGAAAGACCCTGACCTGTATGTCGCAGATAACTTGTTAAAAAGTGAGATCCTCGGATCTCTGTTCCTGCGGACGGCCACCGGGGCACTGGGCTAATCCGATTCGGACGGAACCCTGTTTAGTCTGCCTGTTTCGGGCAGAATGGCGTGTAGCGCCTGTAAACTATCCTTCACGCTATTCTTGCTCCTAGACTAAAGTAGTCGCCTATTTCGGAAGGAATGACTTGTAGCACTCCTGATCCTTGAGTTGTATATTATTTTCTTTTATGTACTACACCCGTTCTTTATGGCTATACCAGTGACTCGTGTTCATATAGATAAGTCATCCTCACTTAGCGGCTATCCGCGTGCGAGTCATTGCATCGTATCAAGAATAACTGAAATACCTGAACGATCTTGAGTATAACACACTTATACATATGCAACACTTGAATATCCTCTGCAACACTGCTGGATAACTTGTATACTCGTGCACCCGGAACGTAACCTCGCTCACAACACAGTGTTTGCATATGATATTGCTCCTAAATGTTTATATATGCTCGTGCTTGAATTAACTTAGTTTGCCTTGGACAGGGAAGGACAAATGGTAAGTTGGTAAGTCATGTGTTTCCTCTTATATCGCACGGTGCACTGTTATACGAGTTAGGTTATTCAATCATTGCCATAAAACTGATCCTAAGGCAACTAGAAAGACAACATAGTAGTTTGTTCATGGAACCTATATTACGTGTTCAGATTTGTCGAGCGGGCGAGTAGCCTCCCCACCAGTGCATTCATGTACTGATAATCTACCAGATTGCTTGTAGGGTGCGGGAGAACCTCGTTCAGTGCGGATGCCTCCTTCATGAGTCCTAAGGCGCAGAGTTCACTCTGGAGCCTTGGAGCACTGCATCCGAAATTAAAGCACATATACAAGACATGATGTTGGAACATCGCCTATACATTATTCCACAAATATAGCCACTTGGCACGCTTTTACTGTTTCAAAGAGAGATAGGTTTGTGCGACTTCTAATCTCGGCTATACGTCGCTTGTAATACTTGTTCAAATATATTAAAGAGTTTGCTTTACTTCTATACTTGTGTTATACAATGCTTTCGCTATTGATGACTCAGTAAACTTGTTACCAATCGCCTATTCATTTATAATTCTGCTGCACTCGGACAATCTGTGCGGCTCTGTGGCTTAGACCTCTTACCGCCAGCCAATGAACCACGGCCTTGCACGGACGCGACTTACGCTCGTGCGGAATTACGCCCAGATGGGGCGAGCGATCATCCCGCGGGAGCGCTGGCTCGGTGATTCTCGCCTAGCGGGGACGGCCGATTAACCTGCGGGAGATCGGGGCATGACAAATTGGTATCAGAGCTTGGCTATACGTCTTTGGACTTTGTTTTGATTTTCTCAGTTTCGAAAGATCGTTTGTGGGTTATGTACACACTCTCTCTCAATATTTCAACAGAGTGTTCCAACAATGAGTCTAAATACTATTAAAAGTGTATGTGAATGATGTGATTGATTGTGCAAAATTGTGATGCTAAGGCCTTGGTGCCAACCTATGCTAAACCGTTTGGGAATAGACTTATGCTGGAATAGTGACTTATGTACAAACCTGAAATGCTTATACGTGTTTGTCCAACTGTCTAGTATACTGAATCGAATATTATCCCGAACGGTTAGTTTTGCACACAGTATTTCGGCTAAGTTGTGTAGAGTATCACGCGCCAAGACCCTTTGGTGCTAGTTAAGTTGCAACGAGAATGGGATATCGTTCAGGAATTTGACAAGTCAGACTTAGAACGGCAACCAGTAGAAACATTATCAGCTTATCACTTAGGAGAATATGGGGAATCATACTTGGATTTTGGAAAAATAGCTTGAACGATATTTCGTATCGGAAGATACAAATCGATTAAGGATTTGATTAGATGACTCAATTTTGAGTGGTGTATGGATCATTTAGAAATGTCCAAACGAATTCATAGGTCTCATGCGATAGTCGGATTGAACGAAATTGAGAATGTCTTGAATAAATAATAAGGCTTATATCTAATAGAGATTCACGGAAATGGAAATCGATAACTCGCCTAAGAAAAACTTGTTGGAGACTTGAGGATTATGCGAGCGATTTTGGATTGAATCAAACAGAATAAACTTGAATACAATATCGTACGAATAGAAATAAGCCAGAAATGAATATCTTGGTTCGATGAAAGAGATGAACGATAATGGATTTGGCTTAGAGTTTAGAAGAACGATCTTGAAATCAAAAGATAATATTTGAAATCGATCACAACGAGAACGATTGTCCTGCGGGAGCGTCGGCGTGATGATTTCACGTACGGCGGGGATGATCAAACTCACGGAAACATGTTCGGTGATTATTCCAAACAAACTCGATGAATAGAACGTATTAAAAGATGGAATAGACTTGGGTTTGAATATTGAAACTTAGTTGCTTGAGGAATGCTAGAAGTAAGACTATGTAATTACCGAACGGTAATATTGAAGTTGGATGATTTTAATAGACGAATCATTATCACTGCATGAACGAATGTAACCTGGATGAAGCAAAGTAAAAATGATAAGGTGTCTTGATCATTTTGATAAAAACCATAACGTTCAAATATTCTTGTCTTGTGTGAGCAAAACTCTATGCTCGTGCATGCGTTATGCCCGGAAAAGAACGATTATCCAGCGGGAGCATTGGCATGGTGATATCACATCCAACGAGGGTGATCGAACTTGAAGGAGACCAAGGCATGACAACCGATGGATCGTCTTGACTTTTGGTTTGACGCGATAAGACGAATTAGAAATGCAAGTGAATCAAAAATATTTTAAGGATAAGTTAGCCTAGAACCTGGTGTAAATCATACTTTATGGTTTCGTGAACGGATACATGAATTAGGTTGGACGATTTGAAGTTATAAATAAAGGTTTAGGATCGAATCTTGGCTTAGTGGACTGGACTTGAAATGGATAGGGATTCTATCAAAACATGTTTCGAGGGATAGACTATGCCAATCACAAGGCTTGTCCTGCAACTTAGATATATCTTGGATTTTACTGAATGGACTCGAATCCCTTGTATAAACGAATGTTACTGAGAGTAGGAAAAATTTGTGATTGATGTTTAGAAATCTGAATGAAACGAGTTTGGATAGAATACCTCGTACAAATGAACAATGGTTTGAACCTAAAAATTGGGACGAGCATCGTACGACAAATTTGCACGATGTATCGTGTGCTTGAACTTGTACCTATGACCTTGTGAGTGTCACGCCCAGTCCCAAAATAGGTAGGACTAAGACACGTAAGCATGTCAGCCGCATGTATATGGCAACTCCAATATATGGAAACCATAACACATGTGTACGCTGTATCATGAACAATAATCCGCAAGTGGTACATATGTCACAAGTCACAAGGTATAATCTAAATCTCATCCACAAAAAATTAAGTATAAATATATAACCAATAACTATGAAACTAGAGCTCAATATAAAGTATCTAAAGATGATAGTTGGATGGAAACAAATCCACTACCAACTCGAATATAAAAGCAAACACAATATAGGTACATCACCAATAATCACGAGGCTCGAAGGGAAGACCTCCTCAAATATAAGCAACCAGTTCGGATCTGTGCTCCTGCGAATACTCATGAACATCTACACCTAGAAAGGGACCAGGTCCTCAGAGGGACATAACAAGAAACATAGAAGCATGCCAATAAAGTACTGAAATAAATATCCAATGGGTCACCTAACCATCTATGTGAATGCAATTTGAGAACAACTTTCCAACAAGTGGACTATCTGGCTAAAATGGGATTGACATGACTCTCTCGGAGAATTAGGGGCCTAAAAAGCATGTTGTCTTTTGAACGGCAGAGGCCGCTTGATAATATATAATATATAAGGGTCATCACCGCCCGTATCTCCAGCGGAGCTTCCGGGTTACAAAAGGAAAGTGCAAAGGAGTCCAAATACGGTACTTGTTGTTCTCCCCACCCCATGCTTTAAGCATGTCACATCCATGATACGGTTTGGTTCATAGCCTATCTTTAGTACAATAGCCCAATCCTGCAACCAAACAAGGACAAGGATTGGACCACCGTACTACAATAGGCTATGTCCATAGACTACTAATAACTGCTAAGTCTTCTAGCATGCAAAGTTTCTAGCAGCAGTTATCCCTAACGCACGGCTCATACGTACAGGAGGACAGACCTGTCACGCAGTCCGTGATCTATATGAGACTTACACTCGTGTAACAGATGTGTCATGGCCAATGAAACCTAATGATGATTCATGATAATGGGGTTGTCTCATAAACAAGGTTAATGCATATACATAATAAAAATATATCACGACGACACCGTCAGTTTTCGTGAAAGATCACATATATGGGTATACCGTGCGCACCTTTTGGTGTACTTGGTACACAACGGGGCGGTCCCGTTTGGTGGGGCACGCTCCGTATCGAAATTTCTGGAAGTTGGAAAAAGCAGGTTTTCGGAATTTTTTATCTAATTTAATTCAGCATACAGCAACTAATAAATTATTGTATTTAACAGAAAATAAACTAGGTTAGGTGGTCTTCGCATACCAAAAAGAAAAACCAAATTTAGATCTCTATGGTGGGAGATACGAGTCCGTAAACATAGGTAGTTATCGCAGTTTTCTGCGATCCCAAAAGTTATCATTTTTTGCCAACATGGTCGCTGTTTTTGCCTAGGGTTACGTGCCGTTTGAGATAAACTAACACACATACATGGAAGGGGTTAGGTCGTGAACATACTAGTGAAGACGGGATCGAGTTTGGTCAAGCGAGGATGCGGGAATCGGGGCGTGAACAGGGGTACTCTGCTGTAATTTTCTGCGCGGCGTGCGGCGACTGCGGCGATCGCCAGCGCGGCTGGGGCGGTCGCTGGCTGGCGGCGGTGGCTCTGGGGTCGAGTGGAGGAGATAGGTTTTAGGGTTAGGGTTTAATCATCGTATATGTGTATATATATATATATCTAAGGAAAGGGGGTCGAATAGGCTTACGCGGGGTGCTACAGCGCACGCGGGGGATCGGGCTCTAGCAGCTGCTGCTGGAAACGCGGGTAGGGTTTAGGTATTTTAGGGTAGCAGGTTCGTTATAGTAATGGGTAGGGTTTGGTAACTTAGTGATTTAGGGTTTAATCCATTAAGATTTTTCTTTCTTTTTTATTTATTCCTTTTTCTTTTCTATTCTTTTATTCTTTTCTAATTAGACCTTATATATATATATATATATATATATATATATATATAATTCTAGAATTTTATATTGGTACATACAATAAATCTATCATCCGTCCACAAGGTCTCCTACATGAAAATAATTAAGAAAAAATTATGGTTGCTCCATAAAATCTCTAATGCACCAAACACCTAGCAATAAAAATCTAATAAATTTTATTTCTTCTAATTAGCTAATAAATACTATAAATCAATTAAATAATTAATTAAATAATTAATACTGTTTATTAAAATTAGGGGTTTTACAAAATAGATCAAGATTGTGTCTCCAATTATCGAAACAACGGTAAGGTGCGCTAAGTGATATAAATCTTGTATAATTAAATCAAATGTCGTGTTCTATTTCTAATTGGATACAAACTAGCCCTAATTTCACTATCTAAGCCAATTAGGCCTAATTTTAGGTAAGGGGGTTTACAATCTACCCAACTTAAAATAATTTTGTCCTCGAAATTAAACTAGGGTAGGGTTTCTCTATCTAATCTCACTTGATCACTATCTAAAAGAATTCTACTCAAGTTTAACAATGCACTTTTTACCCAACTTAGAATTTACCCATCTATCACATAAGGTTATACACCTAAGAAAAATATTCCTCAAATTACTAAATCGTATTATTCAATCATCAAGGTTTCTAACACACAAATATATCCTATATGGTATACCCTTAATCAATTATAAAGGAGAGTCACCAAGTCACGTGATTAGCTTATACGGTATATCTAGTACTATCAATGTATCAAACTTATACCAAGCATGAGGTTTCGTCTTTCCGAAATAAGGGAAGACAGAAAATAATGATAAAGAGTTCAAGGGGGAGGTAATAGAATAGAAGTATGGGGATCAGGATGTTTAAAGAATTCAAATGAGAATTGTCAAGGCAGTTGTGGATTAAAATCCTATTTGGTAAATTCTTATTCGCATGCTCGTATTAGTATAGTTATGTAATCGATACGATACACTCAGACATGTCTAAGGGTAAATATATTCGTCTAAGAAGCTAAGTTAATTTTATCTCAATCCACTTAAGTAGTCATGTGAAGGGCGAACCAAGCGCACTAAGGTTGATCAGACCGTAATACACTTGATTCTGATTAGAAAATGTATTAGTGTAGCACTTCAGTAATACATATGTCATGAACAAGCTTGATAAAGAATAAGCTTGCAAAACTAGGCTATAATAGCAGCATAAGTCAAGGTAGTACAGCAAATATAAGTACGCTAGATTATGATGAGAGAAATTACAAAATAATTCAAGTTCACAAAAAGATAAGACTCTACAATCTCTACAATTGTCAGACCAACTCTTTGTCTAAGTCGCTAGTCGACCAAATAGGGTATGGGCATCTAAATTTTACAGTCTAGATAAACACTATCTTCTTATGCTAGCATACAGTTAATGTCATTCAGTTACACTTCATCAATCGATCACAAGGACTATGTGATACTAGGTTATGAGGCATACTACCCAATCTTAAAACAATAAACTAATACTGTAACTGTCTTTAGGGGTTTCTATAAAATAATATTATCCTTGTAAATAAAGTAGAACTCTTATTAGGGTATACGAGAAAAGATCTTGGTATCTATTAGGGTATCCTATTGCATTATATAGGTAATGGTCATCTTAAGTCTTAGTCATAGTGCTTATAGAACATGTGTCAATAGTAAGAATGGAAAAGTTGTTGGCCTTCAGGGGAAAGAGGATATAACTCGTATCAAGGTGTAGTACAAGTTACACGATTTAAAACTAAGGGATAATCATCAGGTCATAATCTACAAGAACAACTCAAACTTATCAAGTTCTAACTACCAAGCACAAAATTTTAAAATTTTAATATTACAACTATAACCCTAGCAAGCTATATGTCATTAACATAAAAGAATATCACTTGGCCTATAATCAGAAGTGTCAGGTGGCACGAGTTGAAAATACGAAGAAAAAGAAGAACATAATTTAGTCGTTGCACAATTAGCGAACGTTAAGGTTGCAGAGGAACAAGATATGAAATTAAAATAGAGGGACTCTAGATGGTTTTCTAAGGGGAAAGTGGTATGCTAATATCTGTGTTCGAGGTTTGATCAAGGAAAATATTCTATTTATTCCTCTAGGTTTTCTAAGGTGTTGTCTGCTAATGATAGGACAATGATCTAAATTTATGGTTCTCTAATACTATCTCCCTATAAAAGTTAGGTTTGGTCCTAATATTCAACCTTGGTTTTCTATTGGTTCCACAATACTAGGGTCAAACAATATGGTCAAACTTCTAACTAACTCTAGTAGTGTCTATACTACTCTCAAGTCTTCATAAATACATCAAGGGGTAATGGTCAAGTAATCTACAGGTAAGGGATGCTAGGGTTCATTAGGTATTCTAAACTTAGTAATGTGTCAATATCTAGTTATACTCTTAATAGGAATATTACCCTAATCATCATCTAACAACAAGGGTTCTTATATTCTAGAAGAGGCTATACTCAGAACTATTAGGGAAGCACATGAATCAAGCATGATGTAATTATTCAAATAGAACAGATTAGAAGGAAGGTAATCACAGTCAATTATGGATGAGATCCTATACTCTAATCCTAGGTGCAGGCTTGCTCGGTACAATGACGTAACCGAGACAATATGCTCTCGACCTGCATGAGCCACCACTAAAAACATGTCACGCCCCAGTCCCAAAATATGTAGGACTAGGACACGTAAGCATGCCAGCCGCATGTATATGGCAACGCCAATATATGAAAACCATAACACATGTATACGCTGTATTATGAACAATAATCCACAAGTGGTACATATGTCACAAGTCACAGGGTACAATCTAAATCTCATCCACAAAAAATCAAGTATAAATATATAACCAATAACTATGAAACTAGAGCTCAATATAAAGTATCTAAAGATGATAGTTGGATGGAAACAAATCCACTACCAACTCAGATATAAAAGCAAACACAATATAGGTACATCACCAATAATCACGAGGCTCGAAGGGAAGACCTCCTCAAATATAAGCAACCAGTCCGGATCTGCGCTCCTGCGAATACTCATGAACATCAACACCTAGAAAGGGACCAGGTCCTCAAAGGGACATAACAAGATACATAGAAGCATGCCAATAAAGTACTGAAATAAATATCCAATGGGTCACCTAACCATCTATGTGAATGTAGTTTGAGAACAACTTTCCAACAAGTGGGCTATCTGGCTAAAATAGGATTGGCATGACTCTCTCGAAGAATCAGGGGCCTAAAAAGCATGTCATTTTTTGAACGACAGAGGACGCCTGATAATATATAATATATAAGGTTCATCACCGCCTGTATCTCCAGCGGAGCTCCGGGTTACAAAAGGAAAGTACAAAGGAGCCCAAATATGGTACTTGTTGTTCTCCCCACCCCATGCTCTAAGCATGTCACATACATGACACGGTTTGGTTCATAGCCTATGTTTAGTACAATAGCCCAATCCTGTAACCAAACAAGGATAAGGATTGGACCACCAGACTATAATAGGCTTTGTCCATGGATTACTAATAACTGCTAAGTCTTCTTGCATGCAAAGTTTCTAGCAGCAGTTATCCCTAACGCACGGCTCATACGTACATGAGGCCAGACCTGTCACGAACTCCATGATCTATATGAGACTCACTAACGCACGGCTCGTGTAACAGCTGTGTCACGGCCAATGAAACCTAATGATGCTTCATGATAATAGGGTGGTCTCATAAACAAGGTCAATGCATAAACATAATAAAAACATATCACGACGACACCGTCGTTGCGCCCAAGTTTTCTTGGACGCACAGTTTATATAGCAGTTAAAATATATGAACTAAGGATAGAAAATAAAGATACATGCAACATATGAAATATGAATAACAGTACAATGGCAAGGTATACTTGTCTGGCAAGAGAGCCGCAAAATATAACGTCCAGATGTCAAATACCAAGAGTCAGAAACTATGGCCTCAGAATGAACGTCTTCGGATACTGAAATAAACATCACCAATGTTCCCAGAATAAGCAAAATAGCTAAAAAATACTACCCTTTCATCCAATTTAGACACAGGGGCAAAACGGTAATTTTTGGTCAAAGCGGGCTTCATATGTGGGACACTTTGCACCAAAAAGCGTGCCAGGGGTAACGGTCTCTAAATAGGACAAATTATAGGTCAAACTAACTCTAAAAGTCAGTACGAACTCAATGGTATATCCAAATATGGATTCCGGTGAGCCGAACACAATTTTGCCCAAAAAGTAAATCGTGGGGTCCGCCAATAGGCGACTTGGTCAACTATCTCAGAATTACGTTCAAATTGGGTCACAGGACCAACGTGATACTACGAGTCTAGTGGCATAAGTTTCATCGTATTCTGACAAGCGTACACTAAATGACGCAGTATTTTGAAAAAGTCGCGATATAGAGAATTTTTGCGGATACGGGCTGATTCCGACGCGCACACGCGTCCAAATCAGTTTCCGCGAAAGCTCACACATCTGGGTATACCGTGCGCTTCTTTTGGTGTACTTGATACACGATGAGACGGTTCCGTTTGGCAGGGCGTGCTCCTTATCGCAATTTCTAGAAGTTGGAAAAAACAGGTTTTCGGAATTTTCTATCTAATTTATTTTAGCATACAGCAACTAGTAAATTATTATATTTGACAAAAAATAAACTAGGTTAGGTGGTCTTCGCATACCAAAAAGAAAAACCAAATTCGGATCTCTGTGGTGGGAGATACGAGTCCGTGAACATAGGTAGTTACCGCAGTTTTTTGCGATCCCAAAAGTTATCGTTTTTCGCCAACTTGGTCACTGTTTTTGCCTAGGATTACGCACCGTTTGAGATAAACTAACACACAAACATGGAAGGGGCTTAGGTCGTAAACATACCAGTGAAGACGGGGTCGAGTTTGGTCGAGCGAGGGTGCGGGAATCGGGGCATGAACAGGGGTACTCTGCTGCGATTTCCTGCACGACGATGCTCGTGATCGCTCGGCGTGCGGCGGCTGCAGCGATCGCCGGCGCGGCTGGGGCGGTCGCTGGCTGGTGGTGGTGTCTCTGGGGTCGAGTGGAGGAGATAGGTTTTAGGGTTAGGATTTAATCATCGTATATGTGTATATATATATATATATCTAAAGAAAGGGGGGTCGAATAGGCTTACACGGGGTGCTACAGCGCGCGCGGGGGGTCGGGCTCTAGCAGCTAGGGGTGCAAACGAGCCAAGCTTTCATAAGCTTGAGCTTGGCTTGATTAGAATTAACCGAACTCGAGCTCGAGCTCGAGCTTGATAATTTTTTTATTTTAGAGCTTGAGCTTGGCTCGAGCTCGTTTATATTAAGCTTGAGCTTGGCTTGGTTTGAGCTCGAGCTTGGCTTGATAGCAAGCTTGATAAACAAGCTTGATAAGCTCAAACTCAAGCTCGTTACGCTTGATTTTGAGCTTGTTCAGCTTTATTTCAAGCTCATTAAGCTTGATTTTGAGCTTAACGAACTTGATTTCAAGCTAGTTAGGCTTGAATTCAAGTACCTATAATATTAACAATTTATTTATAAAAATTCAATTTAAAAAGTTCCTTAATATCAATTATTAAGGACATATAATTATATACAATGCACACAACCATATTCTTATACAAACATGCATAAAATTAGAATTCAACAAAGAACAAATTTAAATTTAAATAATAAAATAAATTTATAAATTGCCAGCAACGAGCTCCTAAACGAGCTTCTAAACGAGCCAGCTTACGAGTTAGCTCGCAAGCTTCTAAACGAACCAGCTCGCGAGCTCAAATGAGCCGAGTACTTCTAAGCTTGAGCTTGGCTTGTTTATTAAACGAGCTCGAAAATGAAGCTTGAGCTTGGCTTGTCTACTAAATGAACCGAGCTCAAACGAGCTTTTATCAAGCCGAGCTTCGAGCAGCTTGCAAACGGCTTGGCTCATTTGCAGCCCTACTAGCAGCTGCTGCTGGGAATGCGAGTAGGGTTTAGGTGTTTTAGGGTAGCGGGTTCGTTATAGTAATGGGTAGGGTTTGGTAACTTAGTGATTTAGGGTTTAATCCATTAAGATTTTTCTTTCTTTTTCATTTATTCCTTTTTCTTTTTCTTTTCTATTCTTTTATTCTTTTCTAATTAGACCTTATATATATATATATATATATATATATAGAAAATTCTAGAATTTTATGTTGGTACATACAATAAATCTATCACCCGTCCACAAGGTCTCCTACATGAAAATAATTAAGAAAAAATAATGGTTGCTCCATAAAATCTCTAATGCACCAAACACCTAGCAATAAAAATCTAATAAATTCTATTTCTTCTAATTAGCTAATAAATACTATAAATCAATTAAATAACTAATTAAATAAATAATTAATATTGTTTATTAAAATTAGGGGTTTTATAAAACGGATCAAGATTGTGTCTCCAATTATCGAAGCAACGGTAAGGTGTGCTAAGTGATATAAATCTTGTATAATTAAATCAAATATCGTGTTCTATTTCTAATTGGATACAAACTAGCCCTAATTTCACTATCTAAGCCAAGTAGGCCTTATTTTGGGTAAGGAGGTTTACAGTGAGCTGACCTAGTATTTAGGTAGACGATCCTGTGCCGAGTGAATGAACCTGTGTTACCAACTTTATCAAATTGCTTGAACAAGCTATAGAACTAGGGCAACAAGACTTAGGGTTAGACTTGAAACGGTAACATATGCTATGTTTGACCCAAACGGATGGACGCTAGTCGGTTGATCGGATAGATCGTGCTTAACAGTAGTGCAAATACTTGGTTGGAATGGAAGAAACTTGGATTTGATTGACCCTATCGGAAGTATCCTCGTGATTCAGTAAAATGAAACCCTTAAGATTTTTCGCAAGTAGCTTGTCCGATTTAACTATCTCTAAGTTTGGTTAAATGTATATGTTTGAGGGACACCTTGGATGTGTGCATGATCCAAAACTCAATGAGATGTGAAACTCGAGTGCTAAGACTTCGCTATCATCGATTTGGTCGACATGCATGTGCTTGAAGCGCTTCGAATATGTCCACGATCCAAACTCGCGATATGCTGATCTCAAATGCTAGTGCAAGTGAATATCCACCTGAACAAGTATAATGACTTATATAAGTTTGCCTCAGCCTTAGATTATCTTTTAAGATAGATTGTAACGTACCTTGCGTTAAGGAATATGTCCCGCGCTAAGGCGCAATTGAGACTGACTCAGCATACACGGGATACGGCGTAAGGATCGAGTAGGAGATTGTGTTCGAAATTGGATCTAGTGGTACCGATTGCTATGATTGGGATAGATTCGATAATGCGATAGAATGACCTACCCTCAGGAAGTCTCGAGGACGAGACTTTTTCTGAGTGGTGTATGATGTAACACCCCATTCCGCTCAAGCAAACTTCCGATTCAAACGACAAAAGTGCAACGTCCCGACCCGCTTCGCTTTAGCGAGAATACTCGTTTGAGGCAAGGGATTTCCAGACTTGGCTCTACAGGAGTTCCGGCTTAGACTTTCAAAGGCTCGCTCAGAGAATCACTCGACTGAGGCGAATCATCACTAAGGTGGGTGGCTATAGTAAACTTATCTTTGTTTAGCCAGCACACTTAAAATATGGATATTTCATGCTAGTCGCTAGGTGAATCACCCCCTGCATGCTAATAAGAATCCAACGCACCTAGCTAAGCGAGTAATCCCAATTTGTATTGCTTGTGCTAGAACATGAAAATAAAATATTGCTTATATACAAACCCTCACATGCTACCTTTGCCTTGTGCAACTAAGATCCCGCTTTGCCTCGAGTAGAACGATATATATATATGCTCTTCGTAGTGCACTTTTTTACTTGCCATACTGCACGACCCTAGATCATGTCGTTTGGTATATCCCTTTACTGTTTCACTCATCGACTTACCTTCGGGCCTGAGCAATTGTGAATGCTTAAGTTTTATTACAAATGCAAGCTTGCCTGCTTATATATGAACTTGTACTCGTTGCCTCGTTGCAATGCTTGTCACACAAAATATATGCCACAATCGATTAACATTATCGTGTATCGTGCATGCATCTGGTTTAGCCAAAAGACTATCAAATAGTCCTTCTGCTTATATATGAACCTGTAAGTATCCGGGACCGTTAGGTCGCCAAGACAATCCCCGAACCAGAGGCATGCATCAAAGGCAAGTGAATACTGAACAGGAATTATGTCAAGTTACATCGGAATGATAATCATACCAAGTTTACCTCTGAACGAGAATTATGTCAAGCAAGTCAAGAATCACCGCTCATGGAATAATTGCTCAGTTCAGACAAAATCATGGATGATCATATCAAGTTATGGATTTGGAAAGACCCTGACCTGCATGTCGCGGACAACTTGTTAACAAGTGAGATCCTCGGATCTCTGTTCCTGCGGATGACCACCGAGACACTCGGGCTGATCCGATCCGGACGGAACCCTGTTTAGTCTGCCTGTTTTGGGCAGAATGGCATGTAGCGCATGTGAAATATCCTTTACACTATTCTTTCTCATAGACTAAAGTAGTCGCCTATTTCGGAAGGAATGACCTGTAGCACTCCTGATTCTTGGTTGCATGTCATTTTCTTTCATGTACTACACCCGTCCTTTATGGCTATGCCAGCGACTCCTGTTCATATAAATAAGTCATTCTCGCTTAGTGGTTATCCGTGCGTGAGTCATTGCATCACATCGAGAATAACTGAAATACCAGAACGATCTTGAGTATAACACACTTGTACATATGCAACACTTGAATGTCCTCTGCAACACCGCTGGATAACCTGTATACTCGTACACCCAGAACGTAATCTCGCTCATAACACAGTGTTTGCATATGCTATTGCTCCTGAATGTTTATACATGCTCGTGCTTGAATTAACTTGGTTTGCCTTGGACAGGGAAAAAGAAATGGTAAGTTGGTAAGTCTCACTGTATTTTCTCTTATATCGTACGGCGCACTGCTACACGAGTTAGGCTATTCAATCATTGTCATGAAACTGATCCTATGGCAACTAGAAAGACAACATAATAGTTAGTGCACGGAATCTATATTATGTATTCGGATTTGTCGAACAGGCGAGTAGCCTCCCCACCAATACATTCATGTACTGATAACCCACCAGATTGTTGTAGGGTGCGGGAGAACCTCGTTCGGTGCGGATGCCTCCTTCATGCGTCCTAAGGCGTGGAGTTCACTCTGGAGCCTTGGAGCACTGCGTCCAAAACTGAAGCATATATACAAGACATAATGTTGGAACATCGCCTATATATCATTCCACAAATATAGCCACTTGGCACTCTTTACTATTTCAGAGAGAGAGAGAGGCTTGAGCGACTTATAATCTTGGCTATACGTCGCTTGTAACACTTGTTCAAATATATTTAAAGAGTTTGCTTTACTTCTATACTTGTGTTATACAATGCTTCTGCTATTGACGACTCAGTTAACTTGTTACCAATCGCCTATACGTTTATAGTTCCGCTGCACTCGGATAATCTGTGCGACTCTATGGCTTAGACCTCTTACCGCCAGCCAATGAACTATAGCCTTGCATGGGCACGGCTTACGCTCGTGCGGCATCATGCCCAGATGAGTCGAGAGATCGTCCCGCGGGAGCGCTGGTGCGGTGATTCTCACCTAACGGGGACGGCAAATTAACATGCGGGAGGTCAGGGCGTGACAACTACTGGTGCTATGAGTCAGAGCATAACTCTGTTATCCGTTCATGGAGACGAGCAATATGGCCATCCAGGCACCTCCGGGCCTGGCGCTCAACTTCTTGGGCCATAACTTTGGGATCCTCGTAGCAAGCGTAGGACACATGTCTGTCCTTTAGTTGTTGCACCAGAACTTCAACTCCAGCCGTGTTCTGTGCTACTTGGCTCGCCTTAGTTCAGATAGCCTCATTTTCTTGCTAGGACTCCCGCATCCTATTCCCCATCGCATCAAGCTCAACCTGGAGCTGTATAATTTGCTCGATCAGGACCTTTTTTGGGGAGAGGCACTCCTCTCTGAGATCGCCTAGCCGGTCACGCCTCTCCTGCAAGATTCGGAGATCATGCTGCAAGCGCTCCATAGACGAAGCAAAGAAGGCCTTTTCGTCTTCACTTTCTTTGAGAACTCATTATATTCATGAGAGATTGGCATTCCCATGTCCGTCTGCTAATATCGCAACTATGTTAGGCATTTATCCACCTTCCTCAGTTTATGACCCAGAAAGTTGGCCATCTGCTCAAAACCAGGGTACCTCTCAAAGAGTGGACCTGGCCCTCAGCAAAGTGCCTTGCCCAGGCAAAAGATTTGTTGTGCTCCAACACGCCCTCAATCCCCTGCTTCAAGAACATCTTGAAGCTCCGAATGGAAAGCCTTTCAGTCTCGTCAATCTCTTCCAATGCAGCCAGAGTCAAAGGAGGCATGATTGAAAAAGAGACCGCAGGTACAACAGGCAGCACAATGATGTTCAAAAATCTCAAAGGCGAAACAGCAGTAGAGGAGCAACTAGCGGTCCTGTCTGCAAGCCAATCTTTCATGGACGCATGAAGGGCCTGGATACCCGGTATCTGAGCCGAGGATGCCTCGTCGCATCGGCTCCCACCACTATGCCATCCCTAGACCGCGTTGCGGTGGCTTCAGGAGGTGACCCAGCAACCTCAATAATGGGAATGACCTCATCGCGGCAGATTACGACCCTAGTGTCCGAAGAGGCTTCCGCCACAGAACCCCCAGCGGAGACGGTTGGAGCGTCAGCCGCCACACCAGAAGGACCTGTAACAACAGGAACCTCCTCCACCATAGGCTCAGTAGGGGGGAGGACAAGATATTCCTCGTATCCAGAAGAGCGATGGAGAGGTTCGAATCTTTTTCTAACAAGCTCGCTACCCCTTCCTCTTCTATGCCTTCCTCAGAGGCCACATCCACTATCTACAAGGGAGAGGTAGCACCTGCAAATCCAGAACGATCGGTGATTAGCTTCACCCTCAGAATGGAGAGTTGAAGCCAGAGAATCTGATCTTTCGAGAAGTAGAAAAATGACATACCAGAGGCAGGCGACATAGGTTATGGCTCGCCCAACGTCGTCATAGCCTTCCCCGCGGCATCTAGATCATCCACAGAGATATTCTCCAGAGGGGTGTAAGGCTCCCCCAAATCCGCGTCTATCCCCTGGGCTCTCAAAGTCTCAGGTACATATTCCGAGACGCCTAAGTCGGAATTCGGATTGGTCTTCTCTTCTGGTTCGACATAAGAAATCGTCGAAGCAGTCGCCCATCGAGGACGGTCCTTTCTCTCTTGCATCTGTAAATGATCAAACAGGCCAGAGGAAAGATATTTATCGAGAGGATCAGGAAGAATTAAATTAAAGAGTTCTACGGGTACCGCTATAGCATCCAAAAAGGGAACTGCTTCAGAGATCCCTGATGCAAAAAGCCCTACCTCCTCGCTCATGACCCCCTTCGCAGGGAGCTTCGACCTCACCACAGGTCCCGTCTCAGGGGACACCTCAGCCTTTGCCTTCTTGGAATAGCGGACATGGTGCGTCTTGGCCTTTGCCTTATGCTTAGCAGTAGAAGGGTCATCAGAAGGAGAAGTAGCCTCCTCCGTCAAAGGGTCCAGTTCCATAAGCAGAGGCATGGCAACACTCCTGCCTTTCTTTGGCATCCGGCGCACTTTCGCTTTCGGAGGCATCAGCATGGTACCTTCGAGGTAGCTCCTCTCTGGGACAAAATCAGCCGGCAGGGCATTGGTTATGCAATAGTACTTCGTCGCTGTATACAGCATCCTTGGTACTACCCCGGCCCTTGGCAACTAAAATCGGGCTCGAGTGCCAGTACCACTGTAATAGCTCCAAGCTCGGACCCCATCAAGCAAACTGCCATTATACCCGAAGGAAGTGCTCAGGTGACCAAACAAGAGCTGAGTATAACCAAACTGGCGAGAAAATCGGCTTGGCAGATAACGCTTTACAAAAATCTCACCTCAGTTCTGGTACACCAAGTGAGAGGGACGAATGGCTTGGAGCCAACGAAAAAGTCTCTCAGACAGGTTTTGAGGTGCTCCTTCGGTACCTTGATGGGAAACGTCTCTCTCTTTATCCGTGAACTCCGGCTCGGACGTAAAGAAACTTCATCCATTCATAAAGGAGAGCTTCCTCCTACCAGCGGGGACTGTGTTAGATCTCCACTTCATGCCCCGATATTTGCGGATCACGGCGTCAGCCACCACCATGTCCTCATCAGTCCCAGGGCTCATCAGGGACCCATTATGCAGAAGGAGCCAACCAATCAAGTAATGATAAGTTTTACGACCTGCACCCGGTGTAAGGGTACAAGTCGGAAACAACGCCTAGCCTACGCCGCAGAATCGACGGTAGAACGCTGTCTGGATAATCTATCTAACAATATAATGAACTAATAGGGATAAGTTTCTCCTGAGCCAGGGTCTCAGACTCTAGACCCACAACATCCTGAGGTCCATAAAAGGTAGGGTACCACTCCTCAGTGTCATCTGGAAAAATATATCCAGTCAGGAAAGGAGCAGAGTACATCTCTAACAGCAGTTCTAATCAATGATAAAAACTATGTAACAATAAATAGATGTGAATATACAAGATGCACAATAGATACGAGAGATACATACAATAAGGAAATACTGGAATAAATATAATAATGAACAATATGCCAATGAACAAGAATACTAATGACTAAGTGTGTGAGTACTAGCTTTAACATGTGATCGGCTTGGGAACATGATACAATATATATGGCCTGGCTAATCATACGTACGATGTATAATTAACACTATTTAATAATAATACTTTTTATAATAGGGGTATTGATCACATATCTACACCAAA
Organism: Iris macrosiphon; assembly: GCA_036927795.1. Lineage (NCBI taxonomy): Eukaryota > Viridiplantae > Streptophyta > Magnoliopsida > Asparagales > Iridaceae > Iris > Iris macrosiphon. Next base: position 134,835,841 of record JAYESA010000003.1, read on the forward strand.
GTACTCCCCACCCTCGACTGGTATAATAGATCCAACCACGGTATGCTATGGCACGAGATTCCCCAAGAAGATAGCTAGTCTTTCCGAGAATCAGTGTCTGTACATGTACAAGATAACCAATGAAACAATACTTGCACCATATGCACTATATACCAAGAAATAATATCTCATGACGAGATCCGGATATACCAATCCGTGTAACCATAGTGTCAAGAGAACATGGATATCTACACTAGATACAATAAACATAGAGAATATCATAAATGAGAAACTATCAGAGAATATACTCGCCTGAAGTCTAATAAATAGTCTCACAGATGTCTGACATGGTGCCTCGAAGACCTAGATATGGAATACAACATCAATACAAGGTTCCGAAAAGAGAATATGTTAAACTAGTCAATTTCTAGGTCAACAAGTCAATCCTAAGTCAAAAGTCAACTATGGTCAACTATAGTCAACTATGGTCAACTACCTATTTCTAGGTTGCACAACTCTAACACAAAAATATTGGGTAAAGATACTAAAGTCTAAGCCATAAAAACCACATCTTAAATATTAAGATACCGTATCTCCGGATACGTGAATCCAAGGTGAACATCAATAAATATATAATAAACACTAATTATTAAATATATAAAATTATAATTATAACATTAAATAGGTACCGTGGTTTTGAACCAACTTGGTATCTAAACAATAATTCATAAACTTGATACCTAAATCCAATATCTTGGTATCCCCAATTACCTTGGTCTCCTCAAGGTAATACCCAATACCTTATTATATTAACTACACGTATATATATATAATATATATACTAAATATTATACATATATTATAATAAGAAATTAAGAATACATTTACATCTATATTAAACACCAAAGTATATATATAAGTATCTAAGTATATATATATAATCTGCCAACTGTCACTAAAAACTGTGCTGAAAACCTGATATTCTGATACGCTGCCCTTTTGTGACAGTTCTGGTTGTCGCTGAAGCTGCTGTCGCTGTTGCTGCTGACTTTCCCACTGCTGCTGCTGCTTTTGGTGACGGTTTGCAGCCATCACCAATCTGTTGTCGCTGCTGCTGCTAGTGTTCCCGTCGCTGCTATTGTTTTGGTGACAGCGGCTGCTGTCACCAATGCTGCTGCTACTGCTACAGCGGCTGCTGCTGCTGATTTAGGTGACAACGGCTGTCACCAATGCTGCTGTCGCCAAAGATACATATATAATCTAATATATATATATTTATAATACATATATATATATATATATATATATATATATATATATATATATATATAATCCACATAATATATATATATTATGTGGATTACATATATATATATATATATATATATATATATATATATATATATATATATATATATATATATATATATATATATATTATATATTTATATATATATATATATATATAAACTATACATACCTCTTCCCTATTATTATATACATAACTATGATATAGTAACATGCACACACATACATATTAATATATATAAACAACTATACATATATGTATATGTATATATATAATCATATAACACCCATATATAACTATAAATACCTATTTTAAATATACATACATACATATATATATATATATATATATATATATATATATATATATATATATATATATAATCATATAACACCCATATATAACTATAAATACCTATTTTAAATATACATACATATATATATATATATATATATATATATATATATATATATATATATATATATATATATATATATATATATATATATATATATATATACATATTACAATATATATATTCTAGCACAATAATACCAAGTTACAATATCATATCACATAGTTACAACTATATAGAATATATATACTAACACATGTAATAATAACATACATATATGTAGTACAACATATATACATATAGTACATACATAATACATAGATCTAAGACATAAGAAGCATAATTATATACACCATAATATATATATAAATATCTATATATATATGCAAATACATTCTCCATAATTTAAGAATACAAGAAATAGATCTACATATAATTCGCACCAACATATAGAGTGTATCACACCGTATCCCACTAGATCTAGGATACACAAGTGACACGAGTCCACCACACATCCAAATGTACCTCGAAGGATACGAACAAGTCACATATATTATTTATGAACAATACGAAGAGTCAAATATAGATCTATGTGTCCGTGTTGAAATATGACATGTACAAAGTCCCATGTCGGAGGAAAAAACTCTCAAATCAACACGTATCACCAAATTATTGGGATACAACCTACACGTACCTAATTGTGGACACGAACTAGCCCCAAACACACAAGCATATGCCAAATTGATCTATAGGATCAATTGACACACACAATAATTTTCAATCTCGGAATTCCCCCAAAATTAACACAAAAAGCACCATAACTTCCTCAATAGGCCTCCTATGAACACAAAACAAAATCCTATGGTAGCCTATGCATATGGGTTGATTTTTCATGGTTAAATCTCAGATTTAGAACCTAAATTAAGGGGGAAAAACTAAATTGTACCTATTGGGAGATGAATTTCTAATGTAACCTCCAAATGAGATAAAATTGGCTCCAACTTGTAGATTATTGCTTCTCTTTATAGATCCTTACTTCCTCCTTCTAGATCCTTGCTCCACTAGCCTCCAATGGTGATTTGGGAAGGAATTGGGAATAAAATTTGGTAGGGAAATAAAATGGGAATGAAAGAATTTGGTTGAGGAAAATTCTAGATCTAGTTTTGAAATAAAAAGAGGAGAGAAAATTTTTCCTCTTCTTTTAAATAGGCCGGCCCCTATTTTCCCTCCCTCAAGCTACTATAAAATGTCCATTATACCCCTTGGGACCTCTCATGAAGAAATAATTAAGGAAGGAAGCTTCTAGTCTAATGGTTTAATTAATTTAATCCATCTCCTTAACAATGGGCTTTCTAAATGGGCTAAGTTCTAACCAATTAATTTATGTTGGTCCATGGGTCTAAACTAAACTAGTTAGGTCCACTAACATAAGTCCAAATTAAATAACTAACATCTAACAATAATTAAATAATACAACAAATAATTATTTTTCATGCACAATATTTAATTAAATATGAAATTACTAAAATACCCTTTCCAAGAAAATGTGGTAGTGACAATAAGGGAGCTCGATCCGATTGAAATGCCCCTTGCCCGGATGTTCCCCGAACTTCTGAGCGAAGTTGCGGAGCCCCCGATGGATGTAGCATACC